>CM044961.1:9542932-9782664 GCA_024516035.1 Bactericera cockerelli | reverse complement strand
CACAATAATAATTTCACCGAATTTAATTACATCTCCCTCTCTCTCTCCCTCCATCTCTCTCTCTCTTTTCCCACCCCTCTATCTCTCTCTTTTCCATCCCCCAAATCTCTCTCTCCCCTCCCTCTCTTAATCTCTCTCTCTATCTTTCTCTCTCCCTATCTCACCCTTCATCTTTCTCTCTCCCTCCTCTCTCTTTCTCCACTCTCCATCCTCTCTCTTTCTCCACTCTTCCTGAAATATATTTCAACAGAGAGAGCGAGAAGATTAATTCCACGGCCATAACTCACATCTGTGCAGACGAGAAGAAAGGGATTGCTATTATTATTATTATTCTTGGTATGACTATTCTTCCCTTATTTTAATTACTATTGTGATAATCAGGATCAGTACTACTAATACTACTACTACTGTTGCTGTATTTTTACTTGAAAAATGTAATTCGTATACTTCTCATTTTTTGACTCCTTATAATATCGAACTGTTGGGTCGAATTTTCTAGAATTGCCCAGTCTTGTTCTCCTCTGGGTGTTCTTTTTCGCACCAATTACTTCCGAGAAATTTCTAATATTAGAAATCGGAAGTATTGTGTTCGTTTTTGTAAAAAAAAATATTTTTTTGCTCCGATTTCAATTTTTTTCATATTTCTGGACGTTTCATAACCTCCTGAGCAAATTTGGTTTTGTGTCTGTCTGTCGGTCTGTCGGTCTGTCTGTCGGTCTGTCTGTCGGTCTGTTAAAACGATTCCTTGTAACGCGCAAATCTCGGAAACTACTCTACCGATTTTGATGAAATTTTGCACACATCTAGGAGACATTCTGCAGATGGTCCCATTTTAAATTCATCGAATTCGTACTAGCGGTTCTTGGTGAAAGAGACCATGCGCCTGACCACTAACTTTTTACTTAAACGCTGATATCTCGTGAACGGTATACTCGATTTTGATGAAATTTTGTATGGTTATGCATATTATTATTTTACATAGGCTTTTTATATTTATTTTCAAATTAATAATGATTTGACTCTGATATTTAAGAAAATCCGAAATTTTGGACAAAGAAGTCAAAAAACATGGATCACGACTTGCCGATACAGAATTTTTTGTAGAATCTAGAATGTATAAAAAACAATATTCCACCATATAAAACAAATTTGAAGAAAATCGGTTGAGCCGTTTTAGAGATACAATTAATTTTCTAAAAAAATCTCAAATTTGGCACGTGTTTACAATGTGAAGCAATCACGAGGAAGTATTGTGTCCATAATTGGCAGTGTTTTTTTTCAATGTTTTCGTCAGTCCATCTTGAAACCACTTATAAAGCGTTGATCTTTTCAAACATGACTCCTGGTACACTGTCTTTAACAAAGAAAAAATTTCACTAGCAAGTTTTAAGTAAAATTCAATAGTCATTCCTTGCTCAACGTTTGTATCAATCATAATTCCGCCAAAATTAAAAAAAAGGTGTCTTGCGCGTTGGGCTATCACAACAGAACTAATTACAGTACAGGCATGTGACAGATATCAATCAAATTACAAGACTTGAAGCTGTCTAAACATGTTCATCATATCTTCCTAGCGTGCACAGATTGCACAGCTTTTGCGTAGAGGCTCGAGTCTACAAACTTAATAGCCACACCTCGTATTTAGATGTATTTTAACTACATATTAAAAAAAATGTAATGTCGTAACGTCTGCACCCGAGTTGCGGCCCGAGGCATGGCCCTATATTTATTTTCCTAATAGTCCTCCCAACTCTTCACAAAGAGGCATTTCCTTACATTTGGGCACTAAATTCGGCGCCACCGTGTGGTAACCACCAAAAAATATGGTTACATAACCACTTTCGTAACCATATTTTTTAACAAAATGCTCAATGAATTTTACCATCTATTTTTATTATTATTCTTTTGATAATATTTTTCTGAAACAGCTCCTGGTTCGAACTTCTCATAAATTTTGTACATGAACATTGAACATCCTTCTATATTAGTGCTAAGTTATTTACATTATTTACAAATTAAGGAATCCTCTCTCATCGCCCCATCTTTTTATTGTTCGTCAGCACCCTATTTGGTAGGTTTTATTAAAATTAGTCATAATTTTATACGGGGTCAGCTTGTGTGGTTTATAGGGTTGAAGTCTAGTGAAAAGTATGGAAAATTTCAAGAAGCAAATAAGTAAGAGCTTTTTTAGAACAGCAAAGAAAATGTTTAATTAATTTAGATATTTTATTTGCAATTTCAATATGCGTGAGTAAAAAAATGAAAAAACCCAAATTAAAAAAAAAAACTGAAAAATATCTTTTTAGGTATTTATAACAATACAAAATATCATTTTATTTTTTGTTCAATTTAAAAAAAAAAAATATTCTAAGACAAAAAAATGATACAATCCTTTGGGAAATAATTTTGTTTAATGAACTAATGTTATTGTGCCACCCTGTAAAAAAATATCTTCTGGTGAGAAAAATGTAATTTTTAATTAATATTTATCTAAATTTTATTTTAATTTTTATTATTTAATACCTCCGCCTTATCAAAATTATTGTATGTATATTTGTGTGATAATTTGTTGGAAGAAGCACTTGTTTTATTTACGTTTACAAATGTATTTCTTGAGTAATTAAAAAGTTACAATATTTGTGTTAGTCACTTTCGTGATGTCACAACTATGCAAACTCGCTTTACTATATCTACGCTGAAACCGAGACTTGGACCACCGATCTCCAGGTTACAAGTCCGCCGCCTTATCGATCAAGCTACTGAGGTCGGTTTCTTGATGAATTATTGTAACCTAAATCTCCACCTATTTTTTATACAAAGAAGTTGAAAAGACACTTCCCCTATTTTTCAAAGATCGAAACTAATTTCAATTACCAATTAAAAATATTTCGATTCAATAAAAATAAAACAAAAGTAAACTACTCACTCATTCACTAGATACTCATGTTTACGTTATCTCTGGAATCGAGATGCTTTATTTCAAAACATAGGATAAACAATTGAACATGCTTTCTACTTTACTACCTTGTTTGTACTGGGCTCAAATTAAAAATTACATTAATGCTAATGCCAGAATTATGAAACAGGAATAGATTAACTAATCCTACACTAACCATTAAGATGTCCCTCTGGTGAGAATTTCAACCAATCAGAGCGTATTTATAAATTTATATCAACTGTTAAGTGATAGTGGCTTGGATTGACAAATCCTAGATATGTCATTCTGTTTCATAATCAGGCCTTAAGACCCAAATTATGAAACAGGATTAAAGTTAACACACTTTCTCAAGAGGTGCGTTAACCTGACAGCCCACCAGAACGGATTTTGTCCAATTAAGGCTCAACGTTTTGTGCTCGTTTTGTGCCGTTTTGTGCCAGCAAAAATTTATTTTGTACCCCTACCGTTCTCGAGATATAGACCCCCCCTTGGTGGGCTGCTAGAGTAACGTTAACCTAGCAGCCCACCAGAACGGATTGAGTTGAGACTAGGTTTATTGGATTCGGCTCGTTTTGTGCCGTTTTGTGCCAAAAATATTTTTCTCCTGCGACCTTTCGTTCCCGAGATATTGACATTTGAAAAAGTCACTTTTTGGCGGGAAAATTTTTTTTCTTGGAATTTTCGGAATTTTTTTATACCATCGTTTTGTGCTCGTTTTGTGCTCCAACTTTTGTCATCAAAACTTTTTTTTACCCCTACCGTTCTCGAGATATAGACCCCCCCTAGGTGGGCTGCTAGAGTAACGTTAACCTAGCAGCCCACCAGAACGGATTGAGTTGAGACTAGGTTTATTGGATTTGGCTCGTTTTGTGCCGTTTTGTGCCAAAAATATTTTTCTCCTGCGACCTTTCGTTCCCGAGATATTGACATTTGAAAAAGTCACTTTTTGGCGGGAAAATTTTTTTTCTTGGAATTTTCGGAATTTTTTTATACCATCGTTTTGTGCTCGTTTTGTGCTCCAACTTTTGTCATCAAAACTTTTTTTGTACCCCTACCGTTCTCGAGATATAGACCCCCCCTAGGTGGGCTGCTAGAGTAACGTTAACCTAGCAGCCCACCAGAACGGATTGAGTTGAGACTAGGTTTATTGGATTCGGCTCGTTTTGTGCCGTTTTGTGCCAAAAATATTTTTCTCCTGCAACCTTTCGTTCCCGAGATATTGACATTTGAAAAAGTCACTTTTTGGCGGGAAATTTTTTTTTTCTTGGAATTTTCGGAATTTTTTTATACCATCGTTTTGTGATCGTTTTGTGCTCCAACTTTTGTCATCAAAACTTTTTTTGTACCCCTACCGTTCTCGAGATATAGACCCCCCCTAGGTGGGCTGCTAGAGTAACGTTAACCTAGCAGCCCACCAGAACGGATTGAGTTGAGACTAGGTTTATTGGATTTGGCTCGTTTTGTGCCGTTTTGTGCCAAAAATATTTTTCTCCTGCGACCTTTCGTTCCCGAGATATTGACATTTGAAAAAGTCACTTTTTGGCGGGAAATTTTTTTTTTCTTGGAATTTTCGGAATTTTTTTATACCATCGTTTTGTGCTCGTTTTGTGCTCCAACTTTTGTCATCAAAACTTTTTTTGTACCCCTAGCGTTCTCGAGATATAGACCCCCCCTAGGTGGGCTGCTAGAGTAACGTTAACCTCGCAGCCCACCAGAACGGATTGAGTTGAGACTAGATTCATTCGATTAGGCTCGTTTAGTGGCCTTTTGCGCCAAAAATATTTTCCTACTACGACCTTTCGTTCCCGTCACTTTATGGCGGGAATTAAGGTCACCGTGCGTGCAAGCTAGTGTATCAGCCACAGTGACTACTGACAAGATTTTTTTATCTGACCTGGTTGTAGGATTTTTAAAGGAAACTTTACATTTTACACAACAATAGATCATTTCTGAACATTTGATTCCATTTGCTTTTAAAGTCTTAATTTTAGATAGTCAGGAAGAAAGTTTTATCCTGCTTACTGCGATTCGTAGAATTCTACGAATCACAGTAAACAGGGGGTAGAATTTTTTATAAGCCACTAAAAATATCCAAAACTGGCCCGAGGAGTGATTTTAACATGATATGAATAAAAAATGTGAATAGCAGAGATAAATCACAAGTCAATATTAGCACTTTCGATTGTTTTGTTTCCATCGTGGGTGCCATCTTGCATCGGGAAAATGCTCAATACTAAAGTGACAATTTATTTGGAACCTACTGGTCAATGAGCTATCAGAATCAATTCTAAATTTTTCTCTAGACGCCTATAATCGAAGTTAGCTGATCACCGTGCGTGCAAGCTAGTGTATCAGCCACAATGACTACTGTGAAGATTTTTTTTTATCTGACCTGGTTGTAGGATTTTCAATGGAAACTTTACATTTTACACAACAACACATTTGATTCCATTTGCTTTTAAAGTCCTAATTTTAGATAGTCAGGAAGATAGTTTTATCCTGTTTACTGAGATTCGTACCAGCTAACAAAATTTATCCTTCTTAGCCTGAGAACGCACACACACATATACACAATTACACACCCACACTGCCACACACAAACACACACACACACGATTCCCAAAGCAAATGGAGGGTAAAACCCCCGTCCTGACTATCTCAAATCAGGACGTTAAAAGTGTTAAAACCAAATAGATATATGAAAGAAGCCTAGACATTAAATCTGGGCGTTCATATAATCCTTTCACCACCGTTATATAGGTATCTGTGCCTATTTACGGACACGGAATTATTATTATACCCCACCCAGCCTGCGTTTGGCTAAAATACTAGCATCTCGAACTCTTCACCCCGCTGGACGTTGCCCAAATACGTGATCTTACTAGAACCGGAGCATTCAACTTTACTGTCCGGGTAGCTCAGTGGTAAAGGCGGCACTCTGTGAATCCAGAGGTTCCAGAGGTCGTGGGTTCGAAATCCAATCGGGACATGACAAGTTATCCTCCTATTTGGGAAATTTACCACTTACATAATAATATGTCTTGGTCTGACTGCTGGAATAATAGAACTCTAATAGTCTTAATCGGGCAGTACAAATAATCCAATATTATTATTATTATTCAACTTGTCAGCGACGTTGGCCTAATGGTCTTATATTCGTAAAATTATGTCTAAGGATTCTGAAAAACAAACATGTGGAGGGATTCTGACACAGGGAATAATTCTCTCGCTGTGATTGTGTGAAGAAAATACCATGATTCCGTTATATCGCGGGATTTTCCAATGATTTTACAAGTTTTCCCACTTACTTAAAAAGATCATCATAAATATTGGATCATGAACATGAAACTATAATATACCCTCTAGTTTTGCTTTCGGCTTGAAGATAATTGTGTTTTTTGTTGTTGTTGTTGTTGTGTTAAATTCTATTCAAATTTCTTTACATAGATTATTGCAAAGTGTGGGATAATTGCCTTAGGCAATATCTACCATCCAACCAATGATCTTGCACAACTGAAAAACCGAATTAATTGGTAACCTACTTGAATAATTTTCAATTTACTCCCAAAATATGCAAATGGAAATTAAATTAATATAATATACTTAATTGTATTTATTCAGATTAGAATGTCAGAATGGTTGATCTTTTACATATTGGTGCAATCAAACTCAAATCTGCCTGAACATCTATATCAGAGGTATATATTATAATTATAATTATGTAGGTAGACAATAAATCACGCGGGATACTTTTTCTGACACTTCCTTGGGGATATTTTTTTTGGGGGGACATTTGTGGGAAATAACAGTATTTGTGGGAAAAGACAGTACTCCAGAATTCTTCCTTGTGTCAAATCCCCACGTGGAGTGAAGAGAAAAGACAACGGCGGCTCATGCGTGTCTTGAAATACTTATGAGGAATTAGTCTGGGTGAAAATTGGATTAAAGAGGAGAACTGAATAATTTTAATATCGCCTTATTTATGAGACTGATTAGTCCCATTATTGCAGCAGTAAGTGGTCAAATCCCTAAATGAGAGGGTAACTTGTCACGTTCCGGCTGGGTTTTGAAACCGCGACCTCCGAAATACCAGTAGACGCCTTGACCACTGAGCTACCGGGAAAGACCACTCAGCTAACTTCGGTTAGGTGTCTAGAGAAAAATTTAGAATTGATTCTGATAGCTCATTGACCAGTAGGTTCCAAATAAATTGTCACTTTAGTATTGAGCATTTTCCCGATGCAAGATGGCGCCCACGATGGAAACCAAACAATCGAAAGTGCTAATATTGACTTGTGATTTATCTCTGCTATTCACATTTTTTATTCATATCATGTTGAAATCACTCCTCGGGCCAGTTTTGGATATTTTTAATGGCTTATAAAAAATTCTAACCCCTGTTTACTGCGACTCGTAGAATTCTACGAATCGCAGTAAGCAAGATAAAACTTTCTTCCTGACTATCTAAAATTAAGACTTTAAAAGCAAATGGAATCAAATGTTCAGAAATGATCTATTGTTGGGTAAAATGTAAAGTTTCCATTAAAAATCCTACAACCAAGTCAGATAAAAAAATCTTGTCAGTAGTCACTGTGGCTGATACACTAGCTTGCACGCACGGTGACCTTAATTCCCGCCATAAAGTGACGGGAACGAAAGGTCGTAGTAGGAAAATATTTTTGGCGCAAAAGGCCACTAAACGAGCCTAATCGAATGAATCTAGTCTTAACTAAATCCGTTCTGGTGGGCTGCTAGGTTAACGTTAACCTAGCAGCCCACCTAGGGGGGTCTATATCTCGAGAACGGTAGGGGTACAAAAAAAGTTTTGATGACAAAAGTTGGAGCACAAAACGAGCACAAAACGATGGTATAAAGAAATTCCGAAAATTCCAAGAAAAAAAATTTTCCCGCCAAAAAGTGACTCTCATATGTCAATATCTCGGGAACGAAAGGTCGCAGGAGAAAAATATTTTTGGCACAAAACGGCACAAAACGAGCCGAATCCAATAAATTTAGTCTCAACTCAATCCGTTCTGGTGGGCTGCGAGGTTAACGTTACTCTAGCAGCCCACCTAGGGGGGGTCTATATCTCGAGAACGGTAGGGGTACAAAAAAAGTTTTGATGACAAAAGTTGGAGCACAAAACGAGCACAAAACGATGGTATAAAAAAAATCCGAAAATTCCAAGAAAAAAAAATTTCCCGCCAAAAAGTGACTTTTTCAAATGTCAATATCTCGGGAACGAAAGGTCGCAGGAGAAAAATATTTTTGGCACAAAACGGCACAAAACGAGCCGAATCCAATAAACCTAGTCTCAACTCAATCCGTTCTGGTGGGCTGCTAGGTTAACGTTACTCTAGCAGCCCACCTAGGGGGTGTCTATATCTCGAGAACGGTAGGGGTACAAAAAAAGTTTTGATGACAAAAGTTGGAGCACAAAACGATGGTATAAAAAAAATTCCGAAAATTCCAAGAAAAAAAATTTTCCCGCCAAAAAGTGACTTTTTCAAATGTCAATATCTCGGGAACGAAAGGTCGCAGGAGAAAAATATTTTTGGCACAAAACGGCACAAAACGAGCCGAATCCAATAAACCTAGTCTCAACTCAATCCGTTCTGGTGGGCTGCTAGGTTAACGTTACTCTAGCAGCCCACCAAGGGGGGGTCTATATCTCGAGAACGGTAGGGGTACAAAATAAATTTTTGCTGGCACAAAACGGCACAAAACGAGCACAAAACGTTGAGCCTTATTTGGACAAAATCCGTTCTGGTGGGCTGTCAGGTTAACGCACCTTTTCTCAAGTCTCAGTTTGAACCAATCATAGTGCTCTATCGTTGAGTTGAGGGACAGTGCAGCATATCTATCTTTAATCCTGTTTTATAATTCCGTTCTTAGTATTGGTTTCTTGAACCTTACGCGATTTTTTGACAATTTCTTTTAGCACGATGAAGGATCTTGATTCTATATATCCCTTGCTTGCCTTACTTACTTGTTCTGTCCTCCATCTCTCTCATTCTTCTTCTCCTCTGTCTTTCTCTCTCTTCTTACTCTCTCTCTTTCTTTACTCTCTTACTCTCTGTATCCCTCTGAAAAGGTTCATAAATCAAAGAGCACCTTATGAAAATGTAAATTTTTCATTTTTAATTTCACGTCCTTGCGTCTTGAGCCAAAGAGAAAGATGCAGGCGTGCTCAGGGAAAGCAATTTGAATTTGTTCTCCTTCACCTCTTCCTCCTCCTCCTCTTCCTCCTCCTCCTCCTCCTTTTCTCCCCGTCCTCCTTCTTACCTCCTTTTTGTTTCTTCCTTGTTCTCATTTCCTCAAAGCATTTCTTTTTCTTTTCATTAAATTTGTCTTTTACTTTTCTTCTGTCTTTTCTCTTCCATCATGCTTTAACTTTGTCTTTTCTCTTTTGCCTCATCTCTTCTTACTTATTCTTCAACATTTTCATCTTTCTCTGCATTTCCACTGTTTGTCCTTCATTCTCTTCATCTTTTCATTTTTTTCTTCTTCTTATTCTTTTGATATTCATTATTCTTTTGATGTTCATTATTCTTTTTTATTTTCTTTCTCACCAACTTATTTTCTCTCAGTACATCCTTGTTGTCAATATAATATATTTTTCTTTCTATTTTGATTCTGATGCTTATTTATCTCCTTCGTTACTCCTTTTCTATTCCTGCCCTCTCGAATCCTTCTTTTTTTCCTGACTTCTTCTTCTACTTTTTATACTTATATTTTTTTCTTTTTTTTACTCTCTTATTTCTTTCCAGTAACTCTGCCCAGCTGGAAAATTTATCACGGGTAACTGCACCCAGATGGATTGCTCTCTCTCTCTCTCTATCTCTCTCTCTCTATCTCTCTCTCTCTCTCTCTCTCTCTCGTGTGTATCTCCCTCTCTCTCACCTCATTACTATGCAAAGTAATCTGTCTTGGTGATCAACTCTGTTCTCCTCAGGCCCTCCTTTTTCTGTAGATTTTTTCTTCATTCCTCTTTGGCAGTTTTCTCATATCTTTCCTCTACTTATGATTCTTTTTTGTTTAATTTCCATTACAATCTCTCAGTTTTGGGGACAGAGTTTTGGCTTTCCTATACCTGAGATAAACATCAAGTACGAGTATGTCTTAATAACCTCAAGTCCCATTGCGCTAACAGTTTATAAGTGTAAGATATAAGAGAGAATAATGTGGAATAAGGTCCATTCACGCTCCATCCCCAGAATACGGAGATGTCAAAAAAGAAATAAAAAACTGTACAGAGGTGGTTGTAACTCATTACAAATCTTATTTGTCGGATGAGTGGCTTTCTGTAGTAGAACATAGAGTGTATACAGACCAGGGAATGTAAAAGTTTAATATTGTGTACAGTACTCGTATAGCTAATAGCTATACAATGAGTTACAACATATCGTCAGCTGGAAGGTAAAACTGACCACCTGCATTTGGTCTAATGCCATTTGGTCATTGAAATCTCCACCAGTCTTTCAGTTAAAAATGTTTTTTCGCTTTTTCCCGCGCATATAATGTTTGAACTCTACTGAACTTTTGATTTTTAGCCAATAGTTAGGTTAATTTCCGACCAGAGTAACGAAAAATGACCAACTGTCACTTAGTCAGTTTTACCTTCTAGCCGACGATATACAACCACTGCTATACCGTCTTCACATATAAATACAGTATGTTTCAGAAAAGGTGGCCACCCCCTCGTAACTTTTGAACGCGACGGAATTTTTCAACTCTGTAAAGTCCTAGGTATAGGAAGTGCCCTATGGCCCATCCTGTGGTCATATTTATTTTTGGCCCCGGTCGGCCCTTCCGGCTTTTAGGCCATATTTTTTCGTTTTTCTCGCGAATTTTAAATAGAATGCTATATTTTTTATTCCTGTTAATTAAAGTCCAAGTTAGGCTGAGTATAATGAGCTTTTAAAATTTTCAAAAACCTTATCAGGGGCGGAGCTAGTAGGGTGCAAGTTTCAAAATTGTTACACCCTGTATTTCAGCGTTAGTTAGATTTTTTAGTACTTTTTTTATGTTCGTAGGTTCAAAATATTGTTTTACACCATATGAAATCAAAAAAATATTCTTGTTTACTTCTAATCAGGGTCATAGTAAGGTTTTTGTAAAAGTCCTTTTTTTCTCACGTCAATTTTTCCGTAAATTAATGGTGTTCTCGAAATTGGCATTTTTAGAGGTGAAAGTCTGCAGTGACATATGTTTTTTATGCTTGAAATCGAAAGAAAACTTAACGGAGAAGCGATTAAAATCATAAAAAAAGCCATTTAACCTGCTAGTTTTTTCACGACAGTGTCCGGTAAAGTGGGTGAATTTCGTATTGGATTTTTTTTTGTTGAGGAAACCCAATTGGCATAGAAAATAAATAATACCTAATAAGGGAATAATACTTCAATTAACATAACTAAATGCGAAATTAAATGAAGATTATTTCTTCTAAATCAGTGCCGGATAATTTTTTTCTCTCTCTCTTTCTCTCTCTCTCTCTCTTCGCCTCTTTAAAATAATTGAATTGGTTTAATTTTCACCCTCAAGAGTTTGGTACTTGACCTGGTATTTTTTTCTCTTAAATTTCGAGATAATTAGATTTTTATTTAGAGACCTGGTATTCATTAGTAGCAACACCAGTATGATTTTTTTTAAATTTGGGTTTAATATCGCGTTTCAACTGCATGGTCATATCATAACGGGGGTGTTACATTCCATTCGCAAGAAACTCACCAACCTCCTAAACACATTTATCTCACCCAGCCTGGGTTAGGCCGGAATGCCAGCATCACGAAGTCTTCTCCTCGCTGGACGTTGCTTAACTTCGGTGATCCTACAAGAATCGTTGCATTCAAAGCGCCATCGGACTGACTCCAGAATTATTGACAATGTGTTTTCTACAGATTTTACCAACTCACCAACTAAAATTGTCTCAAGAGGGGACCCCTAGGCCGACTTTTTCTTCTAAATCAGTACCGGATATTTTTTTTTTCTCTCTCTCTTTTCTTTTTTTCACTTTTCAAAGTTCAAGTTGTATCAAAAATAATTATCGGATAATGTTGCTTCAACGATTCTTGTAGGATCACCGAAGTTAAGCAACGTCCAGCGAGGAGAAGACTTCGTGATGATGGCATTCCAGCCTAACCCAGGCTGGGTGAGATAAATGTGTTTAGGAGGTTGGTGAGTTTCTTGCGAATGGAATGTAACACCCCCGTTATGATATGACCATGCAGTTGAAACGCGATATTAAACCCAAATTTAAAAAAAATCATACTGGTGTTGCTACTAATGAATACCAGGTCTCTAAATAAAAATCTAATTATCTCGAAATTTAAGAGAAAAAAATACCAGGTCAAGTACCAAACTCTTGAGGGTGAAAATTAAACCAATTCAATTATTTTAAAGAGGCGAAGAGAGAGAGAGAGAGAAAGAGAGAGAGAAAAAAATTATCCGGCACTGATTTAGAAGAAATAATCTTCATTTAATTTCGCATTTAGTTATGTTAATTGAAGTATTATTCCCTTATTAGGTATTATTTATTTTCTATGCCAATTGGGTTTCCTCAACAAAAAAAAATCCAATACGAAATTCACCCACTTTACCGGACACTGTCGTGAAAAAACTAGCAGGTGAAATGGCTTTTTTTATGATTTTAATCGCTTCTCCGTTAAGTTTTCTTTCGATTTCAAGCATAAAAAACATATGTCACTGCAGACTTTCACCTCTAAAAATGCCAATTTCGAGAACACCATTAATTTACGGAAAAATTGACGTGAGAAAAAAAGGACTTTTACAAAAACCTTACTATGACCCTGATTAGAAGTAAACAAGAATATTTTTTTGATTTCATATGGTGTAAAACAATATTTTGAACCTACGAACATAAAAAAAGTACTAAAAAATCTAACTAACGCTGAAATACAGGGTGTAACAATTTTGAAACTTGCACCCTACTAGCTCCGCCCCTGATAAGGTTTTTGAAAATTTTAAAAGCTCATTATACT
Organism: Bactericera cockerelli; assembly: GCA_024516035.1. Lineage (NCBI taxonomy): Eukaryota > Metazoa > Arthropoda > Insecta > Hemiptera > Triozidae > Bactericera > Bactericera cockerelli. Next base: position 9,769,725 of record CM044961.1, on the reverse strand, counting down.
CAGCCTAACTTGGACTTTAATTAACAGGAATAAAAAATATAGCATTCTATTTAAAATTCGCGAGAAAAATGAAAAAATATGGCCTAAAAGCCGGAAGGGCCGACCGGGGCCAAAAATAAATATGACCACAGGATGGGCCATAGGGCACTTCCTATACCTAGGACTTTACAGAGTTGAAAAATTCCGTCGCGTTCAAAAGTTACGAGGGGGTGGCCACCTTTTGTGAAACATACTGTATAGCTGTAGATAGATTGTATGGACTGGTGATATATCTGTAAGTATATCATGTAATTTTATACATGAAGATAACCTTTTTGATGAGTATGAGGGGTTTGATAGGGGAGGAGGAGGACCAAAAAATGACTGTTTTTTTTTCGGCTCTGTGCTTTAAATTTTCGTGGTAAACTTATATCTCTTTTAGAAAAATCATTTGATGTTTTGATGTGAGCAGCGAACAGTGGTGGAATCATGGGCAAATGATTCAAAAGAATTTAAAGAAAAGAAAAGTCCTATGATTCTGCGCTGCCCACTAAATTTGCGATATAATAACTTTAATAACACGAAGAACACACATTTTATTTATTTTATATTTTTGTTCGACTCGTATATTTATATAATTATATATATTTTCTTCTTCTTCTTCTTCAGTATGAGCAGGGAAACACATAAAAGAAGAAGACTTGTCAAATTTTGCTGGACCCTGTATAAAACTAGCTTCTTCATGGCGTAAGCCCTACGATCTTCTGTCTCTCCCTGTCTAAACTTAACATGCCATGACGTATGTCTCTTGAAAGCAAAACTAATACTGAGTCTAGTTATTTATAAACCCGACAGCCACATGATTGGTATTATAATTTCAACGTTACCGGATTTATAATTATTATAATAATTTCAACATTACCGGTATTATAATAAAATACACTGCCAATTATGGACACAATACTTCCTCGTGATTGGTTCACATTTTGTATATACATGGCAATTTTGATATTTCATTCTATATCACTTGTATCTCAAAAACCTCTTTATCAATTTTCTTCAAATTTGATATGGTAGAATATCGTTTTTTCTAAATTCTAGAATTTACAAAAAATTCTGTATCGGCAAGTCGTAGACCTTGTTTTTGCCATTTTTTGTCCAAAATTTTGGATTTTCTCAAATATCAGAGCCATATCATATTTTTTTTTTTTTTTTTTCTTAATACAAAAGTAAAAACACCAATACTATAAATTTCTCGGAAGTAATATTATCATAACACAATTTCAAGCCTTACCGATATTTAGTTCCTCTTGTAATTGAGCTTTGAGCCGCACCGTAACATGATGGTTTCTGTTGGATATCAGAAACATATCAGAGACAAGAACTCTACTGGATCTCAGGTCTCAGATATATAAACTGTTTGGTCCTTTGGATTTTTCTTGTGGTGTTGATGTATTTTCATGCATCACTCAATTCATGGAAGAGAATGCCGTTGGCATTAGCGCCGCCCTTGATCAAGTTTTGTTTTCTTAATTACAATATCTATGTATGTATTATATTCTATGTCATTTGTAAATAAAACTTGATCCATCATGTTTAATAATAATTCATGCTAGCGTCGATGGCGCGTTGAATGCAACGGTTCTCGTAGGATTACCGACGTTCATCAACGTCCAGCGAGGTGAAGACTTCGTGATGCGTGCATTCCGGACCAACCCAGGATGGGTGAGGTTAATGTGGGTAGCAGGTTTGTGAGTTTCCTTTGAATGGAGGGTAACACCCCCGTCGTAATATGACCATGCTGTTGAAAGTGACGTAAAACATAAAAAAGGGGCAAGGACTCTGAATGTTACAGACCTCTATTTAAATAAATATTCATTAAAAAAAAAAACAATCTTAGCTGAACTTGTGACTTGAACCACCAACCTCGAGGTCATAAGTCCGCCACCTTATCGATCGAGCTACTAAGATCGAAAGAAAAGTTTCATTTCGTTGGGACTCGAACCCCGAACAGCCTCGTGCACTGAGGGAACTCGCATAACATCTCGGACACTTATTAAAAACAACAGAATCTCCGCTAACAGGCGCGGCCGGTGCTAAGGAGCTGCGGAACTGCAGCACCCTCAGAAAAAAAATAAGAAAAAGAGAGGATTTTCTCAAGTACTAACTCGTACAGAATGAAAAATATCAGACATGTTTCTATCATAATTTCTGTATATTATTTTGATTGGCATGGTAAACAAACAAACTCTTTAGATACTGAAAAAACGGCCCTGTAAATTAATAATATTATAGCTTTTTTTACGAACAACAATCAAATTAAAGTTGGTAGATGTCGTGCAGAGAGGGATTGGGAGGAAAAGTCCCAAGAATACTGGATGCATTTCCTCTCCGGATCGCCAAGGATAGGGATTGGTAGAGGAAGGTCTTGGCTTTCGGTTCTCCACTTTTCTCTTTTAATTTTTTCCCCATATCTTCCACAAAATCCTCCATCTCCTGACAGAAAAGGCCCATGAATTCGACTGCCATGGACTCTGTAAATGCCTGATTTACTATGGTTTGTGTTCCAGAACCCCGAAATCATTTTTCTCACCGTCCGCGCCTGTCCGCTAATATAATTTATGAATTTACTTACACGTATGACAACTGAGCAGGAGATAAATCAGAGAGGTCCAAGCTCCGGTTTCCCGTCCCATATAGGAGGTATCGAAAGTTTTAATACCCACATGATTAATAATATTAAAATTCAAATTAAATACATACATTATTGTAAATATACATATTGCGTGTATAAGTATAGTAAAACCTTATTATAATACTTTATTTAAATATATTAAAAAAGTTATCATATTTGTGTTAATCACTTTCGTGATAATATCACAACTACTCAAACTTGCTTTACTGAATTTACGCTGAGACCGGGACTTGAACCACCGACCTCCAGGTCACAAGTCCTCCATTTTAACGTTCAAGCTACTGAGGTCGGTATTTTTTCATTATAGGGACACTTATTTTCGAAAACCTTCAATGCTATCGTTTAAAAAACATTAATATTGTTGAAAGAAAGTTCTTCATTTTTCAGCCCCTCTTTGTAAGTAATAAGATGGCCACAATTTTGGGACTCATCCTCATCCCAAGCCATAAAAATGAAATATGGCCCCGGGCCCCGGTGACATTGCACAGGAAAATTAACAGGTTGCTAATATTCTGTGTCTTCTCATCTTCCCGACTCCTTAATCATGTTTCCAGTCTGTAATGCTTATCTTCATAATTTCAGTCTTGTTGTTTTGCTTATGTTATGCTTATGGTTATCTTCATAATTTCAGTCTTGTTGTTTTCCTTATTTATTCATATGCTTATGCTTCTGCTTATCACCATATTTTCAGTCTTGTTGCTTTACTTACGAGTATCTTCATATGCTTATCTTCATAATTTCAGTCTTGTTGCTTTACTTATCTTCATATGCTTATCTTCATAATTTCAGTGTTGTTGTTTTGCTTATCTTCATATGCTTATGCTTATGTTATGCTTATGCTCATCTTCATAATTTCAGTCTTGTTGTTTTGCTTATCTTCATAATGCTTATGTTATGTTTATGCTTATCTTCATAATTTCAGTCTTGTTGCTTTACTTATCTTCATAATTTCAGTCTTGTGGTCTGTGTTGTAGCCTACCCATCCCGTAGTATGCCTCCCTTCTGATGGCGAGAAGTGACACAATACTTCCGATGCAATTAGGTGCTTTGTCAACACGAGCGCACCGGAAGGTAACCCTTACAAACAATTGTAACCAAATTAAGAATACAATTTTTTTTGTACGGGGGATCGAACCCGGGACTTTCGGCATGTTCGTACTATCTATTCTCTATTTTAATCAGTATTAACAGAAAAGTGGTAGTCAAGTGGTTAAGGCGCTACTCTGGTAATCCAGGTAGCGTAGGGATCCGTTGGTTCGAATCCCACCCAGTGCATGAATTTTTCCTCATTAATTTGAGTTTCTGACCACATAATAATAAGACTCTGAGGGTTAGGTGGTAGAAAATGCTTTGAGCATTAACCTCGCCTGGTGGTAACCTTCCACTAAAGAGTATTATTATTATATTATTATGAGTTGTATACTAGTAACTAGATGTTGTTGAATAAAATAAATTACAAATGGATAAAAATAATGTATCCAGAACCCACAGATAGATACTTAAAACTGCTTTGAAGAAAAGCGTCCTACAACATACAGGAGACAACCGTGCTGTGAAAAAGGAGAAGAGAAAAAGAAAAAAATGTCGAAAGCAAAAAAGAGTAATTTTCAAAATACTTCAGATACCAGAGGGTGGACAGACGGAGGGTTGGGGGTTCGGAACCACCGGGGAAAAAATATTTATCATAATTTTCCAATAAAAATATTAGTGACCCTAATGTCCTCCCATAAAGCTTGCAGGAGAACGATCTCATTTATCATCTGGGCTGAAATATAAGATTCGCAGGAACGGGGTCTGAGAGGATAATGTATCCGGGCAGTGGCGGAGGGAGATTTTTTCACGACAGAGCTGAATTTCAGAGTCAACAAAGGAGGTTTTTTTAATGCTATAAAGATTCTGTGTCTGTGTGATAGTGTGCGAACACAACGGAGGGTTATACCCTGAACCCTGGGGTAGAGCCAGTACCACATAAAATAATTTCCCCATGAGAGAGAAAGAAAGTAAAATTTATTTACAAACAATTGACATCACTTTCCATGCTTAAGTGGCCACAACGGAGTCACGAAAAATCGTCTATATCAAGCTGTAGGTACCAGGGTCTGGGGTCGTGGGTCTATAGGGTGTAGGTTAGGGTCCTCGTTGTGATGAACTATGTTTTGGTGGAAGTTCAAATTACCATAATTTACCATAACTGGTCAGTAATAAAAAGTAAAACTAGACAATTTATACTTAAAATAATCAATCTCATCAAGTAGTGCCAGCCAACCGGCCTATATCAAAATATCAATAAGCATTTACATTTGTGCCCTGGACTTAAGTACTCTTTATATTCTAATTTTTACCAAATAACCTAAATTTTCTTTACAACATTATATTTTTTTTGAAAATCTGATCTTGATTTCTGAAATTCGCCACTCGTAAAAAAGGGAGGACCAGCATTTTTTCTTCATATCCAAGTTGCTGACACTTGAAAGTCAGTGCGTTCCTCCTACTCCCTTGTCCTCCTTCTTCTCCTCCTCCTTAAATTATTCTTCACTTCTGCCTCCTCCTCGTCCGTCTCCTCCTACTCCTCGTCTAACCTCCCCTTATCTTCCTCTTTCCTATTTTCCTTATCGTCCCTCTTCCTTCTTCTCCTCCTTAATTCCTTCTTTTCATCCTTCTCTGCCTCCTTTTTCTCCTTATCCTACTCCTTAATTTCTCCATTTTTTCCTTCTCCTCCCTCTTCCTATTTCTTCCTCTTCCTATCTCTCCTTCTCTCCTTCCCCCTCCCCTCTTCCTTCTTCTCCTCCCTAATTTCTTCTTTTCTTCCTTATCCTCCAGATTCTCTTCCTCATCCTATCTCTCCTTCTCTTCTTTCCCCCCCTCTTCTTTCTTCTCCTCCTGAATTCCTTCTTTTCATCCTCTTCTGCCTCCTTTTTCTCCTTCTTCTACTCCTTAATTTCTCCATTTTTTCCGTCTCCTCCTTCTTCTCTTCCTATCTCTCCTTCTCTTCTTCCCCCTACCCTCTTCCTTCTTCTCCTCCTTAATCTCTTCTTTTCTTCTTTATCCTCCTGATTCTCTTCCTCCTTCTATCTCTCCTTCTCTTCTTCCCCCTCAACTCTTCCTTATTCTCCTCCTGAAATTCTTCTTTATTTTTGTCTCCTCCTCTGTCTCTTTTACCCTCCCCTTATCTTGCTCCTTCCTAATTCCCTTCTCATCCTTCTCCCTCTTCCTTGTTCTCCTCCTTAATTTCTTCTTTGCTTTCTTATCCTCCAGATTCTCTTCCTTCTCATATCTCTCCTTCTCTTCTTTCCCCCCTCTTCCTTCTTCTCTTTCTGAAATTCTTCTTTATTTTTGTCTCCTCCTCTGTCTTTTTTACCCTCCCTTTATCTTCCTATATTACTTCTCATCCTTCTCTCTCTTCCTTTTTCTCCTCCTTAATTTCTTCTTTTCTTCCGTATCCTCCAGATTCTCTTCCTCTTCCTGTCTCTCCTTCTCATCTTTCCCTCCCCTTAATTTTCCTATTTTTCTCCTCATCTCACTTCCTCCTAATACTCTTTGGGCCTCTCCTTCTCCAACTCTTATTTCTCCTCCCACTTTCTCATTCTCCTCCTTTCGTCTTTTGCCTCCTCCGCCTCCGTTTCATTTTTTTCTTGCTCTTCTCATTCTCCTCCTCTTTCTCTAATGTAATAAAGTTGCGATGTTACCGGCTGTCGGCGACAGAGATGAATTGTTCTGGCGAACTTGAGAATAGGGGACGGGGAGAATAAGGAGGTAGAGGAGTGAGGAAAGGGGGAGGAGGCGAGAGATGAGAGCGAGGAAAAGGAATGAGAGAATAACATTTAAGGTGATTAAAAATGCTCAGAATTCGATGAAAGAGAAATTTACGATATAACTATATAAAAAATATACTGATGTGTTCAACAATACTTCTTCGTAAATGGCAATCATAATTTAAAACTTTCTTTTATGGCTAGAATCAGAGATTACTGAATCACTAGTATCCACAAAAATCCTGTATCGACAAGTGAAGACCTTATTTTTGCACTTTTTGGTCCAACATGTCGTAGTTTCTTAAATATTATTTATCAAACATAATTATTCAATAAAAAAAATAACAATTTAAAGCGCTAATACGCAAATACATACAATTTTTTATCGAAATCTGTTGTACCTATCACGAGATTTAAGAGTTTAATTAAAAAGTTCGAGGTCAGACGCATGGTCTCTATTTCCAAGAACTGCTAGTGCGCAGTTGATTAATTTAAAATGGGACCATTAAAAAAATAAATCTTTCCTCTATGGGACCATTAAAAAAATAAATCTTTCCTCTATGTTTAAATTTTAAGTTGAAATCCGTTTACCAGTTATTGAGACTTGCGCGGTACAAGTACAATATTTAACAAACCGAGAGACAGACCGACGTACAGACACAAAAGCAAAGTTGCTCAGGAGGTTATAATTAACTCGTACAAAAAAATAGTACATATGGGTCGAAATATATACGATACTGAAGTTTTTTTTTTTAAGTGGGGTTTAACGTCGCTTTCAACTGCCATGGTCATATCACGACGGGGGTTTTACCCTCCATTCGCAGGAAACTCACAAACCTGCTACTCACATTGACCTCACCCAGCCTGAGTGGGGCCGGGAAAAGCCAGCGTCACGAGAATTAGAATTTGAATGGTCACCCATCCAAGTCTTAACCTCGCTGGATGTCGCTTAACTTCGGTGTTCTGAAGGGAACCGGAGTATTCAACATGCCATCGACGCTGGCTATATACTGAAGTTTAAACCTTATCATATTTGTGTTAATCTCTTTCGTGATATCATAACTATTCAAACTCGCTTTACTAAATCTATACGCTGAAACCGGGACTCGAACAACCGACCTCCAGATTACAAGTCAACCGCCTTATCGATCAAGCTACTGAGGTCGGTATATACCAAACTAGGTTTATTCACAAACGTATAATATAAGTATCTACACATGAAAAAATACTGTTTTAAAATAGTGTCCAAGAAATCGACAAAAATATTAATCCAGGGAAAAAGACACCCATAAAAATAAAAAATATAATTCGAACAGGATAGCAAAAGTATACAAGGTAACAAAGAGTGAGAATTAAAGAATAATACGAGACGGAAGAGGGAAGTTTGAAGGATCTATGTGTACAGGGAAGAAAATATTTCCAGGAGAAAATCCAGAATAATAAATCTTGGAAGAAAACTTGTTATTTCCCTCCCCAAACAAAATGAAAAGGAGAGAGATGAAAGAAAAAGAGAGGAAGGGAGAGAGAAAAAGGGATAAAAGAGAGAGAAAGAGGGGCGAAAGAGAGAAAAGAAAAGTTGGGAGGTAGAAAGGCAGGCAGATAGAGATAGAGAGAAAGAGAGAGAGGATAGTAGCAGATTTTGAAAGAAGGGAAGAGAGAGAGAGAGAGGGAGGTATAGAATTCGAAATAAGAGAAGCCATGGCGACTTAAAAAGAAGGATACATTACAGTATAAATAAATATATTACAGGATAAATAAACATATTACAGGATATATATTAATGGAAAAGCCATAAATATCCTTATTATAGCATGTATTCGGGTCCTTGGTTTACGACTTCTTGGGTCCTTATTTTCGTGAACCACTTGGAGAAAAATTTATACACAATTTTTTTTTTTTTTTTTTTTTTTTTTAAGTGGGGTTTAACGTCGCTTTCAACTGCCATGGTCATATCACGACGGGGTTTTACCCTCCATTCGCAGGAAACTCACAAACCTGCTACTCACATTGACCTCACCCAGCCTGAGTGGGGCCGGGAAAAGCCAGCGTCACGAGAATTAGAATTTGAATGGTCACCCATCCAAGTCTTAACCTCGCTGGATGTCGCTTAACTTCGGTGTTCTGAATACACAAATTTTGGCCCTCGGTCTAGGGTACACAGGGGGTGTAATGCGGAACTGTGTGCACCTAGATAACTCTTAATAGACGGGTCCACGTGCACGTGCTTGTGCATGTCCCCGGGGGCTGGTAACATTGCATTGCGCATCTTGAAATGTAAGCAAATGACATGGCTAAGTTCTATTAAGGACCGGGTGAGCGGTATATCTTACCAAACACTTTTATAATTTCCTATGACAACGCATATGAAAATTATAAAAGAAAAAAAAAAGATCATTAATGATATTAACAACTCAGAAACGTTTGTAGGCTGTGTTGAACCAATATCAGAGAATGACATAAAAAAAACAACAACTCAGAAACTTTTGTAGACTGGGTTGAACAAACATCAAAGAATAACCAACAACTCAGAAAATTTGTAGACTGGTTGGAATTAAAATCAAATAATGATAATAAAATAAAATAACTCAGACACCTTTGTTGACTGGGTTAAACAAACACCAGAGAAATAGTTGGTTTACTACCAGGTCACTATTTCCTAAGAAACAACATTGGAGTATACAATGACACCATTGAATACGAAATGTGGTGAGGGAACACCCTCTCCCATCCTAATCAAGTCACTCACAAAAATCCAAACTCTTGTATACTCAGGACAAAAGCTGGAAACAAACACTGTGAACTTATATAACACCTGCTAAACTTTTTAGTGCAGCAGACGTTTTTGAAAGTGATGAGTGAGCTGAATGGGGTGCAATAGTTCTAAATAATGGACGCAGCACATAGGAATTTCTTTTAGAAAAGACCCCCAGATATAATGTAATGTAATGTAATGTATAACGAGTTCAGGAAAACTTCACTAGGGTCTTAATTATTCAATTCAATGTATTTTTTATTTATTGTAATAAATATGAAACAGGATTGGATTAACTAATCCTGTACTATCCCTTAACACGCACTCTGATGGGAATTTTAAACAAAGAAGGGCGCAATTGTATCAACTGTAAAGTGATAGTGGCAAATCGTGTGACACAAAGACCCTTTCCCAAAAGCAATCTTCAAATTAATTTTTTTTTTTTCTTTTCCTTTTTTCAAATTCTTATACATGAAATTGAAAGAAAATAATATCCTTAATATTCTAATAGAAAATAATTTTAGAAATTCTAATACATGAAATTGTAATTCATGAAATTGAAATTTATCAAATACCAATTAAAATAGCAAATTTATCTTGTTTATACTGCCGAGGTAAGACTGAAAAAACCTTTTACTCCAGCAGTTGAAGCGGTCTTGTTTGGTATAAGCCGTATAAGAGGTTTTAAAATGGAAGATGTGTACTTTTGTCTAAATTGTAAATAATAATAACAACACTCTTTACTGGAAGGTAACCACCAGGCGAAGTTAATGCTCAAAGCATTTTCTATCACCTAACCCTCAGAGTCTTATTCTTATGTGGTCACAAACTCAAATTATTAAGGAAAACTTTTTTTTACATCTTGTAGCAAAAAAATAACCCCGAAAGTGACATTTGATATGACTTCAGGGCTATATATAGGGCTTGTTTCTTGCAGAGCAATCTTCATAAATGCCTTTTGTTTTTTTTTCCAATTCTTCTATTCAACGAAAAATATTTAGGGCGAAAAAATAAAATAGAAATACAAAAAAGTTAAGACAGACTGTCCGTCAAAGGGTTGGGTGGAAGAGATTGCCTAAGGCAATAACCCCGCCCTTTAGTTAGGACATATATTATGTATATATTTTTTTTTTTTTTTGTTATATTGTATTTTCGTTTGTAATTATTTGTATTGTATATGTCCTATTATCTAATAAAGTGTAAATAAATAAATAAAATAAAATAAATAAGTTTTAACCAATGACAGCGCAGTATATTCCAGCTTGAAGGAATATACTGCGATATTCCTTAGAAAATATTTATAAAATTTTAATTCACATGTTATATCTACTTGAAGGATGTTTTGGTTTATATTTGTCGTAATACTATTTCATGTTGTAATACTATTTTATAATCCGGCCCTAAATCTTGAATCTAGGGCCGGATTATCTGAAGCAATCTTGGAATTAGGGCCGGATTATCTGAAGCCATCTCGGATTTAGGGCCGGATTATCTGAAACAAACTTTTAGTGATGAATTTTCATTTTTCCATGGGTTGAGTTATGGCGATTCTGTTCTGTTTTTTATACATCTTGTGTATATTAGTAATGTAATTTATGTGCGGAAAGTTCTGTACTTAGTTTTCACGGTGTAAAAAAAGTTTGCTGGTAAATTGGCTCATAAATCTTTTGCGCGGCCCAAAAGTTGATTTTCTACATTATGCAAAGGGAATGTTGATTTTTGAGTTTTTTTTCTCTCTCTTATTCTAGGACATACGACTCCAGGTTTCTGTAGTGTCCAGCTTAGACATAAAAAATATCGAGTACTTGATTTTTTCACAACGTTGTGCAACTCAAGTATTAAGTTCAAAATTTTGTTGATGAGCCTGTTATTTTCTCTGAAAGTCTTGGGAATCAGGAATGAACTATGGACTGTAAGAGGTAATAAAAGAGAGAGTCAGGAAGAAAAAGAGAGACAAGAAAGGAGAAAGAAATACAGAGAGAGAGAGAAAAAGAGCGACGAAAAGAGCAAGAAAAAGAAAAAGAGAGAGAAAGGGACAAGGAGAAAAAGAGAGATAAGAAGGGAGAGAGAGATACAGAGAGAGAGAAAGAAAGAGATAGGGAGAGAAAGAGACAAGAAGAGAAAGAGGTAATAAGAGAGAGTCAGGGAGAAAAAGGGAGACAGGAAAGGAGAAAGACATACAGAAAAAGTAAAAAAGAGAAAGAGAGAGAAAAAGACAAGAAGAAAAAGAGAGATAAGATCGGAGATAGAGATACAGAGAGAGAGAAAGAAAGAGATAGGGAGAGAAAGAGAGAGAGAGAGAGAGATAGATAGAGAGAAAAAGAAAAGAAGAGAAAGCACAGTCTATTAGTCTACTTTCCAGTGACATAAATTTTATATCTTTTGTATAAACACAAGATTGAGACTTCTTTCCAAATAGTCAAAAAGGAAAGGGAAAAAGCTAATAACTACAAAAAATATAATTGAAATTATGAGAGGGCGGGGCCCAAACTAGGAGAGACTGAAAACACAAACTTGGAAACATTGTTGTAAAAATTATTGTAAAAGAAGAAAAATGTAAAGCAATAAAATCCTTGTAAATCACAAGTTATAAATTATTATTTGTATTCGGGAAAGATATATTGCTATTGTGAAATTCTTACTGAGATTTCACAAAAGCAAGAAAAATTACGTCTTTCTGTCCTGAAAAGATTATTATGGTTAACATCTTAATAATAAGTAGCAGGTCGAGTGGTCTGAAACATGGTTGATCTATAGGTAGGTATTCTATACGATCTGTAAATATAGTTAGTATAGTAGATATTTTGTTTGTGTTTTCCTGTAGGCATAAAACATTTAGAATAATAATAATTATTTCAAATAAATAAAATAAAAGAGCTCAACAATGAATAATATTGTATTTTTTTTCTACGTATTTGTTTGATAATGGCTATAAGGTATCTTGATGTTACAAATTATGTTTAAATGATTTGTTCAAATGTTTTTTAGTCTCTCAAACATATAGTTATTGCATCAAACTATTAAGTCCCCAAAGACATTTTTCAACTCTGCTAGTTTTTCCATTCATATTCCAAGTCATACTTGAGAGTTATGCCTTCAATTATTATGCCATCCTCCTCTTTTGCAATAGTATCCATTCTTCTTAGAAACATTTCATCTCTTTCTCTTGCTCTCTCTTTCGCAAATTTTCTCTCTCCCTGTCTCTCCTGCTCTTATCATCTACAATTACTATACCTATAATACATTCATTTCTCTTCTGTTGTTCCATCTTTTCTCTCTCTTTCTTCCTCTTTTCCTCCATTTGCTTTCTTTCTCTCTCTCTCTCTCCTGCTCTTCTCAAACACAAAACTGTCTCTCGAAGTCTCTACATAAAATTCTTTCTCTCACACTTTATCATCTACAATTACTATACCTATAATACATTCATTTCTCTTCTGTTGTTCCATCTTTCTTCCTCTTTTCCTCCATTTTCTTTCTTTCTCTCTCTCTCTCTTTCTCTCTCTCTCTCTCTCTCTCCTACTTGTGTATTTCAGTCTTGTGTATTTTTCTTGTTTTTAAAGTATAATTTATCTTTCTTTTATTCAAATTTTGTTCCTTGCCTCCTCCTCTCTATTTTTCTTTCCTACTATTTTTTTTCTCCTTCATGCTTTTTTCCTATTTCTGTCTCTCCAGCTTCCTTATTTTTCTTTCTAGTTGTGTCTTCTTATTCTACACAGTATTTTCATCATTATCATAAATATTTTCATCTACTTCTACGCTTCTATATGAGTTTTTTTTGGCTTCGGTATATTTTTTTCTTTCTCTAAATAGAATATAAATATATATTTTTCAGAATATTCGGAAGTTTCAATCCAAGGACCTTTAGATCATTGGTTTGATTTCAATGTCTAATTTTGTTGGTAGTTATTATCCTAAAGGAACTTTTAACTCTGAAATACACACCTAAAATAAGAAGATTATTTTCTAGTTCACCGCAACACAATCATCTGGTTGTCTTTTTTTTTAATTTGGGATGAACGTTGCTTTCAACTGCATGGTCATATCACGACGGGGGTATTACCCTCCATTCGCAGGAAACTCACAAATCTTCTAGCCTAATTAAACTCACCCAGCCTGGGTTGGGCCAGAATACCAGCATCACGAAATCATCACTTCCCTGGACGTTGCTTAGCGTCGGAGATCCTACGAGAACCGGTGCGCATTCAAAGCGCCATCAACGCTGGCTTGTCTTCTTGTGTTTATCAACAACAAAAAAAAAAGCCACAAAAAAACCCCCAAGGAGGAAAAAAAGAAGCTCCCAAAGTTTAGACGAATGTGTTGTTTCGCTTCTCTGGAAATTTGTTTAGCTTGTTCCAAACAGAAAGCATAAATCGTGCAGATATTCACCAGGGTAAGGAATTCATAATAATTATCTCTGACGGGGGAAAGAAAACTCAACCACACCAACAATATGGAGAAAAAGTTTGCCAACTTAGACGGCATGCCTCTTTGGACCTAAGAGCGCCAGATGGTGAAGCTAAACCTCTCAGTTCGTATAGTTCGTATTGCAAATCTGTGTTAAGTCCCAATGTTCCGTGTAATATCGTTTAATAGGACTTTTCTACAAAACGCCGCCGGTTTTGCTTTATATTAGATGCACAAATATCTATAAAGAATACGATCGTCTGTGGAGTACGCCATCCATGAAAAACACAGTGTGCTATCAGGATAAGGAGAACTAAGATCATCATATTTGTATATAAAAAAGGAGAGAAACAATTTTATTTTAAAACAAATAAAAAGAACAGCCAGTCTTTAACTGGTTGCTTGAGAATATATATCTACTGTTCAAAGAAGCTTGTCCTCACTATCTTCATTAATTTGATGCTGTTTTTAATTTTCAATATGTATAATTGTATATAGGTAATTCTTTATTTTTATTTTTGTATTTATTTTTCATTAATCATACAGTTTTTATATTTATTTTCATTAACACTACATACAGTGTTGAAGGATTCTAATTGAATTTTTAATGACGATTTTGCTGATATGTTTCAATTGCGTTTTCCTTGCAAGTCGATGACTGTTATCAAATCTTGAAATTTTTCGCAATGTATGGAATTTCAACGATTGAAGTTTTCAAATTTAGAAGGAGATAGATAAATTATTTATCAAAACATCGGAACTGCGTCAGAGTTATAATTTCTGCCTGTGGCTGATGTCCTCTTTGGATTTTTTTTTTTAATCCTACTTTCCAAAAGGATACTTTGTGCTAATTAGGAGTCATATGACTACGGTTTTTCAAAAACCTCACGAATGTAACTTACCCTATCTCTTCTACACTTAATTTTTTTTTGTTCCAGGAAAACCAGATGAATGAGAAGTAGTCCACATTCAGGGATCGAACAGGTATCCTCTAATACATCACGGAGCGGCGGTTGAAGAAAAGAAAAACAACTCGGGCGCGCGGATAATAAGGATAAGTTGGTCCCTCCGGATTCCAAACCTCTGAAATGAAACAGGTACAAGAACAAGATGTAGAAACAACAGCAACAACAAACATGATATAAAGTAGAACAACTATAACAAATATTTATAATAGAAGAGATCATTATAAAAACAAGAACAAAGAAAAATTATACTAAGAAGACCAACAAGAAGAAGCAACAATTTATGTTTAAAAAAACAACATTATCTGATAACATAATAAAAAGAACATTAAAATATCGGGAATGAGAATAAGAAAAATCAATGTAGAAAGGGAAAAACTAAGTAAAACATGATTGGAAGGAAAGTAAGAAAGAAAAAAACATTGTTTATACAACAAAAAACGAACGGAAACAACAACAAAATAACAAAAATATGAAGATCTATATCAAACAGCAAAAGAAACAATATCAAACAGCATAAGAACAATTATTACTAAATTAACAAAAAATAATTATGATACAAAGTTGAAAATCATAATGGTAACTTTAAAATATTGTAACATGAACAGTAGGTACTCATACAACAAATATCTTCTAATAATAATTACAAAGAGGAAGATTTAAACAACAAATACCTCAACAACAATAACAACAACAACAACAACAACAACAAAGTGCTACAATAACTAACTACACAGAACCAGGAGAACAGAAGCAACATCCACCATACCACAGTTAATTCCTTGAGTTTTTTATGAAAGAAAAGTTTGTTGGTTTTTTCTTCGTTGTTAATCTTCATCTTCTTCACTTCCCCATCTTCAAATTTTCTGCTTTCTTCAGTGTCGAAATTTAGTTACAGAAAAAATTAAGTACCGAACAACAAGAAACGCTTAGTTTTGTGTTGTTTTAGAAATATTCAGATGAAAATTTATTGAGACAAGTATTCTAAGTATAAAATAAAATTTAAACTCTTTTTGATTTAAAACTGACCTCAGTTATTCAGAATATTTTTTTTTGTTTATATAGTTATCATATTTGTGTTAATCACTTTTGTGATAATATCACAACTACTCAAACTCGCTTTACTGATCTAGCTACTGAGTACTGAGGTTGGTTAGTGTAAAACTGACCTCAGCTATTCACAGAAGATTTTTGTTTTGTTCATATAAATAATTATTTTTTCAACATTATCGTGAACTACTTAATTTTTTTGTCGTGTCCATCCGTTTGTTCAGTGGTCTTTACACATATTCTATGGTTCATAAAAATTAAATGAAATACTCGTATTACTTATTTATGTATCGATTGAAGTATAAGTATGAAGATTGCAAAAGCTTTTACAATGTTGCAACGGTTCGAGGGTATTTTAAGAAATTCAATTTAAAATTGCAACCGCAAGAGTTATGGAATAGAAAGGTGAGAAGTGAGTATTTTTCAATTTCCGTTTCTTTCAGTGGGTTATAAAAAATCCTTTTTATTGGCTGAAAAATATAGGGACAAAAAAGACGAATAACTCCCTTCCTTCCTTCTCTCTCTCTCTCTCTCTTTAGTTCTCTACAAATATATTTTTCTCTCTGTTTATCAGGATAGAAGATACTCCTCAAGCATCCGGAGCCAAAATCAGATAACGGTGGTTATTTTCAATTTCGTTCTCCTCCTTCGCAAATCTTTTCATTTGATTTTCGATACCGGTAAAAAAAATAGATGGAAAAATGCGGTGTTGGAAGTGAGAGTATGAGAGAGAGAGAGACAGAGAGAGAGAGAAGGAAATGATGACGAAAGAAAAGAAGGAGAAGGACAGGAAACTTTAGAAGATAAATAAGAAGATGAAGAAAAAGGGATATGTGATGATGATGGTGAAGAAGAAGAAGAAGATATATGTTCTGGAAGAGTAAGAGATATGTGGATAGTGAAGAGATAGTAGAGAATAAATAAGTATTTGAAGGAATGAGAATAAGAATCCAAAGATAGGTTGAAGAAGAAAGATAACACAATGACGAAAAGCTGAGAGATTCAATAGGAAATCATATAAAAGGTATGAGCTGCTGGAAAGAATATAGAGTGTACGTTGAGAGAGATAAATACATAATTATCTAATGTTAATTATTAAGCAAGGAATAAATAAAATAAAATATATTAAAAGTACATCACAAAATTGAGAAAACTAAAAACTTTTTAGCCAATGAGAAATTTTAAAAAGATATGGTGACATTAAGAGAAAATTAGGATTAAAATGAAAAAAAGTTTGAAGACATAGATAATATGAAAACATATGATGATAAAGAAAACAAGAAAACCTTAGAGAATGTTCGAAATCAGGGAACCAACTATGAAAATATTAAAAAGACAAATCAAACAGAAAAACAGAAGAGATAAGTATTTTAAGAATTCTTAAAAAGGTTGTTTGTCAAAGTAATTGAAAGAAGTTATCCAAAATTCTGAAGTAATAAAAGTCGTAAAAAAAGATCAAGCAGCAGTTGAGGTAGCGAAAATAATATTGGTTGATACAGAAAAATATTTGAAGTAAGAAAAAAAAAATTCAAACCATCAAAACAAGAGACAATGATAGATAGATAAAAGATAGAGAGAGAGAGTAAGAGGAGATGGATAAAGTAAGTATGATTGAGAGAGAGAGAGTATGAGAGAGAAAGAAAGGGAAAGTATTATGGGTATCAAAACAAAAAAGAAATGGGGAGAGGAAATTGTTGAGCAAATATCTGAAATGGTGTCTGGGGTATCATAAGGGAATGGGGTATTGATAGGAGGGTAATTCTATAGCTCTGAGAGGTAAAGTAAAACCTTCTTTCATTGGGGTGTTAGGTAGTCTATCTTTTGACAGTCATGCTGCCTTTTTGGCTTTCTTTAAAGTAGCACGGTTCAGAAATTTCAGCTCCTTTACTCACTACCGACCTCAGTAGCTTGATCAATAAGGCGGTGGACTTGTAACCTGGAGGTCAGCGGTTCAAGTACCGGTTTCAGCTTAGATTTAGTAAAGCGAGATTGAGTAGTTGTGATATCACGAAGGTGATTAACACAAATATGATAACTTTATGTAAAAAAAATTCTTTACTCAATCTAAGTATCTTCATGATTTTTTTTTTTTTTTTTTTATTAAGGTGCTTTAACTTCGATGGTCATTCGCACCGTTTCCAAGTTTAGATCTTTCTAAATCAATGAGATCTCTTGAGGTATAACATTAGGGAGTCAATCCCGTCTTTGCTATCCTCAAGCGAAGGAGGAGTGGGTAGGGATGCGCGAATAGGGGCCAGAACAGGGCAATCCAAGATGTGTACAACCGTTAGTAGAACTCCACACTGACAATCAGGGGGAGGTTCTCTACGGAATAAGTGACCATGTGTTATCAAAGTATGTCCAATACGCATTCTAGTCAAAATAACTTCTTCTCTTCTAATTGGTCTATAGCTAGATTGCCAGACGCCTATAGTGGGTTTTATTCTCTTGAACTTATTGTTAGGGGCAATGGAATTCCAGTATTTTTTTAATTTATTCTGTATTAGGGAAATAATAAACGGATTTAAGTCATCAGGGGCGCAAAGGTTTCTTTGAGAGGGATGAGTGGACAGGGATGCTGCTCTGTCAACAATCTCATTTCCTTCAATACCGCAATGCGAAGGGCACCACATGAAGGAAATATCTAGTCCTCTAAGTGTAAGGTCTTTCCACAAGTTATATAGTTTGGATACTAAAGAATGAGAAAACAATATGTTTCCTAGTGCAGTCAGAGCACTTAAAGAGTCTTTTGAATTAATTTAATTTATTTCGATAATAAACTATAAAACTGTGAATATTTTAATAATTTCTTTAAAAAAATCGAAGTATTTCCAACTCATACGGCACCATTGTTTATACTTATAATACAATTGTTTTTTATAATAATCACACAACATTGACATAGTCGTCCACTGTCATATGACACCCATTCTATTGACGCATAGTATTCTACCGAGATACTCTTCGTCGTGCTAAAACAGGGTGCACCAAAATGTCTACACTAACCAGAAGACAACTAGCTCTATCAGAAAAAATGATCCTGGATTCTGACAACCTAATGCCAGAAGACATGGATCTATACATCAAACACAACAAGAAATTAAATTTCTAGACCAACGATCTAAAAATATCGATGGAATAAATATAGTGATCCTCAAAAATCAAATTTGTAAACTATTTCAACTAATCAGAGACAAAAATTTACAAATAAACGATTTTAATGAAGAAATAAACATTCTGAAACAAAAGATCAAAAGCAAGAACAAGAAAACGACTATCTGATAGATAAAACTGCAAACCAAGCAAAACACATCAAACTTCTTATAGAAGAAAATGATAATATCAACCAAACTTTTGATGAAACTATTAAAGAGAAAAAAGAAGAAGTTATTAAATTAAACAATCTAATAAAAACCATTCAATCGCCACAAATAATGGATAAATCATGCTCCTCTGAGAACCTAGATCTTACAACATCACAAGACTTCTTCGTTACTCCCATGAAACACACCCCACCTAAAAGCAAGAAATCCAATTTCAGTTTCGGTATTTTAAAATCACCAAAAAATAGTGCCGAAAAGAAGACTAAAAAAGATTTGGAGAATCTGTCCACTCCACCCATTATGAACTATATACAGACGATTGACAAAAATGTCCAAGAAATTCTATCTAAAATGGAAATGATTGAGAAAAATCAAAAACAACAAAATACGATAGCAACCGAAGATAACAAAGAAATTGAAGTTTCTTCTATCACACAAAAATCATCACAAGCAAATAAAAAAGTAATATTAAAACCTGTTGAAAACCAAAATCTAACAAAAACAATAGAAAAAGCTGATGTACTTATTTTGGGAGACCATCATGCTAAACTGGTTCAACCTTGTCTATCAAAACTTATTCCCAAATCTTGGACTATTAAGGAGATAATAGATGAAGAGACAGACTTCCCAAGAATGAGTTGTAAAAAAGAAAAAATAGACAATACCCATCTAATTCTAATGATTGGTGCAAATGATATCCAAAAAACACCTATGCTGGAAATCAAAGAGGCTATAGACCGGATAGTAAAAAAATACAAAAACAGCCATATACATCTTGTCCAAGTTCCAGACCGTTTTGATAATGTCGGATTGAATTACCACATAAACCGTGTAAACAAAAGTATTTACTTCCATACAAAAAAATACAAGAACCTTACAACATATAAAACAAGAGAATTAATAAATAACTGGGACTACAATGGACAAACTATAATTAATAGAAATGGGATGAATAAAATCTGCAGACAAATAGGAAACAACATTTCAAATCATAAGAAAATCCCAACTGAAACCAATAAGTACAATACAAAAACCCAATTTCCTATTTACCAAGAAAAAAATTGGAAAACTCAAGCATACCATCCAAGACCCACTGTATCATCAACTAAAAATACACCACCGCAATATTCAAGAAACACTCAACACCAACAACCACAACCTGAGCTGCATAACCACCCTGAACCACATATCTCACATCACTTCAGGCGACAAGGCACTCGAACCCAGCCTCCTTCACGTCCATACAACCGCACCCGAGCTCAAACTGCATCAGATCCATCCAGCCGCACTCAAACTCAACCTACACCACGTTCATCAAACCGCCAATGGGGACAAGAGACACAACCTCAAGCTGCTTGGAAACGAGGCAGAGTATTTGAAAATACACAAAAACTGCAAGTACACCCAGTATTCCGTAAGGAACAACACAAAGACTGTAGATTTTCTTTCGACTACGATAAAGACTTTCCTACCTACCGATCACGTACTAACAATCAACAAAATCGCACTCTAGGTAATCATAACAATATTTTTACCTCTAACCGACGAGCCTGAGTATATACCAGACGATAGCCTATTTATTTCAACCATTGACACTGTACATAACGTTTTACATAATGACACTGTACATAACTCTGACACTCATTCCTATTCTATTTCTGACAATAATCAGCACTTTAAAGTGCCTCGAGTTTCTCATAAAACAAAAAGAACTCGTGTTAACCCTCCTACTTCTTCAAGTAAACATGAAATATACTATCAAAATGTTAGAGGGTTAAGAACTAAAATTAAACAACTTTTTTGTGGTCTATCGTCTCACCAATCTGACATTTATGTTTTTACAGAGACATGGCTAAACGATACCATTCATACAGCAGAACTAGGATTTGATAATTATATTGTATATCGTACTGATCGTGGACCTTCTAACTCTGAATCTTCTGAAGGAGGAGGAATCCTAGTGGCCATCCATAAAAAAATCCAGTCATATCAAATAACAGTAAATAATAATAAAATAGAACACACCTTTGTACACGCAAAAATTAAATCTACCAAGTTCATTATAGGAGGCATATACTTACCTAAACCATCTATACAAGTAGTTAATGATCTATTAGAATCGATAGAAGAAATACAGCTAAAATATAAAAATATCAAACTACTATTACTAGGTGACTTTAATTTACCCAATATTTCATGGACTCCGTCATCTGAACCAAAAATACAAACTCCAGTAGGTAATCACACTCCCCATTCTGAACTCCTCATATCTGTACTAACTGATTACCACAAACTCGAACAATTTAATTACCAGAAGAACGAACATGGTACCATATTGGATTTATTGTTTACCAATCTTCCAAGTAGCGACTTATCAGTAACAACATCCGCTGACCCTATCCCGATACCGATAGATAAATATCATCCTCCGTTAGAAATTTTACTTAATATTAAAAACAAAACCAAAACTGTAAAAAACAAAGTATGTGATATCCATAAACGTAATGAGGATTTCTACTGCTTTCAGAAAGGTAATTATGTTGCACTTGAACGTGATTTAGCAGAGACTGACTGGATAACAGAATTCCAAAAATATAATGACATAAACTCAGCCGTGTCTAAATTTTATTCAATTTTAAAAGAAAAAATGACAACTTTTATACCTAAAAAGACAATCAAAGACCTCAAATTCTCGATCTGGATGTCTAAAGAATTGAAAGAACTAATAATTCAAAAGAAAATAGCCCATAAAAGATTCAAAATTAGTAAATTAATCAGTGATCATACCATTTTTAAAACTCTAAGATCAAAATGTAAAATTAAATCCGAAAAAGACTACACTGATTATGTCCAAACTAAAGAAAAAGAATTTTCTTATAGACCTGAAAAATTTTGGGAGTACATTAATTCGAAGAAAACAAATAATGGATTACCATCAATAATGAAATTTGACAACAATACATCCAACGATTATCTTGAAATAACAAATTTCTTTGCGTCAAATTTCTCGTCAGTATATTCCAAAGAACAATTAGCTCCTCCAAATTTCAATTTTGAGAATACACTTTCTACACCATTGAATAAAATAACAATTAATCCCAATGATTTATACAAATCAATGAAAAAACTTAAATCTGACTCCTCTTAGTGGTCCAGACAGCATTCCCCCTATATTAATTAAAGAGTGTGCCTCTGCATTAGTGAACCCACTCTGCTTTCTATTCAACTGGTCGCTATCCTCAGGGTCTTTTCCTGATAACTGGAAAACTTCATACGTCATCCCTATCTTTAAGAGCGGAGTAAAAGAAAACGTGTCCAATTATAGACCTATCAGCAAAATATCAACTATCCCAAAATTAATGGAACAACTTATTTACAAACAAATACAACCAATCTTAACTCCACTTTTAATCAACCAACAACATGGGTTTGTAGTAAAAAAATCGACAACCACTAACCTTTTATCATTTACTGACCATGTATGTAATATAATTGACAAAGGAGATCAGTTTGATTGTATAATGACAGATTACTCTAAAGCATTTGATAAAATAAATACAAATATTCTATGTGCAAAACTCCGTGCATATGGTATTTTAGATCCTATGCTTTCCTTTTTCTACAGCTATTTCTCCAACCGTACACAAATAGTAAAATTAAAAATGATGAAAACGGACAATAACAACTGTCAGTGTTATCAAGATAAAAAGATAAACAACTATCTCACATACTTATCTGAACCTTTTGATGTTTTATCTGGCTGTATTCAGGGTGGGCATTTATCAGGTCTCACTTTCAACCTTTATATTAATGACATTTACTTTTACCTACCAACAACATTCTGGTTATTTGCTGACGATAAACGAACCGGAATGAGTATCAATGGACTATCTGACTCTATACAATTACAATCAGCTCTCAACTCTCTTTATGAATGGTGTCAGATTAATAGAATGGAATTAAACGTCAACAAATGTAAAGTAATGTCCTTTCATCGTAAGAAATCCCCATATATCTTTCAATATTCTATTAATAATATTCCTCTTGAAAGAGTATATCAAGTCAAAGACCTAGGAGTTACTTTTGATTACCAATTGTCATATAATGAGCATTATTCTATAATAACTAAGAAAGCATTCAAACTTCTTGGCTTCATTAATAGAAACAGTCGGGACTTTAAAAATCCAAAAACATACACCATACTATATTATTCATTTGTTAGATCCATACTTGAATATGCCTCACCTGTGTGGTCTCCTTACTATGAAAAACATAAATCAAAAATCGAATCAGTACAACATAGATTCCTAAGGAGCCTTGCTTTCAAACAAAATAAACCTATGAGCATAACAGACCATAATTATTCGGAAATAATGAAAGCAAATAATGTGATTAGTCTAGAACACAGGCGTGACACAAATGATGTTTTGTTACTTTTTAAAATATTAAACAATAGAACTGTTTTACAAGAATTACTGGAGGAACTTTCATTTAGGACAAATCCTAAGAATACTAGAAACAAAAATCTATTGTATGAAAAATCTTGTACAAAAAACTATTCTTTTTTCAAGCCCTTCAATCGTTTTATTCGCCTTTTTAATGAAGCTTGCGAGAAAGACACTTCAATCGATCTTTTCTTTGATAGTTATGAATGTATAAAAAATAAACTGTTACAACTGAATAATATCTAAACAAAAATATCAATATTGTCCAATCTTCAATTATCAATTTTTTAATTAAGTTTATTCTAAGTATTTATATTATATCTTAGTATAAGTTTTTGTTTGTAATTAATTTACAAAAAATAAACATGGGTTAACCCCGTTAATATGTTAAAACTAAAAAAAAAATTTGAAGACTTTCCTATGTTTTAGTTTAAAAAATCTCTATTAATTAACTTGGGTTTCAGTTAACCGGAACTGTTAAGATTATTTTCATTATACAAGAATCGGTGGCGTCCAATGTACGGCAAAGCCTCATTTTTTTAATTCCATTTATTTAATACATTTAATTATTACAGATTTTAAAATAATAGAATGGTACCTTTTCTAAAAGTTATTTTTTTTATAAGTAGAGTAGGGTTAGGAAAAGTAAATATGGGGCCATGCCTCGTGCGGCCGGCCGGCGGGCCGTGACTCAGGTGCAGCCAAAATTATACAATTATTTTGAACATTTTTGGGAAACATTGTGATATGTCCCGAACCATTATTTATTATTATTCTCTCTTCGTAAGAAAGAAAAAAATTCCAGAAAGCAATTTCTCTTCTTTTCTTTTGCTTTCCATTCCTTCCGCAAACTTGAAAGAGAGGAGGAAGTAGAAAAGGAAGAAGAAAGGATAGTGGAAAACTAGAGTAAATGAAAACTATAGAAGAAGAGGCATAGGAAAAAAAAATGAAACGAATAATAGATAAGAGACAGATAAAAAACAGAATAGGAGAGTAAAGAAAATGATTTAATGCAAGGAAAGAGAAATAAGTGACAAACAATAGAGAAAAAAAATGAGATTGGTATTGAGTAAATACCTATAAAAGAAAAGGATGGATTCAAAATTAGAAAGAAGAGATATAAACAAGAAAAAGGACACGAAATCAAGGAGAAGTATGGAAAATAGTAAAGAAAGAACGAGAGAGACTGGAAAAGAACTAAAATTGGAGTTATAAGAAAGAAAGTAGATGATGATTTTGAAAAAGAGAAAGAGCAGGTCATAGATAGAAAGAAGAAAAGGATATTAGAAAGAAGTAAAGAGAGAAAAGAGAGACAAGTAGAGAATAAAGAGAGATAGAGAAAAAGAAAAGCTCTTGTAGGGTGAGTTTTTGTAAGAAAATGAAGGAAAAGTTGGACTATAAATTTTCCAGAGTAATAAATTGCTCGCCTTCTTTCTCTCGAAAAACTTTGAATTATTTCTGATAAAATGTGCAATAAGAAAAAAAAAGAAGAAAAGAATGGATGGAATTTTCTTATTTCGGAATCTTTTTTTGCCTTTTCTTCTTATGCTTCTTCTTCTTCGGAAGATATATATCCTTACAAGAAGCTATGGGCCGTCCATTCTGCCCCCACCCTCTGATTCCTAGATAAAGTATGGCTGTACCTCTAAAAGTATGTAATATAATAAATAGGCGATGCTATGAAACAATAAACTATCCAACTCTGCATGTATGATACCAGTGAGACCTATACGATAGAATTGCTGATATTGTTACACTAAAAGAAAATAACGTTATTGTAAAATACTTTCTATAGTAAAAAATATTGTTACATGAAATATATCTAATAAATTACCAACAGAATATGCATGTCGGTAGCTATGCCCCGAAACCGCTTTCGCATTACTTCAGGGGACTTTACCTTTACATTCATGCCATTCTGGAAACGGAAAAAATCGGTCAGAACTTTCCACTCTGGCCGGGATTCGAACCCGCAACCTCCAGGTCAGCAACCAATGCTATTAAAGACTAAGCTAGGAAGGTCGGAGGTATTATTATTATTTAAAATGATGAGTTCTAATATTCTACCGATGCAATTGATATCGATTTAGCAGTCATTGTACATAAATGTAGGTACTAGATAACAATCGGAGTGATATAATGTATGTACTAACAATAAGTAACAGAAAAAGCGCTCTTCAAATACTTTCCACTCTAAACAATATCCGCTTCGAGTAACGAGGAACAAGACACAAACAACTATGCCAAAGCTATAAAAGCTATTAACAACCCACTCTCAGCTTGCCCCTCCTTCAATTATCACCAACCTGTTGATACACAACTAGACACATTAAAAGCACACAAGAAGAAGATTTGGTACGAGACTATGAAGCAGAAAATTAACTGGGACAAGAAGTTGAACTTAGAGAAGAAGATATAGAAGGAAAAACTAATGGAAACAATGAGACTAATGTAAAACACGGATTCCATGACGACCTTGGAATCATCAGAAATGAACTTGAACGCATAAAAAACAGAGGAAGAGAGGAGAAAGACGATGGGGGAGAGAGAGAGAGAGAGAGAGATGAGGTAGTAAATTGTAATGGCACGCGACTTCTAAATGAAAGAGTCATAAAAATCTAGTTATATTAGCCATTAAACGAAGTACCCACACATAAAATACTTTGGTGGACAGGGAGGCGGCTGATGTAAAGTGAGCAAAATAAATTGTAATATTTGGATATTTAACTCTAGAATTTAAAAAGGTAATCCAATCTTACGACATCTAGATCCAGGAATTCTAAAAAACCTAGTATTTTTGGCTGAGTACGAGTATCTTATAATTCCCGCACGAAATTTTATTTCCGAAAATAAAATATATTTTCTGACTTTTAAACCAATAAGACACTGATGTAAGCCTTTGAAACAGCGAAACGTCTTACTTAAATACCCACAGTAGTTATAAAGAAATAATTCACATTAGTTATATTGAGAGAACCAATAATAAATTTAATAGTCAGGTTTTTTTTTTAATAATGAAAAGATGAACTTGAGGGTCCAGGATATGCCAGTCATTTAATTCTCTAAAAAATACTGCTCATTCCATACAAACAATAAAGTTAACCTATTGAAATTTATAATATACTCGTAGGTATAAAAATTTACCGAGTCATAGGCCAAGTTAAAACCAAGGAATGCATGCTTTATAATATTAATAACCATCAGGCGAAGTTAATGCTTAAAACATTTTCTACCACCTAACCCTCAGAGCCTTATTATTATGTGGTCACAAACTCAAATAAAGAAAATTTCATGCTCTGGGTGGGATTCGAACCAACGGATCCCTACGCTACCTGGATTACCAGACTTGCGCGTTGACCACTTGACTACCAGTGCATTATCAAAATAATGGATGCATTTCTTTCTCACGAGCCGCGTCAA
Source organism: Bactericera cockerelli (assembly GCA_024516035.1). Classification (NCBI taxonomy): domain Eukaryota; kingdom Metazoa; phylum Arthropoda; class Insecta; order Hemiptera; family Triozidae; genus Bactericera; species Bactericera cockerelli. Next base: position 9,742,940 of record CM044961.1, on the reverse strand, counting down.
TATAAAACAAATAAAATCCAAGTAGGTGCTAGGTGAGGGATATAAAATTTTAAGAAGTGTTAGGAACACCATTAACAAGCCACTCCCCAGAGCCAGAGATTCATTCATACGAGAGTTGCTTCCATATTATTTAGCAAGCGGTACTGGTGGCGCGATCTAGTGAACAAACGGTGCACTTTTTGGAACTGTTTTATTCTATAAGATGGAATTCTGGATTTCAAATTTCCCCTCACCCGACGAATTTAGGTGCGTAAAGCAGGCAGTGCTAATATTTTTCAAAAATGTATGTAAAAATGTCTGCTAGTAAGTGTTTGAGTTTGTAAAATTATCTATGGAAAATTAAATGTGGATATTCCTGTATATTACCTACGTCTAAAGTACATTTTATTATTTTTCTTTTCCGCTGAAGGTTTTCATACTACGATGATAGTTATACTGAGACAAATTTCATGTTGGTACCAACCTAACAGGCAACTTTACTGTTGTTTTCCCCATGTCCTTCTCAGGTCTTCGTTACCTAAAGATTACGTTGATAGAATTAGGTATCCTAATAATTTCCACTATTAAAGTTAAGTGAAAAAGTTATCATTATATTATTTTTGTTAATCACTTTTGCGATATCACAACTACTCAAACTCGCTTTACTAAATCTACGCTGGCACCGAGACTTGAACAACCAACCTCCAGGTTACAAGTCCGCCGCCTTCAAGCAACTGACGTCGGTTATTTTCCACTATTCTGATATTAATTAAATAAATTACCTCTAAATTTATTTATAAGTAGTAAATTTATAATTTAAATAAAAATTTTAATTTGATTCTCTCTGCTCCAAAGTCACGTGTTGAACCTATTCTATTCTAAAGTCGCCTGGTTATTGTTACGTGTAGACAATGTGCAATACATGTGTATTATGTGTATATTTGTACACAATCTCCTGTCTGATTCAAAAGAACAAAAACTTACGTAGGTACATATTTATCATTTTGTTTTCAATGGATTATTATTTCAAATGGTGGTAATACTGGAATAAAATGATAATTTGTGGGTTTTCCCACAAATCTGACAGTGCATTGTGAAGTGTGATTACACCGACATAGCTCTTCAAGATGACTAGAAGAGAAATTGACACATAATAATGGAAAGGGTCTTAAAAGTTCTATTCACGCAAAAGAAATAAGGATGAATTTATTATCATTAGTATGGTCAATTTTTTTTTTTTAGTGGGGTTTAACGTCGCTTTCAACTGCCATGGTCATATCACGACGGGGGTTTTACCCTCCATTCGCAGGAAACTCACAAACCTGCTACTCACATTGACCTCACCCAGCCTGAGTGGGGCCGGGAAAAGCCAGCGTCACGAGAATTAGAATTTGAATGGTCACCCATCCAAGTCTTAACCTCGCTGGATGTCGCTTGGTTAAGACTTGGATGGGTGACCATTCAAATCTTATAATATTTAGCTCTAGTTCTTTTTAGTTAGTTCTCAGAAAACAGTTATTATTGTTTTAAAGCACAATAGTTGGAGAAGGGAATTTATTCTATGTTTCACATTGCATAACTAGTTTCGTACAATTTTTATCACGGCAGTTTGATGTACAAAATATTTCTTTTTCTAATATTTGTTTATTTCAACATGTTTGGATAGAGAGATCATCTTTAATCATTACTAGCCGTTTGCCCGTGCTTTGCAACGGGACTAAATTTCAAATTTACTAAGGCATGGCCGTACTGCTGGGCAGCAATGCCTTTTTGAACTTTTTATAATTTTTCTGGACAAAGCGATAATGGTTTTGGGGGGGTCAATTCTGAGACATTTTTCGCTATCTCTTACCGTTTTGGCTAAACAACTCCGGACAAACAAACAAACAAACATAGGTAGGTAGGTAGGTAGGTAGGTAGGTAGTCCTTTTTTCTGTTTTATATATATAGATAGTAGAGTCAAATAATACAAAGAAGTTCTTTGTTGGTGTAATTTTAGGATGTCTGTTTCACAGCCTCTTTTTCGTAGCCACGAAAAAGCAGCTACTATAGACGCCTATGGTCTTTGTAGAATAAACAAGCTCTAGCTTGGCAGATAACCTTTGGACGCGCACGGTTCCATCAAAATGTGGCTTGAGATTATTATGTGAATAGTTTTTATTGGTCTTTTGTACCTGATGCTTTTTTTGTAAACCCAGCAACACCGCATTTGTATCCTAATTCAGCGCGAGGAGAGAGTTTCATACGCCGAGCTATACTCGTGTACTGTACTTTTTAAGGTATGTTTCAGACCCAGGAGGACATCAAACCCAAAAGCTAGATTTTCTAAAACACACTCGTTATGTCCTGAGTCCTCTAAACCAGCATTGCCAACAATGACGGTGTTATTTCAAGGTTAAAGTTTTTTTCATTAAATTGCCTTGAGTAAATTTATTTATCTATCTACTCGATTGGTAGTTTCAAAGCGCCTTCAAGAAAATTTGTCAATGGGTTAAGTTCAAAGCGCATTGCATAAGAAGCCAGGTGCTGACTAGACCAAGTGTTTCGCGTTTGGAAAAATACATCTAAGGAAAAATGTTTTTGAAACCACACAGAATTTTTTTAAAGGTAGAATATCTTATTTTCAAGTATTTATATAATCAATATATTTGATTATTGATTTTATTATCAATCATCAAATTTTGACTGTACTACACACTTAATAAATCAGGTAATCGAATGAATAATATGAATAAGAGAATCTTAACAAAATGATGTAATGAATATTTTGATGATTGATTTTACTGTCAATCATCAAATTCTGACATTACTACACACGTTATAAATCAGGTAATCGAATGAATAATATGAATAATCATAAAAGAGAATCATAACAAAAGGTAATGAAGAAAACTCCCCCAAGACGTATTATGATGTGGTCAAAATCCCACATGGAAGGATAACTTGTCATGTCCTGGCCGGGTTTTTAAACCCACGACCTCTGGATTACCAGACCGACGCGCAACGGGTTGACCACGGAACTACCGGGACCGACGACAATACATACCTTCACAAGTAGACATGAAGATACATGGTAATATTGTACCATAGCATATTTTATATATTCTAAATTGTTTGTCTATGTTACATAATATAGAAAATATGACACACCAGTCAATACTAGAACGCTTGCAAATAGCAAACACGACCAACGCATGAAAAATAAATCACATTAGCAACATCAATACGACAAAAAAGCACAAAGACAAAAGAGACCATCATTTTAGAAGCCATGGACAAATAACGAGAGGGAGAATGATAAACAGTGGCAATAAAAATTACACACGTGAAATGAACTGTTAAATGAACATGAAACAATCAGTGAAGAGAGTAGAGACTGATGTTAATACTCACTTCCTGAAAACAACTCTAAACAACCATACTTGAAGCAAAGTGATGTCATAACAACAGCACGAGAGAAGGGGTAGAGAGAATAATGGCGTAGAGCGTATTGTGTAACAAGGGTAGAGCAAGGGACTGCACAGATGATGGATGATGTGGAGGGTGTAGAGAATGAAGCAGAAAATGTTATGGACGAGACAATGGAAGACTATGGAGCGACAAGTGAACAAGATACCAGCACTGCACTCTATGAAGCAAACAATGAAACTCTAGATGAAGTCGTAAACCAAACGATGATGGAAACCTTCATAGATGTCTCCATAGGAATAAAAATCATTATTCTCGTTTTGTTTATGGTCCATTCATTCCCTATCCAGTATTTTCTTCTATTTTTCGTTTTTTTTTCTTTTCTTTTAGATGATATGTTTTTTCTTCTGTTTTTGATAGCTTTCATATTTTCTCTCCTCTGTTTTTGTGAATTTTTTCTGTGGAGCTTGTTGCAGTATACTTTTGACTCTTTTATAGGAAAATCGTGGTGCCTATTTTTTGTGGGACTATGCACAAGTCGCAAGTTATATTCCTGTGAGTGCCAAAATATTCCTTAATGACTTAAGGCCGAATTATAAAAGAAGATGACACAAGGATGAGCCAGACCCTCTCTCAAGTCCGAATTTAAACAATCAGGGCTCTCTGTAGTATGGCTTGAGGGTTGGTCTGGCATATCTTTGTGTAATCTTGTTTTATAATAGAGCCCTTTAGAATAAGCATATTATGGAGAAAAAAATCAGGATTCTAATATAATGTGTTACATATTTTCGCCTATGAATAATTATTTGTACAGGAAGTCAGTGTGATAAAAATACTTGAAATAATGATGACCGGGATTTTACATGTACTGATATACATATTACTTTAAAAGTTTAATATACAATCTCTTTATTTAAAATTAAATATCTATACTTACCATAGGTGAGCTAAATTAGGTCATGTAGAAATAAATTACAAAAAGTACTAATAATTTCCGCAGACAATTTAGTTAGGACATTATTATTCTTGTCTTTTTTGTTATTTAGTTATTTATTCCAAAATCTATTTTAAAATTTATTTATTTTTCTTAATTTTATACTCTAAATATTGTACATTATTTTGTCCTCCTAATGAAGATATATAATTAAAATAATATTAATAATTTTCTTCGTTATAACGGAAACAGAGGATTTGAACAGCCAATTTGTCATCGCCAGCTTAATCCACCAGTTCATTTCCACCTAATGCACCAGCCGCTGTCAGCACACAGTATCTACCTCCGCAAGCGTCAGTATCTTCATTCAACTCAACAAGACAATCTCCCGTGAGCTTTGGATTCATTGAAATGGTTTATAATACTGGCGACATCAGCTACTCGTTATTCCAATATATTCAGTAGCATTCGTTATTTTATATTTCAATGTGTTCTGTATAACTCCGTTATATGCTCGTAGTCTACTTGTACATGCAGAAATATGTATATTGGTACATGCATAATTTATTGTATCTTTATTTAACTTCTGTGTGTCGTAGTATATCTATATTTTTAGTTTCGGGTGTATAGTCTCCATAGAGTCCGTAATTTGATAAATCTACGTATGCCAAGTTCTGTATTCACTACTTTAATTAAAAGATATTGTACTTGTTCAATACTTCATCTTAGTTTTCATCGTGTGGTCTCGGGTGCACGATACCAATCTCCATTCTTTCTGAGTTATCAGTGAGTTCATTATAACCATCATTAGAATCATCAGTATGTTGTTTTTATTCCATGATACGTTGGGCTAGATTTATGAGTTTAATTACTGTCTGGCGAGTGGCGAAATATTTCCATATGACCCCCAACGTTATCAGACGGATACATAGTATAACAAAGATGATAATGATTGCAATAATGATTATGATTTAAGATAATTCTGATAATGCTGATGCTAAATAAGAAGATAACGAATTTATTTAAAATAATTTTTTATACATTGAATCGTATCGTCATTGTTTAAATAAAATCTTTTCTGGTGATAATATTAGACAAAATATTATTTTTCTTTTTCCTAGTATAAGAATTTCTACATGACGATTTTCTCTGCTGTCTTATATTTTCCATTTATAAGTTCCGTTACATTCAAGATTATTCAGAAATATAATAATGTACGAATCAATAATATCAAAATTTAAAAAATCTATTAATGATGATGATGTTGTCGCTACTGTCTCATCTTTTCCATTGATTCCACTTTTGTTCAGCTCATTATTGGGATGATTTTGTGACAGTGTTGTCATCTCTGTTAATTTAAAAGAGTTCAAAAGTCGAGAGTGCATTGAACTGACTTATCATGTTGCTAGTCATATTTTACTTGTCTCATATCTTAATATACAGTATGTTTCAGAAAAGGTGGCCACCCCCTCGTAACTTTTGAACGCGACGGAATTTTTCAATTCTGTAAAGTCCTAAGTATAGGAAGTGCCCTATGGCCCATCCTGTGGTCATATTTATTTTTGGCCCCGGTCGGCCCTTCAGGCTTTTAGGCCATATTTTTTCATTTTTCTCGAGAATTTTAAATGGAATGCTATATTTTTTATTCCTGTTAATTAAAGTCCAAGTTAGACTGAGTATAATGAGCTTTTAAAATTTTCAAAAACCTTATCAGGGGCGGAGCTAGTAGGGTGCAAGTTTCAAAACTGTTACACGCTGTATTTTAGCGTTAATTAGATTTTTTAGTACTTTTTTTATTTTCATAGGTTCAAAATATTGTTTTACACCATATGAAATCAAAGAAATATTCTTGTTTACTTCTAATCAGGGTCATAGTAAGGTTTTTGTAAAAGTACTTTTTTTCTCACGTCAATTTTTCCGCAAATTGATGGTGTTCTCGAAATTGGCATTTTTAGAGGTGAAAGTCTGCAATGACATATGTTTTTTATGCTTGAAATCGAAAGAAAACTTAACGGAGAAGCGATTAAGATCATAAAAAAAGCCATTTAACCTGCTAGTTTTTTCACGACAGTGTCCGGTAAAGTGGGTGAATTTCGTATTGGATTTTTTTTTGTTGGGGAAACACAATTGGCATAGAAAATAAATAATACCTAATAAGGGAATAATACTTCAATAAACATAACCAAATGCGAATATAAAATGAAGATTATTTCTTCTAAATCAGTGCCGGATATTTTTTTTTTTTATCTCTCTCTCTCTCTTCTTCTCTTTAAAATAATTGAATTGGTTTAATTTTCACCCTCAAGAGTTTGTTACTTGACCTGGTATTTTTTCTCTTAAATTTCGACATAACTAGATTTTTATTTAGAGACCTGGTATTCATTACTAGCAACACCAGTATGATTTTTTTCTTTAAGTTAGGTTTAACCCAGATAACGCGGTGAAATTTTTTGTTTTATTTTTTTGGAGTGATATAAATTGAGTCCTGAATCAAAATAAGTGCTGTCAACTTATCACTCGGACTCAAAACAAAGAGCTTAAGGTGTCGCCAACTAACCTCAACAAGCTGAATTAATTAGAAAAATCCAGAATGTAGTACATTTTCACCAGATGGGGCTGACGTCCTTCCAGAAGGACGTCCTTCTGGAAGGACGTCAGCCCCATCTGGGTTAATATTGCGTTTCAACTGCATGGTCATATCATAACGGGGGTGTAGAAAATAAATAATACCTAATAAGGGAATAATACTTCAATAAACATAACTAAATGCGAATATAAATGAAGATTATTTCTTCTAAATCAGTGCCGGATATTTTTTTTTTTTTTTTTTTTTTTTTTTTCTCTCTCTCTTTTTTCACTTCTCAAAGTTCAAGTTGTATCAAAAATAATTATCGGATAATGCTGCTTCTAAAGCCGGCCTAGGGGTCCCCTCTTGAGACAATTGTAGTTGGTAAGTTGGTAAAATCTAAAATCTGTAGAAAACACATTGTCAATCATTCTCGAGTCACTCCGATGGCACATTGAATGCAACGATTCTTGTAGGATCACCGAAGTTAAGCAACGTCCAGCGAAGAGAAGACTACGTGATGCTGGCATTCCGGCCTAACCCAGGCTGGGTGAAATAAATGTGTTTAAGAGGTTGGTGAGTTTCTTGCGAATGGAGGGTAACACCCCCGTTATGATATGACCATGCAGTTGAAACGCAATATTAAACCTAAATTAAAGAAAAAAATCATACTGGTGTTGCTAGTAATGAATACCAGGTCTCTAAATAAAAATCTAGTTATGGCGAAATTTAAGAGAAAAAATACCAGGTCAAGTAACAAACTCTTGAGGGTGAAAATTAAACCAATTCAATTATTTTAAAGAGAAGAAGAGAGAGAGAGAGATAAAAAAAAAAAATATCCGGCACTGATTTAGAAGAAATAATCTTCATTTTTATATTCGCATTTGGTTATGTTTATTGAAGTATTATTCCCTTATTAGGTATTATTTATTTTCTATGCCAATTGTGTTTCCCCAACAAAAAAAAATCCAATACGAAATTCACCCACTTTACCGGACACTGTCGTGAAAAAACTAGCAGGTTAAATGGCTTTTTTTATGATCTTAATCGCTTCTCCGTTAAGTTTTCTTTCGATTTCAAGCATAAAAAACATATGTCATTGCAGACTTTCACCTCTAAAAATGCCAATTTCGAGAACACCATCAATTTGCGGAAAAATTGACGTGAGAAAAAAAGTACTTTTACAAAAACCTTACTATGACCCTGATTAGAAGTAAACAAGAATATTTCTTTGATTTCATATGGTGTAAAACAATATTTTGAACCTATGAAAATAAAAAAAGTACTAAAAAATCTAATTAACGCTAAAATACAGCGTGTAACAGTTTTGAAACTTGCACCCTACTAGCTCCGCCCCTGATAAGGTTTTTGAAAATTTTAAAAGCTCATTATACTCAGTCTAACTTGGACTTTAATTAACAGGAATAAAAAATATAGCATTCCATTTAAAATTCTCGAGAAAAATGAAAAAATATGGCCTAAAAGCCGGAAGGGCCGACCGGGGCCAAAAATAAATATGACCACAGGATGGGTCATAGGGCACTTCCTATACTTAGGACTTTACAGAATTGAAAAATTCCGTCGCGTTCAAAAGTTACGAGGGGGTGGCCACCTTTTCTGAAACATACTGTATTGCAATTGCCCTGATTGTTTGACCTAAGCATAGCAAAGACATTGATTGTCAAACCTGCTTCTGGTGCACTGTAGCAAGTGCTAGTGAGAATTTTTTTAAAGTTGCAGAAAACAGCCACTATAATCAGATTACTTTGCTCACTTTATTCTCAAGCATTGTCAGAAGATCTTGATTTTTTATTTTAATTGAACCCTGAACATCTATATGAAATTGATACTACCGTCAAGAAATCTATGGAGGCATATTTCAACTTGCCGCTTACTATGATAAGCTAAGATCTCAATATAGTTTTAAATGGTTTCAATGACAAATAAAGGTCTTACTCTGTACAGATTCCTAGAAGTCAATGTTGGGCTTGGTATTGCATTCTTGCGATCCTTGTTTGCAGTATTCTCATTATCTACTACTTACAAAACATACATCATTTGAGGGAGGCTACCAAACATCTCTCTGTTCTCTCAACTCTGAAGTATTGTTTCTGAACTTCCATATAGAATTCCTGCATGATTACAAAGCCCTTCTTAACTAGAAGACATAAAGCCACTGGTCACTGCTACTTGTCTTGGTCCACAGTCGACCATCAGTCTCTTGTCCTCTCCTAATCTCTTCATCTTCTCTCACGTCATGCATAACCGCTAACCGTTCTACCGAAGTAATCTCAACAAGTCATCACCGGTGTAATCTCAACAAGCCATCTCAACCGGTGGTAATCTCTCGGGTTGAATCTGTGCGCCATAATTAATGGCTCCGGCGAGCATCGAATGGTCGGTCGTTGGTATTGGTCGATGAAAGATGGAATATAAGGTCTTCTAGTTTGAATTTTGCCAGAGGTCAGATGAGGTCACAGTGATGGATTCTTGCTTCGAGATGCTGGACTGTGTATATCTGCATTATGATTATACTACTTATAATGTATAGATCCATCTCATGTCATGCATTTTCTCCATAAAATTATATTTATATAACTAAATCGTATAATGCTATCTAGATTTATGGTATCTAATATACATGGGATTCATTTTAGTATTGGTCTTTACTTAATTATTATTTGTCCTTGATTTATGTTTTTTATAAAGTGTCTCTTTAAATCTCCTTGCTGATAACAGGTCATTGTCTTCTCAACTTCTGTCCTGATGAGATTTAAGCTGGAGCACTTTTCCGATTTGAAGCTCTAGGTCAAGTGATAGACTACTTTGCGTGAAACACATAATTATGTTGTTCTGAATTGCCTACAATTTTTTTTTTTTATGTTCAACGATCCAATGTTCCCCTGTCTAAATCATCTGACTTCGTCTAAAATGGTCTTGATCTGTTAAAAGTAAGGTTGATAAATGACACAATTAACAATTGGAGCTCCTATTTAATGATTGAATAACTATTGAGTTCATAGAGTCGCAGTATAGCGTCATTAAATCCATACATGATGGATTGGATTTTATCGTAATTATTTTTTTTGACTAGCCATAACCCTTTTTCATATTTATTTACTGTATCAAACTAATAAATAATAAAAGTATTATAATCATTATTAATATCATAATTCTTGTGTTCGCGTCGTTGTTTGTTTTTATATTTCTTCTATTGTTAAATAATGCTAAAATAAATTATGCTTTTTTCTTTGTGTTATTATGTCAGAATTTCAGTGGGTACCGTAGCATCATAGGATACAACTTTAATATACAATATATCTTGTATTATTTTATTTTGACTATGATTCTGCCACTGGTCGCTGCTTCACATTAAAGCAGCTACTCATTTTTCCTCACGATGTATGAGTGGACCCCGAACATCCAAGTACAGAGCAGAAAAATTCCTGCCCCACTGGTGATCGAACCCAAGTCACCATGCGTGCAATGCCTAGCGCGCTACCTCACTCGGCGACGGTGACTACTACTCTTTTATTGTTAAAACTATGTTGTTGTTGTTAATATTATTAGTATAACGATTAACCTCATCATGTTTATTATTGTTCTTAGTATTTAATATACTGACTTGAATCTGACAAACTTAAGGTGTGCCCATCTTTCATCAGTCATCCCACAAACATTGTCTGTGTCGGTCTCTACGCCATCTGATCTCTTTCTTTCTCTCTCTTTCTCTTCCTTTGTCTTCCTCTCTTCTTGCAGTTGACTTCATGTCTGAGGTCATGCCGATGAATAATGTCATCATCAATATTAACCACATCATCCATATAACTCTACATGAAACCTATCATAATTTTTGTTACAATCTGTCTTGTATATTATCTAAGTTTGTATATTACCTACAGCTTTGTCATAGAACTTGTAACTTGGTTGGGATATACTATAACTTTGTCATTATTCATAGCTGAGTCATCAAAATGTTTGTAAAGCGACTGGTAATGTAACATGACTATTTTGCTATTGTTGTGTGGTCGAGTCGCCTGTCTACAAGGCTAGTTGTGGGTTCGATTCATTATAAAGCAAATAATGTTTCCTCTTGTGTTTCTTCATTTGACAACTATAACATGTAAATAAAAACATTTTTATAATGTAATGATGTGAAGAGATAATGTATTTAGAGATAAATAACAATACTGTAACTGTAAAATTCCACCTCTCATTGAAAATTAAAAACTGTTCTTGCCAGCGTCGATGGCGCGTTGAATGCACGTAGGATCACCGAAGTGAAAACTTCGTGATACTGGCATTCCGGCCCGACCCAGGTTGGGTAAGGTTAATGTGTGTAGCAGGTTTGTGAGTTTCCTGCGAATGGAGGGTAACACACAACTATCGTATAATATGACCATGCAGTTGAAAGCGACGTTAAACCCAATTAAAAAAAAAAAAACTGTTCCAGGATTATTTGGCTTTTTTCTTTCTGGTCTGTATCGTAGGTAATTCTAATCTTATCCTGTTCTCGGCGATGGTGTACCAGGTTTATGCGTTTCCACAAGGTCATATAAATGAGTGAGTGCTTGAATGGCCTACAATTGCACATAGGTATTATAGGTAATATCCCACAGCCTCAAACAGTTCAAAACTTAAAAACAGAAGAGAATAAGGCATCTCTGAAAAAACTCTACCTTTGGCGCTATTCTACACTTATAGTGAGTTTCCTCATAATAATAGGTCTCTGTATATCTAATAATTATGAATAATAATGTACCTCTCAATATCTCCCCTCAGCTTCAAATGTCTTAATCTCAGCTTGCCCGGGAAACATTTGAAGCAAATTGAGTACTCATGCAGTCAGTAAATAGACACTCTTGAGTCTTCATGTATACAGGCGTGTAATTCTACTAAATACCTACCTGGTTGGTGTTTTCCATACCTATCTATATCTGTATAAGTATTATAAGTATATAAATTTATAATTTAAACATGAATATCAAATTGGTATGTACAAAAGGTCTTCATGTACCACCTGATTCTGTTTCTCAAATGGATCTTTACAAAAGATGTGTAATTTTACGTTTGAAAAATTAATCCATATTGGGAAGTGTGTTGAAAATTATGAACTTTGTAAATTCTACACTTGGTGTTTCTCTTACAGTATGTAGTGGAGACCTGCCTACTATGGTTGAAGATACTGGGGGGGAAAAGGGGAGTACCATACAGTATCCCTTTCAGGTTTAGTAATTTAGAAAGAGATTAACTATCGAGTTTGAAATGCATCTCATCTTTTGAAAAAGAAAGACGGCTTTTTTGAAAAAAATTGATCCATTCAGAAAATTGGTTTCACAGTAAAAAAAGAAAACCTAATTAAAAGTACCTGAGCTTTACACAAACTCACGTCAGTAGCTTTTTGGGATGCTGTACCCGCGAATAGAAATTTGAGGTCTGATTCTATAGGATTGGCAAGAAACGAGCAAAAAGGACCGATATGACTTCTTGATATATCTGCAAGTATTATTTATCGACGTTAAACCTAAATTAAGATGTCCGAAAAGATCTGTTTAAGGTCGCAGTGACAAAGAGCTTTCGTAGCCGACAGCCCTATACTTACACCAATACCAACCCAAATTAAAAAAAATGATAAAACAAGAGTATTTTTCATCCAAATTTGGCAAAAACATTTCTCTCTAAATTACTGTGATTCCAAGCCTGCCGCTCAAATTCTGCAAGACCCCAGTGCAATTTCTGGACATTTGTAGGTTAGATTCTGCACGGTTTACCGACCGGGCTTAATAAAGTAATTAAGTGAATTAAAACATGAACCAGCCTATTATTATTCAATTATTCTGCATACAGAATTTCAATTATACACGATGGCTTTGAAAGCCAGGCAGAAATGCAAAGAGAACGTCCAGTGAGGAACCCATGTAAAATTACGCCTCTGAGATTCGCATGGTTCCACAGCGTGTTTCTATTGTTAAAGGATGATGTTGACCCTATTGACATGATAATAATAACACTCTTTAGTGAAAGGTAACCACCAGTCGAGGTTAATGCTCAAAGCATTTTCTACCACCTAACCCTCTAAGTCTTATTATTATGTGGCCACAAACTCAGATTAATGAGGAAAAATCCTTGCACTGGGTGGGATTTGAACCAACGGATCCTTATGATACCTGGATTACCAGACTAGCGCGTTATCCATTTGACTACCAGTGACATCATGATACTGTCAGGGATTTCCTTTGTGAGCCACAGGATTGGTTGTTGGGGGTTCCGGCCGTAGAAAATTTGATTTGATAATAAATGATATATTCCACTTTACTTTGTCATGGCAGTGCTATCAACTTGGCCGAGCACTGTTAGCGCACTCGGTTTGCATGCAGGTGACCCGGGTTTGTATGCAGGTGATCCCCAGCTGAGTATAAAATCTTCTACTTTCAACTTTGTACATCAGATGTGTCCGAGGTCCACAAATACCCCGGCGCGCGGCGTCGAGAGAAAACGTAAGTAATGTTTGGCTACCCACAAAAAATTTTCTCAACAGCTACCTATAATTCTCCCTAAATGTACAACCGATATTTCGCTTCAAGGAGATTTAAAATGAAGAGATGTAAAATGAAATAAAAAATATCCTTACTTCCATTACTGAAGTAACAGAACGGTTACACTCTGTATACAAATCCACTATAGCAGTAAGCAGAAATGTAAGTATGCATATGATGGTACACCTATTGTACAAGAAGCAGCTAAGCCATTCTCCGCGCACATTATAATTCGCAGATTAATAGATTAGACTTAGGCGCTTAGGTTGGCCATAGATTAGCTTCCTGAACCTCCAATCTAGAATGCAGTTGCTCGCAGAATTATAGGACAGGTTGAAGTTAATTGAAGAGAAATACATGTAAAATGATGAGAGTAATATTGCAGCAGAGAAATACTGTAAAATGATGAAATTATTGTTCAGGTACATCGAAAACCGTAAGTGGGAGTAAAATTTTCATTCATAGGGTGGCGTCATCGTGAAATGGTAGTCAGACAGCGGAGGAATGACTCAGGACTTCTACCACTGTCTTTACAAGGAGGCTAATAATTGACAAAGGCCCCCAGAACCAAGCTAATGGTTCCCCCAGCCAAGCGAACCCCCAGCCAGACTGCTGGTCAACTCCCTGTTTATAGTTTATCTATAAACTCCCTGTTTATCTCCTTTATTCGGGTATCTAAGGACGCAATTTTTTATTTTTTTGATTTCAATGATCTGAGAAAGTATGACCACTTTGGCTAGATCTGTAACACTTCTGTTATGTATAAATCAGAAACCTCTATTTTCTTACCTAATCCCATTTTTTTAAAATAAAATAATATAATTTTAAGGTTAATAATCTAAAAACAAAGTCCAAACCTTGTCTCAGTCAGTCCATTCATATTGACTAGTATTGCATTGTATTTATTATTTGTTCTAGTTACTCATTCTTTGCTATGTAGGATGTCCATTTATATTGTAATTTTTATCTATGTATTTTTTTTTTTTTAAGACCATTGTAATTTTCTGACCATTGTATACACCCGTCAGGGTAATTTTACAAATAAAACATATATCTATCTATCTATCTATTAAAAAATCATTTCAGCCGAGGAAGGGGGGATTCAGCGAATAACTTACATGGCTGAGCTTCACAACTTTGGTAGCTTCGGCAGCTCCTGTAACGAGCAGCTTGTTGTTAGCTTCATTTCCACAAGCGTCATCATTTTCTCTTTATTCCCAACAAACTTTTGCACTTTTTTCATTTTCTTACAAAGTTCTGTCTTAAGTTGTGAGGATAACTTCGCACCAGGTCCGGACGTAGGGTGAGCTTTTGATCTAGTGTAAAAGATCTGATGGATAAATAATCAATCCGTTTCAGGTTAACAATTCAGTAGTTGTCTCAATAAGCCAAAAACTCTACAATCACAAAATGGTAGTTTTACTTACCTCGTGCATTATGAAAACCTGACTTCTGATTGAGTTAGATCTTTGGTATTGCTAAAGGTTGGCAGTGATTTTTTTATTTTAGAAACCCGTTTTCAAATAGCATCAACTATAAGATGCAATCTCTGAGACATACATTCGGAATTAATGCTATCTGAGCAATAAAACCATTAAATTTTTGGATTCCTAATTTTACCTTCTACATATATACAGAGATTATTTAGCAAATGTTTCTTTTCAGGAAACTGATTATCAGAAACTTTTGATTGAAAGACCTAGCCCCAAGTGCATAGTAGCAAATGAACAGATTAAATCAATCAACTTTAAACACAATCAAATGGCTGTTTAATCAAGCTGTTAATGACTATATGCACTCCACCATTAATGATTTAAAAAGGTCCACCCTGAGAACGGATACTTTTTCCGCAGTCAGGATTTGATAATTTGCAGTAAAATTGTAGTACCTACGTTATATTATTACCTATAACAGCAAAATTTGCTCACTAACTCATTGATTGATTAACAGACCAAGTGACCACTGGGATACTGAAATTTTTAAAAAAAAATCAGCAGAGACCTTGTAATTCCATAGAAGATAACGCACGGAAGAAGAAATATAGACCAATTTTAAACAAATATATGTACCTACACAATAGGCCTACTTGTTATTTATCGTCGGACCGTTGTCCTAACACCAACCCTGATCTGAATCTTCCAAAGAGAAATATTACAAAACAACATTTCTCTCGAAACATGTGCGTTTTATTGTTGGGTAAACATGAAAGAAAGAGAGAGCGAGAAGAAATAGATTGAGGGTGAGAGGAAGAGAGATAGAATGAGAAAAGCGAAAGAGTATCACCCTACTGAGAAGATACAGATGGTTCAACTTCACTCCAGTTCACCAAAATAACCGAAAGAACTTTTCAGAACAGTTGATTTCCTTGATGATGGAGGTTTTTCTCCATTTTACTTTCAGGAAAAAGAAGTCTTATAGGGTTGTTACGTCATTTTAGTTTTCAGTCTTATAATATGGCAAAAAGAAATGTCCTTTTACATCAAAACCTGTAGGACGTAACTTCAGATCCAGGCCAATTCATATGTATGTATTACTGATTGTTCCTGGATTTGCTGCTTTTGGACTGCTATCCTCAGTATAATTATCTTGTCTTTTTCATTATTCTATTTTTGATTGATTTTTTCATTTTCTTCTTTTCTCTTGTCTTTCTTAATTTAAATGGCTTATTTTATGATAAGTCGGATGGATATAGTCTAATATCTTTGATTTTCTTTCTTCTATTTTTGAAACATAATTTCTTTTTTATTCAAGACTTTCTTCAGTATGATGACTTATTATCTGATGAGTACTGAAGTCTGCTATGCCTAGCCTAATTTTATTTTATTTTTTTCTTGACTTTCTTCAGTAAGTTGGCTTATTTTCAGATGTGTAAAGATGTTAGATATCACTAGATCTAGTCTGATCAATTCCTTGGATTCACTGACATTTCAAGATCCTGTATTTCTTGAATATGATGCGATCTTCATGAGTTACAACTTACGTCTCTATAATTATGATATCAATGTCTTTCACGCCGTCTTTCTCTTCATCAATACCAACAGTCATGAACATAGCAATCAAACAATCAACAGACATGTACTCATCAATACACATGGTAATCAAATAAGCAATATAGGTGCGATCAGCAAATTTGCATAAGTGTTATGACGTGTTGATGGATTCTTTCTATTTGGTTTCTATCTCTCTCTTCAGATATCATCTGATAATCATATAGTATCCAAGAAAATAATATATATCTTGTATTTACATAACATTTATAGAACTAGTGTCGGTACGAGTAATATGGATATAACTTTTAGCTGTGATTCTGAGAAATCAGATAAAAATTGCAATTTCCGATACATGTTCTTTTGAAGTATAAAGTACGAGTAAACAACATTTTGCTATTTAACTATTATTACTTTAGTTTTATTTACACTTTTTTATTTTAATTTATTACATTAGAAATAGTAATTTGTAATTTATTTGCATTAATCATTGTACATAATAGACTAAGGGAATACAGTAGATACCTAGTTCAGTTTTAGGTGACGAAGTACGGAGAAAAATCGAGTAAAACAATGTTTTACGATATAACTTTTTGAAGCTTTGAATAAAGAAAATAATCTGAAAAAAGTATTCTTTCTTAATTAATATTCATATTTTATCGTTTTCTTTTCAGTAATTGTTTCTGAATTATGGCATTAATATGTTTTTTTTTGTTGTAATCTATGATTAAGTTTTCCCCCCTATGGTGAAAAATCTCACCAGCGTGGGTTCATGAACTGAAGACTCCGGTTTCCTGTGCCCAGGATGAGCTGTGGGATCCTCAGGAGGCGGTAATGCATCACGAACTGTCCAGTGGCTCTCAAACTGTGTCATCTGATGGAGAGCAGTTCAGCGACGCTAAGGATTAAATATAAAAAAATATGGTTAACTTTAAGCTATACCAACCTTATACTTAAACATTATTGTCTTTACTCATTAGGTACTAATTTTGGGCATTATCAGACTAATATAAGATTTCATATTTCAAATCTTTGTTAATAAGGCTGTTGTCACGTGCCTCATTAGAGCATAATTTTAGGGGATAGGTAGGAAAAACTCGCAACTTTCACCTATAACCGGGGGTTAGGACTGACGTATAGAGAATCCCACCTCCGATTTTCTATAGAAATCTATAGGGTCTAGAATGTTCTAGAGTAACTGGACTAGACGACCTAATGGTCATAGCTCAATGGTAATAGATCTAATAGAGGTCTTTGTGAAAATTGGGGTTTTCTCTTGTAGTTCACCCTTTGATCTTGATCAGTCTTGGTTTGGATACCACTTCGGCCCTGTCTGCTAGATTCAGCACAAAATGTTCAAAGTTCTGTTCTTAGATCACCCTTTAATTGGTCTGTGTTTGGGTACCACTGTGGTGTTGTCTGCTAGATCCAGGACTCTGACCATTCCCTAAATTGCAAGTACCCCTTTATTTGGGTACCGCTGCGGTCCTGTCTGCTAGATCCAGGACAAAAGGTTCAAAGCTCTGGTCATGTCCTGATCTTAGGGCAACCCTTGATTAAGTCTTTTTCTCTGCTCGGACAACCTTGGAATCATTCCTTGCTAGTTTTATAGACAGGAATATGTATACATAGATAGATGGTACATAGATTATTACTTATGTACATAGGTGTATGGATTATTATTATGTGGGTATATAGATTGTTATTATATATAGGTGGTATTATACATGGAACGCTTAGTTCAGCGGAATCCTTTACAGGGTGGAATAGAGCGGTAAGTTTTTCGATAGCAGCTGAAGATTTTCAAAATGTAGTACAAGTAATAAAGGTTTAGGTAGAAAGAAACTACGAATTTTGAGAACTGTTCATTGCTTATTGTGTGGTTAATATTTGAAGCTTATTAGAGGTAATGGTTCTATATAATATTTTTTTTTTTTTTTTTGTAATTTAGGTATACATACTATGACCAGTTGTGTCAGTATTTCTTTGTTTCAGAATTTTCTAGACATATAAAGAGAAACACACCCCACCCTGTATAATTCTGATATTATTTTGTGCAATAAATAATTTTGCACATAATTCTTCCCCTCCCCTCCCCTTCCTCTCTCTCTCTCTTTCTTATGAATCGGATGGAGTAATAGAGTCATTAAAAGTCCGTTTTGCAGTCCGCCTATCAACATCGCCATGCAACCTACTACACGAGTCTGATACAAAAATATACAGGGTGTTTTCTAAAGTATTAGCTATAGGAATTGAATACTGGGTGGAACAATTTTTTTTTGCATTTGTAGACAAGGCCATTCCATACAGCCAAGGAACAAAATTTAGGGTGCTAAAAAAATGTCCAGCATAAATAGTTATCATATTTATTTGTGTTAATCATAAAAGTTATGTCACAATTACTTAACCGCGCTTTCTAAGCTATAGAGGCGAATATAAATTCACATGCAACATCCTGTATTTAACCTTTATATTGCAAATTGCAAATTGTATAGCATTTCGATACCTTTTTGCCAAAATGTGAATTATCCAAAATTTCAATTTTCCTTTTATTTCAGATTCTTAATCAGTTTTAAAAGCTCTTCGAATGAACTCACGGCCAAGTTTCTATCTAGTATAGTTTTAATTTTAAGTTTTCATTTTTTTGGTCAAATTTTGAGATTTATCCAGCCAAAACGTGAAAAGTTTTCGTTTTTTTTCTTTTACATTATACGAGAATGTGAAAAATCCGATAGTATATCGATACCTTTTTGCCAAAATGTGAAATATCCAAAATTTCAATTTTCGTTTTATATCAGTGTCGCTTTTCACAATTGAGAGGTTGAAAAAGAATTCGCCAAAAAGTGAAAAACTCCATCTTTCTTTGTCTAAGTATTAGCCTTTCTTCCTAGTTTTTCTTTTCAGATGTTCTCATTACTATTTAAAGATTAAAGGATTGTTATTGAAAAACAAAACAACAGGATTTTCAAAGTGCAATATACGTTAGTGCGGCTAAAATACCTTCCATTCGATTCAGGGTTTCAAACTATCTATGTCCGGATTCAATTTCCGCCGCAATAACAAATGGAGCCTCTCAAAATATCTGAACGGATTAAAATTTTAAAAAATGCTAAAACACGTGTACCACTCTATAGCAAGGGAAACCTTTTCTACTAGGTATTGGTTTTTATCATTACCAGGGGCGGCCCCAGGGGTTCAACTTTGAAATCTTAAAAGGAACCACCATATTTAAAAGACATTTCCAAAAAGTAGTTGACATTAAAAGTATTTTAAGACAAGTTTTAGATTTCTAATCAAAACAGGGCCGGAAAGAACGTACTCGTATGAATGTTTTATTTCACAAGTTTCAGTAATTTTTTATAAGAAGTTAATTGTATATTTGAAAAAAAAAATTTTTAAATAGATATGAATTTTTTGATTTGAAATAAAGAAATTTTCATGCCTTTTTGACAGCGTTAGTTAGCATTACCAGGGGATGTGTCAAGGGTCAACTTTTTTCAATAATGTAAAAACCATCCTTTTTTTGTGTTAAATATATGCAATGATTCATGTTGAATTTAAAATAAAACAGGGCCGGATTCACTTCAAATGAATGTGAAAATTCTGAAACCCACGTACAGTACTAATGTTTGGCCCTGTTTTCAAGGGTATTAAATTTAGATTAAGCATAAGCAACAACACTTATTTAGCACAGATTATAATAAAAAAAAGGAATAGTTTTTACACAGTTTAAAAAATGACCCCTTGACAGCTCCCCTGGTAAACCTAATGGTATCAAAAAAGTCATGAAAATTTAATTTTTTCATTGAGAAAGACATTAACATTTTTTACAAAAATACAATTAATTTCTTTTATAAACTTACTGAAACCTGTGAAATGAAATGTACGATATCTCCGACCGTGTTATGATTAAAAATCTCAAACTTGTCTTAATATAATTATAATGTCAACTTCTTTTCAAAAATGTATTTCAAATAGGGATATTTCATTTAAGATTCCAAAGTTGACTCCCTTGGGGCCACCCCTGGTAATGATAAAAAAAAATCAGAACCTAATAGATAAAATTTCCCCTCGATATAATGGTACAGGTTTTTTTTTTAGCATTTTTTAAAAATTTAATCCGTTCTCTAGATATTTCGAGTGGCTCCTTTTTTCTGGCGGACCCTGTATGAAAAAGTAATAATCCCTAAAAAAAAATACCTCTTCGCGGTATAAAATTACCCGCCCAGTCCTCAGCCCAAAAATATCCTGAAATAATGTTTGGGATCCGCTTCATGTTTACTATTCTCTCATGTACTATCGTTTATTATCTACTCGACATACCTACACTTAGAGCTATCTTATAGAGATATGTTAGTATTAATCAAGTAGTTAGTATTTTCACACGTTTTTGTATGTTTTCAAAAGGAAATAATATAGACATTTAGGATAGAACATTTGAAGTTTGTATTAGAAATACCCTCAGGCACCTTCTGACAAGAAAGGTGTCTTCTTATGCATACACACACAATCACACCAGTGCATTATCGCCCTACGTTGTACGTAAAAGTATTTTAGTCTGTTCGTACATGTATGTCTATCTAAATGTCTGCCTGTATGTATGTACGTATGTGTCTCTTCTAGGCGCGGCCGGTGGGGAAATGTTTTGGGGGTACTACATAAGCATACCGGACTAAAGAATTTCTTTCCGTATCTAAAAAAATTTAAGTTTGTTTACCATGCTCTTTATAATAATTATGCATTAATTATTCTAGAAATGTGTGATAATTTTTATTGTGAATTGTGTACGACTTGAGAAAATCCTCTTTTTCTATTTTCCGTCTGGGGGTGCTGGAGCTCCGCAGCTCCTTAGCACCGGCCGCGCCTGGTCTGTTCATATATCTGAACTTAAGTATGTTTGTATGTCTGTCTGTTTGTCTATGTGTATGTCTACTCAGTGATAAATATGCTTCACTTAACAATTAAAATAACACCTCACAAAGTTATATCCATCAAATAATTATATCTGCCTGTATGTCCGTCTTTTGTATATCAGGTCTGTCTGTCTGTTTATATGTTTCTTTGTACTTAATGATGAATGTGCTTGACTACGAGTAAAAGGGCGACTCATAAATTTATATACATCAAAGAATTATGTCTGTCGGTCTGTATTTATGTATGATTTTACTCATTGATTAATTGTATTTTTCATTACAATTAAAATTACACCTCAATCGTCTATATCGGTAAAGTTCTCTGGAAAATATAAGATTTCTATTAATATTTGTACATCAATTAGCGGTTTTTTGGAATTATGGGGCTGAAGTGCCCATTTTGGGGCTATATAAGTGTACTCAAAGGCATACCTGCCACCAAAGACGAGAAAAACAAGATCAAATTCATACATCAAAATTGGCCCAGTGGTTTAGGCTGTAGCCCGGTCAAGATCGAATAAGAACATCAAGCCGCAGAAAGTGAAAAATGGTTTTTTTCACCATTGATTATCTCCGGTTTAAATCAAGCGTTTTTGATGATTATCTTATAAATCTTCATTCGAAAGCTTGCTTCTTTTCAGTAAATAATTCATCCTTTCTAGTGTTTCAGTTTTCATTCATCCTTTGTAGTTATTCCGATACAGAGGCGTGAAATTGGCACTTTGTGCTGTGACGTATAATATCTCTTGGTGCGCTCTTCTTAATTTTTGACTTGGTGTTGCGGAACGCCATTGCGTTCTTTAATAATAATCATTATTACAGTTACTATACGCACAAATTATGCACTATTTATTCTTCTTATATGTCGCTTTTCACAAATTTATTGAATTCCATATGGCACTTTTTACATTTTACGTAAATCACTTTTACTTAAAACCCAAAAAATTGGGCGTTTTTCACATTCTGGTTTAGCAGGCTGAGGAATAGGAGTGGACTTTTCACATTTTGGCTAAACTATCTTTACTTAAAACCCGAAAAATCGGGCGTTTTTCACATTTTGGTTAGTAGGCTGAAGAACAAGAGTGGACAATTCACTTTTTGGCTAATACTTAAACAAAGAAAGATAGAGTTTTTCACGTTTTGGCGAATTCTTTTTCAACCTCTCAATTGTGAAAAGCGACACTATCTCAAAAACTAAAGGCATTTCGCAGTTAAAATTATCAGGAATATTTAAAGCAAACAGTTTCAAGTATTATATCCAAATTTGGTATAAATCGTACGTAGGACAACTGAGTAATGAAACTTTTTTTGAAAAAAACAACTTTTTATTTTTTCAAACCTCTCTCCTGAAAAATTTGATTTTGGCGCAATTCACATTTTGGCAAAAAGGTATCGATTTATTAATTTTTATACTCATTCTCATTTATGCTATAAGATATTATTTAGACAAATACTGGCTTCTCCCCTGTATATTTTAGATAATTTAGATCTCGAATGCGCACAATTTACAGTGTAAAACCTGTAAGATTTATACTGTAAATTTTGGAGCATCCCACGCTTGCACAAACATCTGGCAGAAACGAAAGATAGGTGTATCTATATGGCGTGATTGATCAAAAAAAAAAAATGCCAAGAGGAAATATTGTGTTCATTTTTGTAAAAAAAATAGTTTTTGCTCCGATTTTTTTTATTTTTTATTTATTTTCGGAGAGGAAGTAAATTCTATATCCAATTCAAAGGAATGTGTGGGGGGCTATCGTTTGACCTTCCATGACTTTTACCCTCCATCATTTTTCCATCCGACACTGTTCGATCCTTCAATTCTCCTGCACTAATCAATTCTGCACACAATCTAACCTATACCTACATCATATTTCCCAGATATTCAATCTTGGTACTTTACAAGTTAATATTATTTTAATCTCCAATACAGGTATACCCTACCCTGGGTCTGTATAAGTCTGAGTTTTCAAGTTGGTATATAAAAATATATACCATATACCTATTTATCTTCTATTTCATATATTTATAAATAAAATTTATAGATATGCAGTTCAGAGTACTACCTACGTGATAGGTGTTTTAAAATAATTATATATTAATTAATCCGGAGAGTAAGTAGTACAAAATGGTTTAATTGCAGTAATTACAGTTCGTCCAAAATGGACGGTGGTGCACCTACAGTCAGGCAGAATCTCTGGGGCGGATAATGTCTTAATTATAGAGAGGGCAGGCCAGATCCGAAGTAGGTGTGGAGCTGTGTGTGCCGTCAAGGGCGAGATGTGCCTGGGGGGTCCTCAGAGGTACAGGGGGTGGGAAGGGGTTAATTTTTTCAATTTTTTCTTTTTTTTTGTAAATAAGTTTGGTGAATTCATCTAAATTCCAAGAGTCAAATTATAAAAGAAGATTATTTTTTTTCAAGATGAGTGTTTCACAGCCTTTTTTATTTCGTATAGCCATGAAACAGCAACTGCTGTAGACGCTTGGGGTCTGTGTTGAAGCTTACCCATCCCGTAGTATACCTCCCCTCTCATGGGCTAGAAGTGACACAATATTTATCATTTAGGTGCTGGATTAGAGTTAAGATAAGCCAGACTGTCCCTACACTCGGACTGTAGTGCGCTGTGATTGGTTGAAACTCCGTCTTAAGGTGAAAAACCTGTAAAAACAAACTGTAGAACTGTATATACATATAAAAAAAAAACAAACGAACAAACAAAGAAAATGGCACATCCTGACATACCGGAATTTTACTGGATTTCTGAAAAAAATTTACAAGATCAATTAATCTGAACGAAGACTCGGTAACCTAAAGACTCGGTAGAAATAATTATGGTGTTCTCAAAATTTGTACAAAATCTCACTTTCTTCAATAACGAAGCTGAAACAGGCTGCAGATCTGGTCTGGAAACATCATGAGTAATCTGTCATTAACTAACGATGTTTCGTCAGTTAATTTGATCGACCATTTATCAGTCAGTAACTACCAGAAACCATTTATGTTGACCCCACTTTGCCCTATTCTTAGTATCGCCCTTGATACAATTAAGTATTTCTCACTGTATTTTTTTACCAACTATATTCAATAAGATTATTTAGACTGATGGCTAGACGAAGCTTCCGGCCAAATTATATAAATACATAGTTTGTAACTTGGAGGTCGGTGGTTCAAGTCCTGGTTTCAGCGTAGATTTAGTAAATCGAGTTTGAGTAGTTGTGATATCACGAAAGTGATTAACACAAATATGATAACTAACTAACTCACATAGTTTTATACCAATATGGGGATATACCTGAGTACCTAATTAATATTTCATAAAATATTTACCAACAAGTATCTTACCAGTCTGCAAGATACTGTCAACTCATATTTTAAATCACTATAGTATTTCTTTAAAGGCAGTTCAGAACAACTTAAGTTTGAGTAAGCACAACGGAGCCCTATACCGTGGACCCTGGTACCAAGTAATATTATATTTATTTTCAGAACATTATATTAATAGTGAATTGTTTGTTTTTTTTAAACAAATTTTTATAGATGTATTTTACTACAAGGTTTTATAACATAAAATGACATGAATTGTTTGTACTTCTCGACTGGGACAAAAGAGTCCCTTTATATGGCATCAGCTGGTTAGGTGGCATTTTAAGTCGTCAAAGTCTGCAGAATTTGACAGAATTTGAAAAAAGTTTTAAAAAGTTATCATATTTGTGTTAATCACTTTCGTGATATTACAACTACTCAAACTCGCTTTCTTAAATTTACGCTGAAACCGGGACTTGAACCACCGACCTCCACAGGTTACAAGTCCGCTGCCTTATCGATCAAGCTACTGAGGTTGGTGCAGAATTTGAGTTTACAGATAAGGATTCGACTATTAGGGCTCTAATTGCTTGACCACTGAGTAGATTTCAACTCATAAGAAATTTAGAACATACTTTTTTAAATCCCTCACTATCCAGAAATTACACCTCATTAATTAAGGTGGATAGACTGGTTAGATATATCTAAAATATTAAATCTAAGGACCCAAAGAAAACTGACCGGACTGAAAATTAGACCTTAATAGTAGTTCTAGTTATAATTTGTAGACAGAAATCAGAAGGCCCCAAAGAAGGTGTGAATATATGTTTAGAAGGTGCAATAATAATTAAAATAGATAGTTATGTTATTATAATTTTGGCCTGTTTTGAGTAGACACTTAATGAGAATGATAATTGCCCGCAGAACGGGTATATAACTTATATATATGTATACGTAGGTATATTGACGAACTTATATTAATATGTACCTATGTACTTTAGTCTGATGAATGTCTAATAATAATAACATTAATAACTAACGGGTGAACCGACCTCAGTAGCTTGATCGATAAGACGGCGGACTTGTAACCTGAGGAGGTCGGTGGTTCAAGTCCCGGTTTCAGAGTTATAGTTGTGACATTATGTAAGTTATTGACACAAATCTAATATGATAACTAAGAGTAGGTAATGAGGAATAAATTATACGAGTATGTATATATTCTTAGAGGATTTCATGTATTAACGTCCACGAATTAGATGTTAATAACTTATTACTAGTAGTTTAGGCAACTTAACGAGTATAACTGATGTATATTATTAATTAGTACACCACTCTTACACAAGTACCTTTTGTAATGCACATAGTACGCAAAAAGGTATAACCATAAATTTATAAGTAAAATTTAGTATACGCTATAGATATAGTAAATTAATGTAAGTATCCATGATAAGTATAATAATATCGCCTTATTTACACTGCCCGATTAGGATTAAGTCCCATTATTCCAGTAGTGAGCCCAAGACGTATTATTATGTGGTCAAAATAGTAGTCACTGTTGCAGAGCGAGTTAGCGCGCTAGGCATTGCACACATGGTGACCTGGGTTCGATTCCCAGCGGGGGAGGATTTTTTCTGCTCTGTACTTGGATGTTCGGGGTCCACTCATACCTCGTGAGGAAAAATGAGTAGCTGCTTTAATGTGAAGCAGCGACCAGTGGCAGAATCTTAGGCAAAAAAATAATACAAGATATTGAAAATTAAAGTGGTAAAGTCCTATATAATTCTGCGCTACCCACTAAAATTGTGACATAATAACACAAAGAAAAAGCATTATTATTATTATTATTATTATTATTATTATGTGGTCAAAATCCGATCTAGGAGGATAACTTGTCATGTAAGGCTGGGTTTCGAACCCGCAATTCACACAGTGTCGCCCTTACGACTGAGCTATCGGGACAAACTGTAAGAATCCATAATAAAATTAGTATTTCATTGTATGTAATACCAAAATAGAGAGTTACATACATTTCATATGGACATAGAGAGATAGCTCATATACATATAAGATTAAAATACCTGCCTAGTGCCTACTTATTTTAATAAGACCAATATTTTGATGCAGAACGACATGTGCATGAAGTCTTGAATTACCTCATGGAAGCCAAGGTCCATATTATACTTGGCATGTGCCAAGATATTTGCCCGTCGGCATATTCAGGGAATTTTACATAAATACCCATGGCATATACCTACCTTGTGCATTTATGGAATGGACTTTATAGCATAAGTAGCAAGATGAAATGTTACAAATAACATAATTATGTATGTACTTGTAAGAAAATTATATTCTAAAAAAGTATAATGCGTAAAATGGAATCATAGCTGAGGGATTAAGTTTTATTATAATAAATTATAGTATGAGGATTAATATATAAACACTATATTACGTATACGGTATAATAGTATAAGGATGATGCACAACGATTAGATTTGCCGGTTTTATAAAAAGTCCCCCAGAGGTAACCCTGAAGTTATGGGAGTAAAATACATAGGAACCTAAATAGTCATTTAAAGAAACAAATTTTTTGGGCTCCGACTTGGATGCTAATTATGAAATCCAACACTATTTCCTTTTTTTTTTTTTTTTTTCTGGAAGCAAATTTTTAGTCCCCCGGAACTACAATGTATTACTTCGGGGGTAACTATTTTCTAGATATATTCCTATGTTGAAAACTCAAAGGACAATGATTATTTGGGGGTCCTATACAATGCGCCGTTCCTCTATTCTACTGTCTCCAAAATTTTCAAGTAGCTCCTTAAAATAGCCTAAAATCGGCCAGAAAAGGAATAAGTTGTAGATAGCGTGAGAGAGGCGACGCAGCCAATTACTTCGGACACTTGCTATTAAGTTGTAGAGTGCGTGAGAGAGACTGATGGAGCCCAGTTCCTTCGGACACATGTTTAAGAGGGTGGAACAGGTAATCTATTAAAAGTTCTGACGTCTAGGAGGGGAGGAAACGGAGTAAGGGGGGGGGGGGTGAAGAGAGGAACGGGGGGGGGGGGTTATATCTCAGGAACGGTGCATTAAAAAAAAATAAAAAAAAAACCATGTATGAACTAAACTTAAAGCAAATAAAATGTTGGAGAATTTAACCTATGCTTTTTTGAATTTTTACTTTCCTTATCCTATGATAAGGAAAGTAATGGAATCGCCCAAAAAAAGTGAACTGTTGTTCACCAAGTAATTGTTTTGACAAAATTCTCTTGGATTCGGCCGTTTTAGCTATGGTTCAGAGGGTGTCTACTTTCATACACATTTTGATTCATTCAACCGATTGCTCAAAAACCCCAAACTCGACGAAAAATGTGTACCTGTACCAGTGTACCTATTCTTGTTTCACCAACTATCTTATAGTTGCTGAAATAAGAAGCCCAATGTTCACAAGCCCGATTTGGGCACCGTTCCTCTATTCGATTATCTCTAAAACTTTTCCTTCCTTCTCCTAATGAGGAAGCCTTATGGTCTTCTACACAACGAGCTCAATGCATGCCATTAATTATAAAACTCTAAGCACTAGCCGCGCAATGTACAATTGTTCATTTCAGAGACAACATAACCTGATCTTATTATTTCTAGGATATCATTAATAGAAATGCGAAACCAGAGGCGATGCGTAACTAAGACCCGAATTATGATATTATGAAACAGGATTAGAGTAACTAATCCTACATTAGCCAGACTCCGTGGCGTAATGGTTGTGACTACTGCCCGTAGTCCAGAGATCCCGAGTTCGATCCCCAGTTGGAGCAGACTTTTCGAAAAAAATTCTGTTCCCTCCAAACACGTGAGGCTGGCATTTCCGGCCTTACGCAGGGTAGGTGACGTTAATGTGGGTAGCTGGTACGATTCCCAGCAAATGGAGGGTAAAACCCCCGTCCTGACTATCTATCTCAATCAGGACGTTCAAACCAAATAGAATCAACTGGTCACAATAGATCTAATTAGGTCGCAGTGTTAATTGTTAGGGTTTCACTGAAAACCCTGCAACCAGATCAGATAATAAATCCTACACTATCCCTTAACAAGCCCTGTGGTGGGAATTTCAATTAATCGAAGCGCATTTATATCAGATGTGAAGTAATGGTGGCTTCGATTAACAAATCCTAGAGTTTTGATCCTAGTCATAATTTGGCCCTATTGGTATCAGTAGGGCTGTCTCAGTAGGGCTACGAAAGCTCTTTGTCACTGTGACCTTAAATAGATCTTTTGTGACATGCCCCTGTAACTCTAAAAGAGATCAAAGCTATATAGATGTAGCTTAAGATTCTTTTAGGACTGATTTCGGTTACTTCTTTTTATTGAGGGGTTTTATTTAAAATAAGTGCAATATTCCTAGATTTACCCATTCCAGAGGCAACATAACCTGATTTTATTAAATCTGGGATATCGTTAATAGAAAAACAGTGGCTGTGCGTATTTAATACTAATTCTTGAGATGTTTTTAGAGAGAGAAAACTCATACTCATATCAGAGACAACATAACTGATCTGATGAAAATTTCAAGAAAAAGAACGAGTATAGGTAAGTATAACTCTAATAAACATAAATATAATGTAGGAATTAAATATTTGAAATTCCCCATCACCTTTAAACATTATGATATAGAACAATGACTAAGTTTTTATCCGATTTGTAATAATAGAGCCACCACTGGTGATGAAACAAGCATGCGCAAATCAATTTATGTAGTATAGTGGAACTTTCTAGCAAAAATAGATTCGAATAGTTGACCTGTTCGTTTTAGAAGCTCATTATGAGTACAAGGGTTCTTTCTTTTATGTGTAGGATAAGGTGTAGTACACTGTCTTCTACACTCAAAAGATGTAGAACCATTATTTCCTTACAAGGGTTCTGATATTACTAGATATCATAACTATGCCGACCTCAGTAGATTGATCGATAAGGTGGCGAACTTGTTACCTGGAGGTCGGTGGTTCAAGTTCCTGTTTCAGCGTAGATTTAGTAAAGCGAGTTTAAGTAGTTGTGGTATCACGTAGGTGATTAACACAAATATGATAACTTTTTTTGATATCATAATTGTGTGTGTTAATCACAATAGTGAAATCACAACCACTCAAAGAACTTGGCTAAAAAATTTCTTAATTCGGGACCCGGGACCTTCGAACCCGGTACCTTGGCAAACAAGTATCTTACCAGCATTGAACTATTCGAGCGCTGTTTCTGAAATATACCTACTATATTTTGTCCCTTGACACGACAAGTTACCATCCAATTTGGGATTTTGACCACATAATAATATGTTTTGGGCTTACTGCCGGAATAATGGGACTCATTAGTCCTCATCGGGCAGTATAAATAAGGCGATATTATTATTATTACTATCCTATCCCATCTGCCCTTATAAGAAAATGTTTGTTCAAATATTAGTTGGCTTTCTAATATCAGACGAGTATTCTGTCTTACAAAAAAAGATTACAATGGTATGGGCATGTCGAAACAAGAGACGAAAATTATGTGAGTAAGCAAGTTGGAGAATAATAATAATAATATCGCGTTATTTATACTGCCCAATAAGGACTATTAAAGTCCCATTATTCCAGCAGTAAGCCCAAGACATAATTATTATAAGGTAAAAATCCCAAATGGGAGAATAACTTGTCATGTCCCGGATGGGTCTCGAACCCACGACCTCTGGCACCTCTGGATTCATAGAGTGCCGCCTTTACCACTGAGCTACCGGTACCGAGAATAGAGGTGAGAGGACGAAGAAAGAGAGGATGACCAAAGAAGAGATGGGAAGACTGTGTGAATAGTGATATAAGAGAGAAGGGAATGAGAGGTGACGAGTGGCACGATCGGACCAAGTGGAGGGCTCTATCGAGATACGCCGACCCCGTCTAAACGGAAAAAGGTGTAGGAAATGATGATTCTGTCTTTCTCTCTGTCCAATTTTGTTGCAGGAGTTTTGTATAGGCAATAGCAGCATCAGGTAATAGTCTGTCAGGATGACAAGTATTGACAAAAATTTAAAAAGCCACTGGTCCAGATAGTATTACCATAACGTGTAGATTAAGAAGTGTGGAAACCACCCCCCGCCGGCCTACATCTTCGCGTCCTCAGCACTAGACAGCGCTTGTATCGCCGGAGACGGATCCCCTCCTCGCCCCTCACAAAATTTCTTCCCGGTACAAATGTAAACATAAACATAAAAAGTTCAATTTTTTTCAAGATCGAGATAGTTTCGGCATTTTTGCTGAAATAACAATAAGTAATTGTGATTTGAGCATTTTGAGCTTGGTTTTATGATAAAAATCTTTTCTAAATTAGTTGTCAGTACCTTTTTAACTGTTTGATATTATTATGTAACTGTTAAGCTTAATCGCAAAAAGGATACCGAGGAAGAGATTTGCAAAGTGTTACGTGTGGTGCTGTATGGAGCAGAGACGTGGACGATGAGAAAGAAGGAGGAAAAATATCTGGAGAGCTGCGAGATGTGGGTGTGGAGAAGACTAGAAAGAACCAAGTGGTCAGATAAAGCCAGAAATGAAGAAGTATTTAGAAGAGTTGGAGAGAAAAGAGAAATATTGAGAACCATGAACAGAAAAAGAAGCTGGCTGGGTCTCATACTGAGGAGAGATTTTCTGCAGAGAATCATCATGGAAGGAAATCTGGAAGGAAGAAGATCAAGAGGAAGAAGAAGGTTTGGAATGCTGAAAAACATGCTGAATGGAAGAACATTTGAACAAATGAAGGAGGATGCCCAATGCCCATGATCGAGTAAAGTGGAGAACGTCAAGTTGAAACCTATTGATGGCTCGTTGAATACACCGGTTCTCTTAAGACCACCAAAGTTAGGCAACGTCCAGCGAGATTAGGACTTGGATGCTGGCTCTTCTCGGTGCAACCCAGGCTGGGTGAGGTTAATGTGGGTAACAGGTTTGTTAGTTTCCTGCGAGTGGAGGGTTGAACTTCTGTCATAACTGACCATAAAGTTGAAATATGACATTAAACTCTAATAAAACACACTAATAATACAAAAGGATTGGTGGGACATGAGTTTTCTTTCCTTCCAACCTGGGTGTTTTCTGTACTAGAAACCACTGGGTTGGAAGGATCTAACTCTCATCAAAGCTCGCTTTCTTTTTTCAAGTAAAGTGTCATGAAAATTAAGTCATGATTTTTGTTCTTTCTAAGTCTGTAGACTTAAGAAGCAAGGGAAAAAATGGAAATATTTAGGGTGAAATTAATAGACATTGATGACTTCAGCATTGGTTATCCTATGCTAAGTAATACGCAAATCTAGACTTAGTGTCCAAGAGGTATTACAATTTTTTTAAATATTAACTTTGGCCTTAAGAAACAATACATTAAGGATGTTATAAACTTTTTTTCTAAAATATTTTGTTTTGCAAGTTTACATTTTTGTTTCCATAAGTTGTAATAATTTTTCCTGTATTGAGTGAAAATCCTTAATCTAATTTATTTTATACAAAACAAAAAAAATTGCGTGTGTTCCCTGAACTGTGCTAGAGAATGTATATTGGTATCTAATTTCTTATACTTTACTTATTTTATGTTGATCAACAAAATAATGAAAATATAAGTATGTTACATTTGTGTATAAACATGATAATATTAATTATATCTTTTCTATTTGATAAAGTTTGCAGGAAGGTTTAGACACATTATAGTTAGTATCATTATTAAATTTACTTTGGTTCATATGGGCTGTGTGGGCCCCAGAGCAATAAGAGTGCAATTACCTCCACTACAGTACATAATTATTAGTAGAATAGTAAATAAGTTTCTTTGTGTTATTATATCACTATTTCAGTGGGTAGCATGGAACTAAAGAACTTGCACAAGTTATCTTTTAATATACAATAGCTTGATTTGACCATAATTCCACCAATGGTGTCTGCTCACAGTACTCACATCAAAGCATCTATTTTTTTTATCTCACAAGGTATATGAGTGGACCCCAGGCATTCAATTATAGAGAGAAAAATTATTGTCTCACTGGGTATCGAATGCAGGTCACTGTGTATGCAAGCCTAGTATGCTACTCACTCAGCCACGATTACAACTAATTCTTCCCATAGAATAATAGATATCAAGAAGTGCAGTAATCTCTTTAGCAACTTCTTTATAAGTTGGATGTTGTCTCGAGACACCCTAATAAAATAATAAATTAATTACTTTAATGAGACACAAAGGAAAACTATTACTTGGTATCGCTCGTAAATCATATTGTTAGTATTTTGTAATAGGAAGTATTGGGTATATGTAAAAAATAATGTAGGGTTTCACAAAAGGCTTTTTAAAAAAGCTAGACTCGAAAGTCGATTTATTGAACTTAGAAAATTACGATATAATAAAAGCTTAAAACTAAGGGTGAGAAAACTGACTTGCTCGATGCAGGTAACAGAACTGAGGTGTATGGCTGTCCTGAGGAGCTATCAGGAGAAAATAGTGGTCAGCATTTAATATGACAATATAAGCAAATTCGAATATATAACTTGTATGTACAACATGTTTAAATTGTGCATTTTTTATTGAGGAAAAATGTACGTGTCAATCCGGATTTGAACCCTACCGTTTGTTACCATTCAGATAAAATAATTGAGTAGGTAACAGTTACCTACTTACCTGATGCCTATTAATTAATTAGTTACCTATATGTTGTGTGGCTTATTTCTCATTGGGGAATATTACACAGAAGTTTTTGAAATTTCCTTTATAAACCATTTATACTTCAGATTAACAGAGTTTTGAACTTTCTAATTTACCTAAATAAGGGAAACGATATTCCCATCTTAAAAAAAAAAAACAGTAATACTGTCGTGATTATAGTGCTCGATTAGGACTATCATGTCCCATTATTCAAACAATAAGTCCAACGTAATATAAAAATTCTGCACATGTCACAACTGCATCATCAACTCTGAGATGTGGAGAGTGTCGCCTTAACCACAGAGCCATCGTATCATCTCATTGGTGCGAATTAATAACACGTTATGAAGCTATCGAGACAGCCCGCGAGAAATATTCCGTCTGCGGCGATGGTGTCGCGCTATGTGGCGTGTCCACGAAACTGGGGCTCGTTTCCACACTTATTAATCTACACGTTATGGTATTACCAACTCCTATGAGTCCTTTATCAGTTCTATGTGGGTAAGTATATAAATATATCAATTCTTAATATATTAAAAGTATGAACCATATAGTTTAGAAACCAGTACAAGTGCTAAAGCTTCATTTATAAAAATGTATATATGTATATTATGTCTGTGTATGCTAGGTATGTGTTTAACCATGTATGAAAAGAACAACTATTTAAAAGTTGCAAGTCAATTGTGTAGATGGTTGGTATGATTCATGGCTACACTGTATGTATGTGCTCTGGGTACACTCAGAGTCAGTTCTTTTTACCTCCATGAAAGAGCTATAAGATAAATCATTTTTTAATTCATCCGTTATAAAAAAAGCACCCTGTTTGGAAGTTATTCATTTCTCGGGGACCCATTGATTTCCTGAAGTTTACACTCTGCCGCACTGTCTCTTTCTTTCTATATAGTGGTCTTCACACCTCGGCCGAAGTGTTTGATGTCGAAAAACAAAATTGTTTCAGCATATCTTAAAAATTGCCAATGAATAACTTTATTGATTCGAATCAGGATTAAGTTAATTGGTGATTAAAAACTAAATAAGTCCTTAGAAGGCAAGAAAAATCGACAAGTCCTATGAATATTTTTAACATTATTAACATGTCTGAAAGAAAAAAGAACAACTTCGCTTTGGACAACCACAAGTGGAGAGCAAATTCGCCAAAAATGTCCATTTTTTCTGTTGTTGAGTGTATTTGCAGCTCTATGATCTTGCTTATCGATATAAATTATTTCAGTTTAATATATTTATCATCTCTTGCATGTTCGACTTGCTCACTAGTAGAGGAGTTACTTGTTAGAGCTCTTTTTGTGCTGATAGGGCAAGTCCACACTACTCACCAACAGTAAAAGTATTAAGAAGAATGCTTGTGATGGTCTTCGATAAAACAGTGCTAAATTTTTCATAGGGTCAGCACTTGAAGTCATGTTTTTTTTTTTTTTAATTTGGGTTTAACCTCGCTTTCAAATGCATGGTTTTATCACGACGGGGGGTTACCCTCCATTCTCAGGAAACTCCTAAACCTGATACCCACATTAACCTCACCCAACCTAGGTTGAGCCCGAATGCCAGCATTACGAAGTTTTCACCTCGTTGGGCGTTGCTTGACTTCGGTGATCCTACGAGAAGCGGTGCATTCAACGCGCGATCGACTCTGGCGAACTTATGTTTTGATTTGGGTGGTCCACTTTTTTCAATATTGATACCAAAGTCCTCAGCCAAACTACCACTGCCGCCAATCTGCTTGATGTCTGCTTCCAGTACTATTCTGACTAATTTGTATGGTGTCAAATAATATGTTTATATGCCTCTTATCCTCAGTGGTGTTGATTTGATGTCAGTTAGTTATATGATAGTTTTTATTCATATATACCTGGGTATTCATATATGCGCTAGTCTGGTAATCCAGCTAGCGATAGCGCAGTTATCCGTTGGTTCGAATTCCACCAAGTTCATGAATTTTTCCTCATATAATTTGAGTTTGTGACCACATAATAAGGTAACCTGGTGGTTACCTTCGACTAAAGAGTGTTATTATTGTTATATGCCTGATACCAGTTCCCAAAGGAGAAATTTAATGAGAGCTTTGCGATTATTTTTTTAGAAAAATCAAATGGCTAATGGCCAATCATATGTTCATAATTAGCACTTGGAGGTACTATTTATTTAATAACAAATTCCATTTTTCATGGTCTCTTTTTCATGCAATTCTTTTCATGATTATTTCGTGTGGACCTGTCCTCTTGAATGTTGAATGCATCTGGAAGATCTATCTCTGGCTCATGTATCCTCGGAGATGTTTATTATAGCAGGTATTATAAATAACCATTTGATTTGCTAAAGGCTGTTAAGGTGTGACGCAGACTGCTTCTTCTGCTTCGTCTTGGTACTTCCCATTTTTCCGCGACAATGATCTGGTCTCATCTCGAGATATTATTTTATTTTTATTTTTTCAATTTTTGGTATTTTTTTTCTTCATAGTCGTCTACACCTCATCACGGACAAAAGAAACCTTAGGTTTCTGTGTGACGTGTGAGGCAATAACCGACGCGTTAAACTGGGTATTTATATTATAAAATAATAATATTTGGTCTGTCACTGGTGTTGTTATACACATCAAGCGCCTGTATTATTGGGGACTTATAAGTATAGTTGTCTTTACGGGGTATTTGAAATGTCGGGGTAATGTCGCTTTCAACTACACGGTCATATCACGATGGTGGTTTTACACTCCATTCGCTGGAAACTCACAAACCAGCAACTCAAATGATCCTCACCCAGCCTGATTGGGACTGGGAATAGCCAGCATCACGAGGGTTCGAATGGTCACCAATCCCTGCGCTATCATTTAATACGTCCTCTGGTGCAAATTCCAATCAATCACAGCGCATTTATATGAGGTGTTAATGATAGTGGTCCGTAAATTAACAAACCCTAGATGTTCAATTTAATCCTGTTTTATAATAGGGCCCTAGGTTACGGGTTCGTTGATCAAGCTACTGAACTGGTCGGTTATTGATGAGAGTGTATCAAAAGTACAGCCTCAAATAATTCTATTCTTTGTGTGAAATGGTTTTCAGAGAGGTTGCTGATGGGGTAGCGAAAATAACTATTAATACAACCATGAATTTCGGATACAATGTCCTAGTCTTGAGTCGTGAACTACTGTTCTCTGCTTGTTGGAAAGTGGGGTACCTGATTGGTTAAAAAGGCATTTGAATATTTGTACCTGGAAACAAAGATTGCTCCTTAAAAAAACAATAATATTCACTCTCTGTGGAAACTCAGTGACCGAAAATTCAAAGTCTACTATGTTAGGATTTCACCAAATATAAATATGTATTTCGTTCAAAAATGCCTAGTTAACAGACAAATCAGCACAAGTAAGTACTTGTTGATGGTAGACTGGTAGTGCACAGGCGGAGGGATTGCACTTCGAACGTGGTCTTTAAACCGTGGGCAGAAATTTTGTCTTCCAAGTTTATATCTTCATTAAAATACAATTATGATTTGTGTTTTAATTCTAAAGTTATTTAGTTTCTTAGTTCCGCCATTTTGAAATTTATATGCTTTCATTTTTACATTTCATTCAAGTTTTTATTATTTATTTACTCGCGATGGTTTGTGGCGTCTATGCAGAGCAGATTCATGACTGGGAGACGCAAGCTGTTCGGAGTGGTGGGGTCGGAGGTCTGGTGACTTGGTCGAGAGGTTTTCTGAAGAAATGAAATGCTCCTTTTACATTATTTTGAAAATAGAGCAAGATTATTAAAAAATATGACTATCTCCCGGTAGCTCAGTGGTAAAGG
This sequence comes from Bactericera cockerelli, assembly GCA_024516035.1. NCBI lineage: Eukaryota > Metazoa > Arthropoda > Insecta > Hemiptera > Triozidae > Bactericera > Bactericera cockerelli. Next base: position 9,705,813 of record CM044961.1, on the reverse strand, counting down.
CGGCACTCTGTGAATCCAGAGATTCCAGAGGTCGTGGGTTCGAAACCCAGCCGGGACATGACACTTTATCCTTCCATTTGGGATTCTTACCACATAATAATATGTCTTGGGCTTACTGCTGGAACAATGGGAGAATAGGACTTTAATAGTCCTAATCGGGCAGTATAAATAAGGCGATATTATCTCCACCGTACTTAAGTTTCTGAACTCTATTGGCAGGAAAATCACAAACATGTGGGTATAGCAGGTCTGTGAGTTTCCCGCGAATGGAAGGTAACACTCAAGTTGGTAACACCCAATATTTTAATAAAAAAAGTTCCATCTCCACTGGTTTTTAGTCAAAAATAAAATATGTTCTTTTTTTATATAGGTAAATAGTCAGATATTGAATTGGATGCTTTTATTTAATTGTACACGAATAATATTACAATAACATTTCCTATAAGCTTACTCTAACTGGTTGTTAGTCAAAAATAAAATATATTCTTTTTTTATAAATAGTCAGATATTGAATTGGATGCTTTTATTTAATTGTATACAAGAATAATATAATATTACAAAAACATCTCCTATAAGCTTAGTCTAACTTCTGAGGAGAGTTGAAAAATCCAAAGAACTCAAGGCACATAAAATCAAAGTGTTTGATTTAACAATGATCTATGACAGAGTTATCATAATCAGATAGTATTTACATCATGCCTTCTGATGCATTTAGAATCAGTTGCTCATAGGAAATATTAAAACAACCGCCGTATTTACCCGGATATTACCGGCTAATCTAGCCTCTAGCCTCTCCTCCTGCTAACCTTGGCAGTAAATCTCTGGGAAACTGATCGTAAATAAATATTAATAAATAAAAAACTGATTTAAAAAAGTTCTAATAAAAATAGAGGGAAATTTTTTCAACAGATTATTCATGGTGTACCTGATGGTTTCTGCATCGTGTTTGAAGATAGCCATCGCGTTGTGAGAGCCAGGGAATGATTAAAGTAACAAGTACAGGAGATGTCTTAATTACTACATGCCAGAGTAGGGCCAGGGTACCAAGCATGTGTCAGAGTAGGGCCACGGTACCAAGCATATGCCAGAGTAGGGACAGGGTACCAAGTAGAGCCAATTGGTAGGGCCAGGGTACCAAACATATGCCAATGTAGGGCCAGGGTATCAAGCATATGCCAAAGTAGGGACAGGCCACTGTGTGTGTACCTCAATATTAACTGAGGTTTTACGTGTTATTCAACAGCTGGGTCATCTCAAGACGGGGGTGTTACAGGGCACCAGTATGTGCCTTAGTAATACAGGATACCAATTATGCCATTTTTGGTACAATGCATTGTGAGTATTAATAAAAATTCAGGACAGTGTAACGAATAAGGGACGGAGTTTGAGTTGTAAGAATACATAATTAAATACCTTGAGCTGACTGCTGCAGTCAGTTTTCTTACTAAAAAAAGATAGATACTAGCAATGAGATTTTAAACAGTAATGTTATCATATCTGTACCAATGAACTACGTGATATCACATCTACTCAAACTCGCTTACTAAATCTACGCTGAAAGCGGGACTTGAACCACCGACAAGACTCGCCGCCTCATCGATCAAGCTACTGAGGTCGGTTCAAACAGCAATGTTTTAATGTTACACCATCAGAAGTTTAACATCAGAAAGGCGTTTTCTATATGGTGTGAATCTATGCCATTGTTGTCTATCACTTATCTTGTGAGGGAAAATTCGCCTCCATGGATTCTCAAGAATCGAACAAGATTAAGATTTGGATAAGATTTGGAAGCTTTGCTTTAAAATTTAATGTCCCATTTTTCAAATGGTGAGTAGCTAGTTTCATTTGATTAATTTCCTGTCCATTTAACTATTTTAATTTTCATGATTATTTGTGAGAACAAGTAAAATAAATCTGATTAAGTAAAATAAATAATATAGATGTTAGGTTTTGATGTTTATTAGACTTTTTAAAATAAAATTTCTTGAATTTAGTTTGAGAAGCTAGTAAAGTATAATGTGCCAGCATCGATGCCGCGTTGAATGCACCGGTTCTCGTAGGATCACCGAAGTTAAACAACGTCCAGAGACGTGAATACTTCGTGATGCTGGCATTCCAGCCCAGCCCAGGCTGGGTGAGGCTAATGTGTATAGCAGGTTTGTGAGTTTCCTATGAATAGAGGATAACGCCCCCGTCGAGATATGACCATGCAGTTGAAAGCGACGTATGGCATGTTGAATACACCGGTTCCCTTCAGAACACCGAAGTTAAGCGACATCCATTGAGGTTAAGACTTGGATGGGTGACCATTCAAATTCTAATTCTCGTGACGCTGGCTTTTCCCGGCCCCACTCAGGCTGGGTGAGGTCAATGTGAGTAGCAGGTTTGTGAAATTCCTGCGAATGGAGGGTAAACCCCCGTCGTGATATGACCATGGCAGTTGAAAGCGACGTTAAACCCCACTTAAAAAAGAAAAAAAAAAAAAAAAAAAAAAAAAAGCGACGTTAAACCCAAATAAATGTCTCATAAGCTCACCCACCCCGTAACCCCGTATTTATTATTATTATTATTATAGACAGGTTGAAATTCCACAAAAGAAGCATGAATTATGACACCGACCGGTATTTAGATCTATTGTGACCAGTTGATTCTATTTGTTGATTCTATTTTACGTCCTGATTTGAAGTATTCAGAACGGGGGTTTTTTTTTCCTCCACTCGTTGAGAATCGTACCATCAGCTACGCACATTAACATCACCCAGCGTGGGTAGGGCCGGAAATGCCAGCCTCGCGTGCTTGGAGGGAACAGTATTTTCTAAAGTCTGTCCCAACCGGGAACTCGGGATCTTTGGTCTACGGGCAGTAGTCTCAACCATTACGCCACGGAGGCTAGCCCACCCCGTATATCTTTATAAATTCATCATGTTAATAAAGTCATTATCCGCCGTTCAGATAAGCCCGGCCATCGCAAACCTGCATACGTTGTATTCATTATTGCAAAATCCTTCTTAATTTGAAATTGCCCTAAAGTGAAATTAGCAAAGTTGCAGCGGTCTGGAATGAAGTTGTCTTCCCTCGCGCGATTATAGAGATCTTTCATATCGTAAACCATGCGGGGCCTGGTTCACAAAACCTAGGCACATCAGGCTCTTGTAAGTAGGTATACATAATTATAACATGTCCCTCAAATACAAAGCACATCATAATCTACACCGACCTCAGTAGCTCGATCGATAAGGCAGCGGACTTGTAACCTGGAGGTCGGTGGTTCAAGTCCCGGTTTCAGCGTAGATTTAGTAAAGCGAGTTTGAGTAGTTGTGATATCACGATAGTGATTAACAGAAATATGATAACACATCATTACCTATTACTTGGAGGAACGTATTGATTCAAAATGAACAGTCTAATAAACAATGGAAAATACAGAAATTAATCCAATTATTAATTCTTAAAAAGTTAGAAAGCATTGTGAAAGTTCAATTTTTAGAGATAATAAGATGTTGAAACAGATTCCGAATTTAGAATGTCCTCCGACGTGATGTTAAGCTGAAACAAGGAGAAAGAGAGGGAAACAAAAACGACCTGTCCCAGCACAGTTAAAGCACCTAAAAGGGGAGTAAAATAATTAACTTCCCATTTTAATATCTACCACGCATCCTATATGTATAATAACTAACTTCAAAATTAACTGAACTGTCACCACTCAGTTCATGTTAAACTGCAATTGCCAGCGTCTATGGCGCGTTGAAGGCACCGGTTCTCGTTGGATCACCGAAGTCAAGGAACAACCAGCGAGGTGAAGACTTCGTGATACTGCCAATCTAGCCCAATCCAGGCTGGGTGAGGTAAATGTGGGTAGTAGGTTTGTAAGTTTCCTCCGAATGGAATGTAACACTCCCGTCGTGATAAGACCATGCAGTTGAAAGCGATGTTAAACCCAAAAAAAAAAAAAAAAAAAAAAAAAACAACTTCAAGATACAATTTCATGTGCACATGTGCAGTCTGAAATACATTACTATATTTTGCGATATTATTTTGCAACAGTGCCCTGGTTGTAGGAAGAAAAAAACATGGTTCTCGGTGCAAAGCCGATATAATTAATGGTGTTTTAATAAATATAATTATTATAAACATAATAATATTTATAAGTACAGATCGAGGAGAAATACCTGTATATCATAATCAGAACCAATTCATCTATGTCTGCACCCAGAAACCGTGGTGCATGCAAATATTTTCAAAAGAGTAGGTTGGCGGGATGGTAATTATTGTCTGCTTTTCGCCCCGAGAGGATTTGCAAATTTCTGTAATTTTTCAGACGGGAAAGAGTGTTCATAAAGTCTCCGGTCGGCCTAGTTTGATGGTTGAAAGACTATCCTTGGCTCAAGTCTGTATGAAATGTTTTTTTTAAGAAATGAAGATGCATAGGTATATTTTTCGAATAAAAGTTTGATTTTTTGTAAGGCCATTTTTTTCAACTTTACGACGATCATTTGTGGCTGTAAGTCTCTGGATTTGATTCTCAGTCAGGACCAACTTGATGTCTCGACTGGTCGAAAAACCACCATTTTCGACGTACTATTAAGCTACATTGAATTAACTTCTTTCATTGTTTCAAGCATTGTGTTTCACCTTTTTCACTCGTCTGTTAAACAGGGAGAAGACCAGTGTCTCGCTAGAGGACTATAAACAAAGAACGGACTATCCAACCCTTACAAACGAGGCGCTAGCTTGCAGTTTCCTAAGGTTTTAATAGCTTATAAAGAAAAAGTCGAAGTGTTAAGCCTCCTCTGTAAATAAATATCATTTAATAAAAAAAAAGTCGAAGTTCTCAGGATGGTTGATGTGTGGTTCAGGACGAGCCAACATTGAAATAAAGTTGGCTTGAGACCATCATTACCCTCTCCAGCTATAGCCAAGCTGGCTACAACAACAACCCTATTTCACCACTAAACAGACGACTCAAACTAACCTAACTCCGCCTAAGTAGAACCAGCACACCAGGAGACTATAAATTGGTCCAATATCCTCTTTGACCATTCATGCATGGATTGAATCAATTCTGTCTGGCATATATGTAAGTCTATCAGGCAAAGCGATTAGACTAGCAAAACCACAATCGGCCTAGCATACTTACAAGGTCAATAACGTTTAGGCAGTTTAAGATAAATTATATGTTGAATTCCACCCCAACTAGGGTTAGTTGAGGTAACTATATTTACATTTCTTTGCAAAGTATCTTTTGATTTGTTTTAATTTGCTTGGTCTTTTTCTTATCAGCTTCTTGATTTAGTATTTTCATCAGAAGGCTCAGTTGTATTTACCAGTGATCCAAATATCATTGTGGTTAAGCAACGTCTAGCGAGGCTCGGACTTTCACATTCATACCTCGGTCCAACTCAGACTGAGAAAGATTAATGTTGGTAGCTTGTTTCATTAGCACAATTATCATCAGCATTAACTGTGACATCAGCATTAACGCCGGACTCATAATAATTTTAACAAGACTTGATAAAAATGAGATCCCTTCTGACATAGACATTTGAAGTTATATCTTTAATGTACATACAGGCAGCTGTAGATAACTACATGTACTCACAACATTTCTGAAATGGACAAAAAGAAAATGATAACTATCCAAGAATAAATTTTCAAAATCAATATCTTTTTATTATTTCGTTCAAATTTTCAAATAAATTACAAATTAACCTTTATATTTTTCCATTTATGTATAATCCTTACAAACTATTACAAATAATTTTATTTTACTGTTTTTGACTGGGTTTATTTATAATAATCATCAAATTAATAATTACGTATATTTTTTTGTTTATTCACAATTAATATGTACTAAGGATTTGAGATGATGAACGCTATAGTCCATACTCAATAAAATTATGAGAAATGAAAATTCACAAAATTTTGGCATCTTTTTTAGTTTGTTCATATTCTAAACTACAAGTAGTGTAATCTTTACTCATGTCGAAAAATTTAATATGTTTGTAAACGCTCCATTTAGGTAAAAATTAACACCTTTTAAGGACTTTCTTAATGTCCTTGGGTGCTTACTATGATCGTCTGACATATACTTTTCATCAGCTCTGCTACAAACATTCCTTTTTCCGTTGATGCAAATTAAGTACTATGCAATAAAATGATTATTTCTCTATTTTTAGCATTTTCATTTTACTTAGATGTAAAAGAATAATTTTTCACGGCCTCTTTAATTTTTTTATTTATGAAATGGACATTTACAAGTGTAAGTTTCCTAAGAAAAAAACGCTGTTAAAAAATAGATAATTTTTCAATTCCCATTTTTCAACGACTGACAAGAAAATTCAGGTCTTTTCTTTATGAAAATCTCCAAAATTACGTTCCAAAATTTGACAATATTGAAAAAGACTAAAATAATTTAATGTATAGGAAAAGCATCATTAATTTATTATTACAAAAATTCTTTTTTTTTTAATAACTAAAAAAAGTCAGACTTTAACATCGTATACATGGATTACAAAGAAAAATGTTATGATTAAATAATTAAAGTACACGGGGTATTTCTGAGTAGGTGTTTGTTGTTGTTGTTCAAAATACAATTTTATTAGGTACAATTTATGCTTATGTAAAAACACCTTATGATAAATGAACTGTTAATTGATCTTAATACAACGAATTTAATTGGTTATGTGCCGAAAAATATCAGCAACCAATTACCCGGATAACCAAAAATATCTTTAACAGTCGCAGTCGTGTAAATTCAAAAATAGTAAAGCACTTTCAAAAAAAAAAAAACATCTCCGATCTAAAAAATATTAAAACAAAAATGAGCAATAAACCAAAAATGTTCTAGAACTTAACCATTAATTACGTATTTAATTGTTTCAAATGAGGGACGACATCGAGATTCTAGTTTAATGAATTGATTATAATTAAAATAATTAAATGTCAATTGAGATTACAGTAACTAATAGATAACTGCGAGACAAAATTACAAAAATAAACCTATTCATTAGGACAAAAAGAACAGTGTAGTATTGCACTAACTAAAAAATAAAAATAATAAATAACAAAAAATTGATACTAAATAAAAGGGATTCAAACCCGGCGGAAAACAAAACTAAAATTTATAAATTTGGTACTTTCAGAGAGTTTCAGCAAAAATAGGACACACTTGCATAGTTTGTGATACTGATACCAACGCGTGTTTTGGTATACTACTATTTCAGGAGGAAATTTTACAAAATAATATGATTAGTAAGTTATCATATTTGTGTTAGTCACTTTCGCTCTACTAAATCTACGCTGAAACCGGGACTTAAACCAGCGACCTCCAGGTTTCAAGTCCGCCGCCTTATCTATCAAGCTACTGAGGTCGGTGATTAGTATGATTTGTATTGAAGCAAACACATTTTACCTAGTAACTCGTACTTGTAACTAAAAATACTCGATCACAAACTAATTTGTACATTCATTTCAAATTTCACGATTAATCAATTTTATTTCCAATCCAAATATGTAATACCAATCTCTCTTCTTAGAGACCTAACGTAGGAAGAATATATTATGTATATGCATCAAAATTACAAGGCATAAGAGATCAGAATTATGTTTCAGCTGTGGAGACTGATCTTACAAGTATGCGGACTCTAAAATTTAAGGGTCACAGCTCAAATTAGATATTTCGGAAAGAATTCTACATCCTTTGAACTAGAAAAGACAAAAAAGAACAAACAAACAGAAGTATCTCAACCACTTAACAAGATTCTTCAACAAAAACTTCATACCAACTTCAAGAGGTGAACCAATTTCGGAAACAATTTTCCAACAAGCCACCCCAAAGTGTCATAAATATCGAGCCAAACAATACCAGAGTCATAAAGTCTGGCCGGCTCCATTTTAGGAACATAATTTTCAGCACAGTATAGAAGCCAAAAGATATAAATATCTGCACAAAGTTTACATAGATGTATTCTCTCTGTGTGTACTGAGTTCATACCACATCCATGACCTCTTTGGGCATTTGGTCCACATTTTCACATTTTGGGTTGCATTTTTAGCGTGTTGGCCAGACTTCTAAGTATGAAATCCTTCAAGTCTAAGTTTGCATTGAAAGGTAATTCGGAAAATTTGGATACCCAACAATTTCATCATACAATTAGATCATTCTGAGTTATTTTTTCGAATATGAGTCACTTTAAATAAAAAAATAATTAAGAGGCAAAATTTGCGATTATTAGTGTTTTTGACGAGAAAACTTTAGCAACTACTTCCACATCGTCCGTCTGATCAGGAATCTAACCAACAAATACAGGTAGGTTTAACGTAGCATACTCTAGAGTACCGAAGACGATAATTATAAAACAGTGTACAAAACCTCAGAACCTATAAATATTCAATATGAAATATTTGCCTCTATGAAAATTTCCACACTACCATTAGTTCTTCCCTCTCCCTTTCATTCCCTACCTCTGTCTACCTCCCATTATCTTCCTACCTCCCCTATTTCTCCCTTTCATTATCTTCCACCCCTCTCCCTCCCTTTTCCCCTCTATATTACCCGGTAACTTTCCTCACTTCCTCCTCCATAAGGTCGCATGAATATATCCTCATTAAAGTTATTTAATATACTCTCCTGGAAGTTATATTCCAGTCTACTATCTATGTGCTTCTAGTCCTCGTATATATCCCATTATACTCGTAGTCTCCGGTATGTATAGACTTACGATATGTATACAGTGTGGTAATAATTTAAGCGTCAGTTATTGGTTTTAGGAGACCACAATTGGACGCGTCAATTATCTCACTATTGAGAACTTTCTCCAATTACTCAAGCTAAATAGAACTGATGAAACGACTTGTCTTGTCTAAAATTTTATCTAATACCGAACTCTACTGCGAATTGTATAATTTGATTGTGAAAAACAGGAACCGTCTTAGATCTATAAAATTGAAATAAATCTATTGAGGTTGTAACTCTCAGCGTAGACCTTAAATCCAAGTCCAAGAACATATCGAACTCATCAAATAGTCACATAAAATTTACACCAATTTCTTTTTTTCCATTAGTAGAAAAGATGTTTTTTGTCAAGAAAATCTATTGTACTTTTGGCGGGATCGTGTTCACGGATTTCCTGTACTGAGATGATCTATTCCTTTCAAATCTCTGTCGCTGTCTGCCATGTCTTCACTCCACGGGCCAACACCCTGTACCGACGAATATTGTTCTACACTGTCTGTACATACCTTGCTATGTACGAAGTTCCGAGGTTGTTATTGTTGTCTCCTTGTTGTTGCTATATTGCTCTTTCCCTGTAGTTCTGGTTGTTCTGAACATTTTCCCAACTTGTGTTGTATCCCCTTTATACTCATAAACTTATCTCTATTCGGTAACGTGTAAATAATTCCCATTGCTCTCATAACTTTCTTTCCTCCACTTCCTTGTCTTCTTCTTCCATCCTGTCTCTTCTTGCCTCTCCTCTTCTGTCTATAACTCCCACTTTCCTATTTTTGTTTTAATTTTCTGTACCAGTTTTGCGCTTTGTTTGAAATTAATGATGTTGCCATCTCTATAGACTTCAGCACAGAAACGGTAATGTACGAGTGTACTCCATAATAATTATATTGTATGGTATTATGGTGTATGTAAGGACACCCTATCTTTTTCTGATAATTAGTACTATAATTTGATTTGTGGTTTCATTATCATTATTGAAATTGTCTGTGACAAAAACTGAATGTTCAAAAATATTATTAATAAGATTTAAATTTTATCTAGGGTCAGTTAGAAAATCTCATCAACTCTCTGAAAGTACTCAAAAGTATAAGCGTTCTTTGGCATTAGTATCCAAAATCAACGGGTACCTACAAATCAAAAGAAAACAAGAGGCAGTCTAAATATTTTTAGACTGATCAAGGATTTGAAAATAAAAATATTAATATTGAAGAACAGAGTTATCAAAGAAGAACATCAAATAGGAAAGAAGACAATTAAAATAAAATGTACAAGAAAAGTGTAAAAGATGAACCAAAAATTTATTACAAAATTAAAAGAACATATAATTAAATTATTTTGAGATCCATTTTTTATTTTTTTATTATAATTATATAAAATAAATAATTATTAGGTTTAAACATTACTAATAAACACACACGGAATCCAAGTAATAATTGTGGAAATACAAATAAGAATCCAACTATGTACAGTAAAAATAAACACTATTTATAGGATAAAAATTAAATAAGAAACTGTACGATTACAGTACATTATTCGCAAATAAACAAAGATAGTATAATTACAACAACAAAAATATAAGCTGACGAATTTGTGAAATAGACAAATATCTCAAAGAAAATTTCTCCGGTATTCCTATTTTCACAGTTACATTTCTTTTGGTATATGAATATTGATTGAAGTCAAACCCAATTTACTTGTTTCATTTAATTTAAAATTGTTATCAAACAATGTCAAAAATCATCAAACTTCAGTCTCATGGATGTTAATATATTGCATTATTTCCTTTACGGATATGCGTACCTATCCATTAGCTTTTCAAGGACTCACAAAAAAACCTCTGTTCAATGGCCCGGGATGCTTCAGATGAAGAAAAATAAGAGACATTTGTCACAAGTTATGGTGTCATCAATCATCATTATGGTTAAGAAACGCCCAAGCAAAAATGGAATACCTACCAACAAAATGGTGCAAACTAGCAACAAATGCGCTGGGTATGGTAAGAGGATTCGCAATTTTTATAAACATATTTGAATTCATTTTTTTTTTCATGAAGAATGGTTGTTTACTAATCGAGAGTCATTAATAAGACCACTTGCTTATTATTATCTTAAATATAACAGGAAATCCTCACCCGGCCCTACCAGGCTGGGTGAGGTTAATGTGGGTAGCGGTACGATTGCCAGCGAATGGAGGTAAAACCCTCGTCCATCTACCTCAAGTCAGGACGTTAAAACCAAATAGAATCAATGGACATGAAAGGAGCCTAGACATTGGATCTGGGCGTCCATATAATCCTCTCACCACCGTGCTTTAGGTATCAATACCTAACTCACGGACACGGAATTATTATAATTATTATTATGAGTTTATAACTCAAGTCTTCTTGAAATAAAATTTGTTAAATTTGGCCCTATTTCATTTATTTTTCTTATTACAATGCATTTTTTAACCTTCCAATTATATTTTATAATTTTACGTAGGTACTTTCTGTAGGTGCTTGGGCGTACCTCGGCATTTACAAAAAAAGGAAAAGTTTCACATGAAAATATACTCAAAAGATATCAAATGAAGTAACAAATAAGACAAGTTACACTTTGTGATGTGAATAATCTATTAGTGGTACATCAAATTGTTTTTCTTCAATGAGCTATTATTAAAATTTTCACAGTAAGATTTTCAAAATTTCAATAATTGAGTTAACTATTGAAAGTGCATGTTAAAAATATCGTTAAAATGTCGTTATCTCTCTTTCTTCTTAACAATACCATACCTATTTGTCTCTTTTAGGACTCAACTATTCACTGATGAGCTAACAATTAAAACAAATTATTTCAAATTACTTTTTGGAATAAACCTACAAAACTGATTATACACATCACAAAGCGTCACCGAGCGTGAGTTTCAACAACGCTTTCAGCGCTCTCTAGAGACAAATCGAGAAGTTCAAGCGCCTTCTGGCGCTCGTCTAGTACCTCTAGTGATCCACTGATGCCGCTGCTAGCGCTGCAGCGGCCGCTTTCTGCGCTTGCGCCTGTTTCTCCTGCTCATTCAACTCTTTGATGGCTTGTATCTCTTTCTTCAGCTTCATGCGCCGATTCTGGAACCAGATCTTGATCTGCCGCTCGGTCAGACACAGGGCGTGCGCCATTTCTATCCTCCGCCGACGCGTCAGATAGTGGTTGGTGTGGAACTCCTTCTCCAGCTCGAGGGTTTGGTATCGGGTGTACGTCTGGCGGCCTCGCCTTCGCAGTCCATTGGCGCCTGTGAACAGAAGAGGGATTTTGCAATCAGAAGATGAACAATAGTTAAAGTCCACAACGGATATTGGTATTGGTAAAGGTAGGGCTATCGTCTACGAAAGTTCTTTGTGACTGCGACTTTAGATAGATCTTTTGTGACACCTGATATAAGAAATTCAATTGATTTATTTTAAAGGATAGAGCGATCAATGTTCAGTTATGTCCTTTCCACAAATGCCTATACCTAATCCCAATGGTGAAAGAAGAAAAAATATTACTATTCAACATTTTAAAATAACCATCACATTAGTAAGTTGTGACAAAGCAAAATGTAGGCCTTTAAATTATAAGTACAGAACCATTGTGAAAATAAATAGATTTATACACTCAAGAGTTGCAGTTGATTGGTATACAATCTTTCGGTAGGTTATCATGATCATGTAAAAATATAAAATAGGGTTGCTTGTCTTTTTAAATATTTTTGTTTTTAAAGATAATAGGATGGAAAAAAAAATCTTAGAAGGGGAATATACATCTAGTGATAGACACTAAATAAATAAAGCCCAATGTAAATTGCATGTACCTATGGCTTTAAAATAATTTTGAAATTTCTTATCAAAGGGTTTGCAAATTTGGAGGGAAAATCACTTAGAATATTGCATGAATTTTCTATTATTTAAATAATATCTACATACAATTATAATACACATTTCAAAAAGTTCAATTTAAACATGAATCATGAAAAAGGATACTGATAGAACTTATAGGGTAATACTTTTAAAAGAAATTTTATATTAAACTTGATTGAATATTATAAGTAAAAAAAAACATGCACATGCTGATGAATAAAATTAGTTTTCTCAGTACACAATATTGTAAAACGAAAATATTTCGAAAGCATCATAGAAAATTCATGGAAAAATCTTTTGGTTAGGTATATTTAAGAATATCATTAAAGATAGCTGGTTTGAGTTTTTTCAGCGAATCGAGATAAAACCTTATTACGGAGATGAAAGCGTAGCACTTTAAAAAACACTGCCAATTATAGACACAATACTTCCTCGTGATTGCTTCACATTGTAAACACGTGCCAATTTTGAGATTTTATAGAAAATTACTTGTATCTCCAAAACGGCTCAACCGATTTTCTTCAAATTTGTTTTATATGGTAGAATATCGTTTTTTCTACATTCTAAATTCCACAAAAAATTCTGTATTGGCAAGTCGTGGTCCTTATTTTTTTACTTTTTTGTCAAAAATTTCGGATTTTCTTAAATATCAGAGTCAAACTATAATTAAATTAAAAATAAATATAAATAACCTATGTAAAACAATAATATGCATATTCTTACAAAATTTCATCGAAATCGGGTGTACCGTTCACGAGATATAAGCGTTTAAGTAAAAAGTTAGTGGTCAGGCGCATGGTCTCTTTCACCCAGAACCGCTAGTATGAATTCGATGAATTTAAAATGGGACCATCTACAGAATGTCTCCTAGATGTGTGCAAAATTTCATCAAAATCGGTCGAGTAGTTTCCGAGATTTGCGCGTTACAAGGAATCGTTTTAACAGACAGACCGACAGACCGACAGACCGACAGACGGACACAAAACCAAATTTACTCAGTAGGTTATGAAACGTCCAGAAATATGAAAAAAATTGAAATCGGAGCAAAAAAATATTTTTTTTACAAAAACGAACACAATACTTCCGATTTCTAATCTTAGAAATTTCTCGGAAGTAAAAATGAGAGACTTCCAATTTATGTAATCAAAAACACAAAATGTCAATCTCTTGGAGATCACTAAATTTGTTTTGAAGAAGTGTCAACAAATGTCTCTTTTCCTCTGCTATGACCTCTTATTAGTTTAAGATTAACGATTTCTAGTAAAAAGAAGGAGAACAAACAAATATAAACTGCACAAAATAGGTAACAACAATAAGCAGACCAATAAAATTGTGCAGCGCAAGACTTTCTTCCAAACAGCTTTCTAGTATTGTGTTAATTAAATTTAAGGACTCTTCTTTCCAATTTAAGGCGAAATTAAAGGAAAAGTAAAGGAAGTGAAAATGAAAGAGCTGATACGAGAAAATAAAAAGAAAGAAAAACAATTCAAGTCAAGGTAACAGCTGAAATAATGAACTTAGAGAAGTCAATCTTTTGAAACAAAACCAAAAGGTATATAAATTTTGATTTTCAAAGTGCTGTGAGGCTGCACATAATTTGCTCGAACGGCTTTGTGCGGATAGAAACGCAAAAGAAAATACTGGAAAGGAATTTGTAATTTACTAAATTTCAGTTTCTGGACTTCTGGTTCCTCCACTCATCAATAATTTCCTGGAATATACAAACGTGTGTATATGAGTGAATCCTTTTGAATTAGCGATGGTATTGTTAACCTATGTAGATCTACTAAGATCTTACTGATGTGTACCATCCTTAATAGATTTTTTCTTAAAGTGATTATCAAGTATTGTAAAAATATAGAACTAAACAATGAACTTTTACAAATTATATTGATATTTCACCATACAAATGTTCTTTAATCTTATGACTTCCATGACTTTTTGAAAACATAAAGCTTGGGTAAACAAAACAACTTCTGTGTATTAAAAAAAAGTAAATATTGAATATAAATTCTATGCGTACATTACAACAGAACTTTCGTAGAAACACAACTTGGAACTTTTTTCAAAGAGGAAGCAGTCAAAGAAAAAACTCTCAGCATTCGGAGATTTCTTAATCTTAAAAAGCTTTTCATTTGCCCCTCCACAATCTTCCTCACCTCCTCCTCCTCCTCCTGACCATTTTTCTTTCAAGTCCGCTGCAACCACCACTTCATCTAATTATTTAACCCCCGCCCCCCTCCGCGCCGTCTGGCAATCCTTCTTGTCCTTAAATCCTTTCTCAAATCGGAAAGAGGCTATTTAAACTGATTGTTTCGAGGAATTCCAGAGTGTAATGGAAGGTAATGCAGACGAGGAAAGGATGCAAGAAGGTAGAGTGGACGAATAGGAGAAGAAAGATCAGGACAAGGTGGAGGAGGAGTAGGAGAATGAGGAGGAGGAGGAGAATGAGAATGAGGAGGAGGAGAATGAGGAGAAGGAGTGAGAGAAAGCTGAAGAAGAGGCATGGGTATTAAAAGGATTCTAAGAGGACAATCCTATTTATTTAATTAATTTTCAATTCTCATTTGAAACCTTTCACGAAAGCCAAGAGAGGAAGCCTTTATCTTGGCAGGTCTTACAAGGAAAACCAAGCAGGATATTAAATTAAGAAGAAAAGATAAATTGCCCGAACCCCTTGCTTCGAAATCTTGAGGATAGTTTTCTTAGTATCCAAACGCACTTGCCTGGTCTGTTATTTATTATTGCTGAAAAGGATTGTCTGATTTGCATAAATATTTCATTAAACAATGAAACATGGTGCACAAGAGAAGAAAAATTGGGAACTAAGGTCATCATAACATAAAATATCTTTTAAGTTTTTTCTCGAGACTTATGCCTGCAACCTTTCAAACTCTTCTAAGAACCTTTAAAATTTAGATTAAAATGATCTTGAAAATCAAACCTCAAATTGCATTATACAAAGTTTCCTGCAAAATTGCATTATTTATCCATTGTTGCAGCCAATTACACTGCCCTGAAAAGACTCATTACTCCATATCTTTGCCAATATTTCACCCATCTCGAAATATACCATGCAAGTGCGATATCTCCTACCAGAACTTGTATCATGTTCCAGCTACTGCGTGATTTGCCAGGCTTGTCCCGATCTTGTACCACGCATCCTGGCTTGGTTTACTGTTCATGGTTCATCGACCAAACACGGCCAACTAGGAACATAAATACTCCTTCGAGTACTCCTTCAGAGCTTTTAATTACCGTTAAATTAATTAGGAAAAGTCCTTAGAAACCCACAACAACCTGTTGAGCTTATACATTTACCTAGATTACCTAGAACCTATGTATTTAAATACCTATGTAAGTAGAATTAGATCTACATAACAGTAATATCCTACATAACAATGTTTATATACCTAATATTGTGGCCAGTGCATTATTCTTCTTTTTCAGCCAGAGAATAAATGTATTGGCCAGTAAAAAAATGTACAACTTTTTAGCACCTGTTCTTTCTTTTTAGTTTAATTAGGGTCTCTCTAGTTGTGGCTCGTCCATGTACAATGGTTAGGACTTCTCTGTTGTTGGCTTACATACAGGGTAGTTCACTCGAGGAAGAAAAAGCACGAATTAATGTAGTGTTTTGTAACAGTACCTATATAATATACATATTGTAGGTAGAAAATAAATATTTAGATATTTATTTGGAGACTGACACCAAATTTTTTCTGAGATTAATCCTTAGCTTTTGTTAGAGTTAATTTTTGAACATGGCTGAAGTAATTCCAGAAAAACTTTAGACATTTGGCTGGATTTATTTCTCTTATAGTGAAAAATTTACTCCACCAAAAATAAAATTCATTCGCATTTGGCTTGGATACCATTTGCAATTGGCTATATTTGTTGCCTTATTATTGAAATAGCTTCATCATTTAAAAATACCAACTACAAGTTACAATACAATACTCTGTTTATCCTGCAAGAATGAGGACTAAAGAAAGTTGCATATCTTTTTTATAAACAATATTTTCAACTGTAAATTCTGCTCATCCAAAAAGTCAGAAGAGCTTTTCGCTTTTGCATTTAATAGAATTTAACGTTAGAAAAAGAAATCAAAAAAAAAAAAAAAAAAAAAAAAAAAACATTCTTTTCCACCTTGTATGAAGGTAATACAAAATCGTGCCTTGTTGGCTATGGGGACTTCGTGATAAATTTTATCTGTTAGCTTTGTAGAGCAAAGAACACTATGGTATTATTCTTTATAGAGATATCAAGCGGAGAAAACGGAGCCGATAGAGAGGTGCATTGGAGGACAATCTAGCGTTGTGTGCAACAAAAAAAAAAATCAGTTACGGGCATCGAACCAGAACTTTGTGTTCCAACTTCTGTTCATGTTACCGTAGATGTTGGACAGTTTGAAACTTTCTAGATCTTGTGATAAATTATCTTTGACCATCGATCCAAGATACTCTTATTCTATACGATAACAAGACATAAGATCTATCCGTATATCTATCAGTGATGGGAGTTATACTTTTGAACACAATATTTTTTGGTTTTTAATAAAATATTCATGTTTTTTGTTTGATGATAATACATATAAACTATATAAGCACTCTAGTTTCTGGGAGGCGTTCTCCCGCGAAACGACCGTTTCGCTTGATTATGATTGCTCTACCTCTCTTCGTCTTCTTTTACTGCTTTTTTTCTAACTCTTCTACAAACTTATAAATGCCCTAGCAGTATACGAAAAAAATTTAATAATTAAAGTTTAACCTCGCTGCATTTGAGACATAAACACTGGTTGCCGGAACTTTTCATAACACACTGTCAGCTAGCTTAAAAGCTCTTGAGTCCAATTATAAGCTCACGTGAGAACTTTTGAAACAACATTTTCTCTTCACTTTCTGATTTGATGAAGCTTTCGCTATTGTATTGTTTTCAATATTTGCATTGAGAGTTGTATTACCTCTCTATTAGCGTGCTAAAGTGGTGGGCGAATTATGGATTTTAGATCAGTCGCATTGAAAAGAATAGCAGTTGTTTTTTCTGATATTGGTAAGATATTTCTAGCTTTAAATAGAGATACTTCGGATGTTTAAGCATAGACTATTTAAGCAAGTAAAATAGAATGCTTTATTTAAGCAAATAAAATCACCAAGTCCCACAAAAAAAAGCATTCGCCAGAATTATTTTAATTTTTAAATACCTCAAAAAATACTTCGACTCTGTTCGAATCTAAACGCCTTGATAACAAATTCATTTCCTATTTTAGGACAGAGCTTTCTGACAAAATATTCGTTCTCCTATTAGTAGACTTTTTTATTCTGATCCGACACCACTGATTTAAGATAATGGTCGCAGCAAACCATAATCCACCACTGGTCAAGAAAGTTCATAATTTCAGAGTCAAAAACTTTAACCCCTTATTCCCTCATTTTCTTCGGGCCCTTATTAAACTGCAATTTAAAGGGGCGTGCAAAGACTGTGTCCCAGACGCGTCCTTCCATTATTGAATTACAATTAAGAGTGTGTGTGTGAGAGAGAGGAGAGGAGAAGAGAGAGAGAGAGAGGGAGGAGGGAAGAGAGAGAAGAGAGGAGAGAGAGAGAGAGAGAGGGAGAGAGAGAGAGAGAGGGAGGGAGAAGAGAGAGAGAGAGAGAGGGAGAGAGAGAGAGAGGAGAGAGAGGGAGAGAGGGGAGAG
Organism: Bactericera cockerelli; assembly: GCA_024516035.1. Classification (NCBI taxonomy): domain Eukaryota; kingdom Metazoa; phylum Arthropoda; class Insecta; order Hemiptera; family Triozidae; genus Bactericera; species Bactericera cockerelli. The sequence goes on along the minus strand of CM044961.1, from coordinate 9,687,518 downwards.
AGAGGAGGAGAGAGGAAGAGAGAGAGAAGAGAGAGGGCTAAGACAGAAGATCCTCAGACCCTCTTTCCACTAGAGGCCTGAATTATCAGAAGGGGTTAAAATGAAAGCAAGTCTGGGTTAAGGCCTATTTTAGAGATTTGATATTACTAATGTCTTATCCATGGTGGCACTTATCTAGCTAAGATGGTGGAGAGTTGAAACACTTGTGGGTCTTACATTTTGTGGGCCAAGGAAGTTTGAAAATTAAATAAAGTAGGGATGGAGAGAGAGGAAATAAATAAAGATGGGGGGGAGAGAGAGAGAGAGAAAAGAGAGAGGAAAGAGAGAGAGAGAGGAGAGAGGGAAAGAAAGAGAAGAGAGAGAGATTATGGATGGAGAGTAAATAAATTTGGGGAGAGAGGGAGAAGCTAATTTTCTCCATATTTTAATGCATATAAAATGAGTTTTCAAGAAGGGGGGAAGGTGGGGGGAGGGGATTTTTCTCAAGTAAGGAAAATTTAGAATTAATGGAAGGGACTAATGTGTCAAAATGAATTTATGAACTAGGTAGAGGCATAGATAGATACAGCATACATAATTATAATAAATTATGAACATTAAGTTTAGTATTTTAAGTAATTTCTCAAGGAGCCTACATAGCCTCTAAAACTTTATAATCAAAGTCAATTTTTTTATCGCGTAAAAGTACAGATGGTATGGGTAACACAGGTTTTGTGTACAATAGAAATGAAAAATTAAATAAAATTATTCAATATTACCTAGGAATTAGACTACTTTTTACCTTATATTCAATCTCCATTCTTAATCTTGAGATTCGTGAGGTAGTTAGGCCTAATGTGCTTTACTATAATCTACGCTGAATCGGGACTTAAACCACCGACTCCAGGTTACAAGTCCGCCACCTTATCGATCAAGCTACTGAGGTCGGTGTTAGACCCAATGTGCATCCTATTATATCAATCCTGCAGCTCTTTTTAAGCCTGGTTATGTATATACATTATACATAAATACAAAAGGTATATTAATAATCTAGAATCTATGCAAGTATTTTCTGAGCCAGTTAATCTGGTATGCCAATAATGCCAGGAATAATCTGCACTGAACTGTAGCAGGAAGGTGTTTGCCATGATTGAAATATATGAAATAGCCACAACAGCAGAGTCAATGAAGACATTAAGTATTATTCTTATAAATATAAAAAATATTGTTATTATTAAGTTATTATTTGTTAAAAAATATAATGGTTATTATTAAAAAACTATTATTATTTCTGTATTAAGCCATTAAAAAATAACTCCGCAGACACAGAGGTGCACTTTGTATGCAGAAATTATCGTGATGATGATGTATTATAATAATGTTGTTAATTAATGGGTTTTGCGAAATGGATTATGGTGAATGTACCAGAATGTAGGACCCTATGGGAAAGTGCTGAAGTTAAATGGAATAAATTTATATACAAAAATGAATTATTATAAAAATTTAATATTGACTTCCTCATTTTCATGTTGATTATACCACTCTCTTAAATGCTTGAGATGGTATTTTTGTTTAATTTTCATCGGTATAGATGGGAATAGTTCGTCACTTATTATTATATAAATCTTTATTAGCAGGAAAGTAATTAGTACATAATATTTACAGTAAAATCTAGAAAAAATAAATTAATAGATATAATAAAATGGATTGAAAAATAAAAAATTAACAAAGAAGAAAAGAATACTATGTGCCTAACTAAAGGGCGGGGTTATTGCCTGGGCGATCTCTTCCAACCAACACTTAACCAGTTTGTCCCGTTTTGGCAATCTCTTCCACACAACAATTTTAACTAGTTCTGTCCCGTTTTCGGGGACAGTTACCCTAAAATTATTCATGTAAAATATGAGTAGTCGTACTTCATACATGACAATCCTCGGTCTACCTCAACGTCAGTTGTTCAAGGTTGCTGTAATTATTCAGATTTTCTCTTCTTCTATTCTCTCACAGTTCTTCTTCTTCTCATTTGTTCTGGCACTTCTTCTTTCCATCAGTCTCTCTCTCTCTCGCTCTTTCTTTTTTCTTCTTCTCTCTCTCTCTTCTCTTCGCTCTTTCTTTCTTTCTTCTCTCTCTCTCTCTCCTCCTCTCTTCTCGCTCTTTCTTTCTTCTCTCCTCTCTCTTTCTTCTCTCTCTTCTCCTCTCTCCTCTCTCTCTCTCCTCTTTCTTTTTTCTTCTTTCTCCTCTCTTTCTCTCTCTCTTCTCTCTCTCTCTCTCTCTCTCTTTCTTTCTTCTCTCTCTCTCTCTTCTCTCTCTCTCTCTCTCTTTCTTTCTTTCTCTCTCTCTCTCTCTCTCTCGCTCTTCTTTCTTTCTCTCCTCTCTCTTCTCATCTCTTTCTCTCTCTCTCTTCTTTCTCTCTCTTTCTCGCTCTCTTCTCTCTCCTCTAACTACACTCCACTAAATAAGTTAGAATTAGCTAAGGTAACAATATTGTATTAAATTTATGTCAATAAGCAAATAATCAAATTCAAAAAAAAATTCTCTCTCTTTCTTTCTCTCTCTCTCTCTTTTCTCTCTCTTCTCTTTCTCTCTCCACTCACTCTCTCTTTCTCTCTCACTCACTCACTCCTCCTTCTCTCTCTCTCTCCTTCTCTTTCTCTCTCTCTCCTCCTCTTTCTCTATCTTTTTTAACACCTGAGTGGGATATTCTTCAGTGCCCTCAGTTCAATGTTCAATCTTGATATCAAAACAAGTACATGCCTTGGAACCAACAAGTTGTATATAGTAATTCAGACATTATAATATTGTGCATCCTACAATATTAAATCATCATAATTTTGCATGCATTTTCATTGTACATATTGCCAAAAATTTATGTTTCTATTTAATATTTATTTACCTACGAGGTAACAGTAATCCGTTTATTTAATCAATGAATTATTGATCAGTCAAACAAACAGTCTGTGGATTTGTCGTATGAAATTCCAAGAGTTTGTTTTGAATTTTTTAAAGTCAGTTGTATGTTTTAACATACTAGTAAAATAATAATTTCATGTCCGTGAGATAGGCACAGATACCTATATCACGGTGTTGAGAGCTTTATAAATTATAATACAAAGTCGCCCAGATACACAATCTCTAGGATCCTTTGATCGAACATGGGGTTTACAATTAATTTTTTTTTTATCTAGGCTCCTTTCTCATCCATTCTAGGGTCACTCACTTCTTATCGATTCCAGGCTCCTCTCATGTCTATTAGTCTATAATATTGTATCCATAAGTTCCATAACCTACTAGTGACATTGTATTATTGTATGTACCTACGTTTCTTCCTAACATTTTGTGTCCCTGTTACAATAAATATAATAAAACATGATAGATGTACAATAGTGGAGGCATGACTCCCTTATCAATCCGGAACAGAAAGCCTTGAGGCAGTTTGAGAAATGAAAACAATCAGAACGAGGAGAAAACAAATACCTACTACAAAATAAATAAGAGCCAATAAAAATAAATAAATAAATTTGAGGGGGTGAAAAAAAAATCTTGTCTCCTTCCTCTTCCTTTTCTGGGGGAGATTCTGGGGGCTGGTGTGTTAGAGGGAAATATTTAAGACGGTTGATTATAAGGTTTATCCGAAGAAGGGAGAGAGAGAAGGGGGGGGAGAAAGAGGGATGAGGGGGTAAATGTTGTGCCACTCTTACTTAGTTACGCAACAGAGATATGCAGTGGAGGATTCTAGAAAACCAAATCCCCCCTGAAACTACGTATTTAATAGGGAGGGGGTTTTAACAACCAGGTACTAAATTTGTACCAAGAGTACTAAATTTTCAGGGGGAGAGATTTTTGGGGATTGGGTTGTACTATTGTAAAATATTTAAAACAGGGAGGAAAAATATTAAGAAGGTTGAATTATTAAAAAAAAAAAAAAAAAACAACGGGGGACCAAGTCACGGCATATGCAACTCCACAATGTACCTTTAAAAATAGTTCAAAGTAACGTCCGGCTTCTTGTCACCATCAAAGTAGTATAGTTACAGGATTTCATACCAAAATCTTTAAAGATACTATTAAAAACACTCTTTGTGGAAGGTAACCACGGCAGTTAATGTCGAAACATTTCCTACCATTAACCCTCAGAGTTTATTATTGTATGGTCACAACTCAAATAATGTGGAAAATTCATGCACTGGGTGGGATTCGAACGAATGGATCCTACGATACCTGAATTACGAGACCAACGCTTAACACTTGATTATTTGTCTAACCTTAGAATAAAAACCATGCTTTAACCACTTGACTAAAAAAACTATACTACTTTGATGGTCATTTGATGCATATCAAACGTTGCGTAATTGCAGTACTATCTTGAAATAAAGCACCACTACTCGTATAGGTACTATGTTTATTCAGAATTTTTATCAATTTAGTTTCAGATCTTCCGCCACTGTTCCTCACATTCCTGGATCTCTCTCTCTCTCTCCTCTTATTCCTAATCTCTCTCTTTCTCACTCTCTCCTCTTTTCCTAATCACCTCCTCCCTCCTCCTATTCCTATATCTCTCTTCTCCTTATTCCTGTATCTCTCTCTCTTCTCTCTCCTCCTTATTCTATATCTCTCTCTCTCTCCTCCTCCTTCTAGCCTAGGCTCAGCTCCTTGTGCCTCACGACTGATAAAGTAAAACGCTTAAATCATTTGCGACAGGTCACCCCCCCCCCCCTCCCCCGCTTCGTCTGCCCCCCTGAGCCACCATTCCCTGTGTTTTCAAATAACTAATCTTTCGCTCCATGAATCTTCCCGGCGCAATCCCCAGGGGAGGCTCGGGTGAAAAATAAGAAGAACCGGGGAGGGAGAAAAAAAAGTAAGTTTTTATTCGAGGGGGTGATGGAAATTGGTTTTTTTTTTTCTCCTTTCTTTTGTTACGCCCAAGATGAGATGGCTGAGGAGATCCTTGATTTTTGAATGGGGAAGATAAGGAACGGTAAATCTCTGGATGGATTTTAAATAAGGTATTTTTTACAAGTGGAGTATTAGGGTAGATTTGATTTTATATTATGTATGTACTTCATCAATAAAAGACAGAAAAGGGAAAGGAAAATGAGAAATCACCTGATAATTACAGCATAGTTACCTATGTCTTAATAATAATAATACTTTTTAGTGAAAGGCATCCACCAGGCGAGGTTAATGCTCAAAGCATTTTCTATCACCTAACCCTTAGAGTCTTATTATTATGTGGTCCCAAACTCAAATTAATGAGGAAAAATTCGTGCACTGGTGGGATTCGAACCAACGGATCCCTACGTTACCTGGATTACCAGACTAGCGCGTTAACCACTTGACTACCAGTGCATTATACATGTAGTCAAGTGTCTTCACAGGCAGGTACCAGTAGGTCGTTCCAGAAGCATTTTCTACTCTCCGAATCACCCCTTCAACCGTCACACAACGCACTCTGATTGGTTATTGCGTTCAAATCAACCAATCAGAGCGCGTTGTGTGACAGTTTAAGGGGAGATTCAGAGATTTGGAGGGTAGAAAGTGTTTCTGGAACGGCCTTCCAGGTACCATTTGTTTTTATTTTACCAAGTATTTTCGCAATGGTTTACTTCTGATGTAGGGTCCACTACTTGCTCTCTACTTAGTGTGAGAAAATGGACTATAAGTATTGTACAATTTTTTCATAAATTTAGTATTTAAAAGAGTCACTTGGAGATATAATTATGAGAACTGGACACAAGAGAAACCTAGGTATAAGAGATCAATTTCCAAGGTCAATTTAGCTCTCTACAAGGTAAAATAATCCCTTTATAAGAGAAAACTGAATATAATAGGGAAAAAATTCGGTTCCTTATAGAAATTTCCGGTCCCTTGAGTTCTCTTATATCCTGGTTCGACTGTTACATGATTCCCACCGACAAAAGCCGCGTTAGTGTGATGTGTTTCATTTTGATATCGCAGAGTAAAAGCTTGGGCTAAGTCAACTTTGAGAAAATAATAAAACAAATTAGGATATATCTTGCTGAATTACTTTATTAGCTTTTGTAATATTTCATTTATTTAGAAGGGGGAAGAAGAACTTCTGTATTTTTGGAAATATGTATCTAATAAATATAGGATTCCATCTATCAGATCTGGATTGTAAAATATGAGGATCTATTAGTAAGCAATATCGAAGTTCTAACCAAAATTATTTATAATAAATATAATAATATTATTTATAGAAATAATAAAATGTAGACTCCTCAGGGACTAATCTTGGGTGCAATATGTTGCATATAATTTGCGGATTGTTTGCAAGTTTTCTTAAATGAAAAATGCAGAAAATTTTAAAATAATATAAAATATGTTGAATAAAAACCACAACCCGGTAGCTAAACAAAAGGAATCAGCAGACAAAAAACGGCGAAAGAAAAAGAAAGAAACCTGTTATCAATTTCAAATTCGATCACATCTCATTACCTAAATTGGTGAATGTGGTAAGCGAAATTTTGCACCCGATATCGGCGAAGATAAAAAGGAGGACGAATCCTTTTATCTCGCAACACAAAATGGAAAAGGAATTTCCGATAATTATATTTTGCGAGCGCAAATAATTTCGCAAGATGTGCTATTTTTTTGTGCCAAAATTTCTGTACGCTGAACAAAGATCATTAAAATTATTAATGCGAGCTAGAGAGCAAAGGACATTAGAGAAAGAGTAGCTACCATGGTTACACTTTAGTTGTGTCAGTGGCGAGGCATGATAGGACAGAGAGGGAAACATTACTCCCACTGAAGCTTAAATGAAAGATTACCTAAATTCTGGACCATTGAGGATCACATCACTGTAAAATTCGAATCATTGAAGATATAATTAAACATGGAGAGAACTCAATAAATAAAGCACATACTTGTTCTTAAATTCAAGGTAATTCATAAAGAGCAGGGATTTCAGCCAGCCTTGTTGAAGTTAACGCTAATTTACTAATGATATCAAAAACTATTAATAAAATCACAAAAATAGATAGATATGACCAATCATATATATCTATTTTTTATTAGATTATGGTGGTGCATGTCAACTTCTATTCTCATAGAATGTATGACCAATAATACTATTTACTAGTGATCTCATCAGTAGTCAAAATACAGAAATAAATTCTCAAATAACTCAACCTAATAGAAGTGGACAAAAACAACTTATTCGACACTGGCTTCCACTAAAATGGTCAAATACCTTTTCAACAACCACCTCTACAACTCACAAAAAACAGTCACCGAACCAGAAATTCAAAAGAAAGATCGTCCCAAAGCAAGCTCTATAACAAAAAGAATTAACAATTGAGATGTCAAAAAATGAAACAAAAAAAGTCACCTGAATGCTAACCATTTCTGCAAACAATCAAACAACTTTCGGTGCTAGAAACGGTAGAAGAATGGAATTTTGGTTCCCACTAGACGAGTCAAATTTTAAATTTCAAGAAAATATTTGAATCGTGTTAAAAAGCAGAGAAGAATTAAAAAAGGAAGAGGAATAAAGGTAACGACATTTTTGATTTTATTAGAGAGTTATACATATTTATTATCTCAGAAGATGACTGAGGAATGTTGGAACTTCTATACTATATCATTACTAGCATAACATTCTTGATTCTCATCATAGTTACATAGAAATTTGATTATTTGCACACAAAAAAGGCTGTGGAAAACTTCAAGGAGCTCTAGATTCAAAGAATCAACGAAGCTTTTGAAAGATTCCACCAAGTCAACGTCGTAAACCAACTCAAAAGTTTATCTCATTAAAAGATTGACAAGCCCAGAGGACATGATCAAACCGAACAACCTCTTGAGAAAGGTTGACAGACCGCTTGGATCGGTCGACTCCTGTTTGAATCTGCAGAGCGTGCAGATGAAAGTATGGAGATTGTTCCTCCAATCAATAGAGAAGTCATTGCAGCAAGAGATAATCTCTATGCAGAATTCAATGCACATCAAAGATATAGGGTGAAATAGAGGAACCTTCTGAAGCCTCAAGTCGGAATGCCATTGAAGGAGATTGCTGATGTGGTATACAATAAATGTTGCCAGGATCATGTTGTCTTTAGGTGACATTTTATATTTCTGAAGAATGTTTGCTAGTACACGTTTATCAATGTTTTTTTCGGCAAAAAAAAGTCTTCAGGTATAATAAAGTGTTATAATTATTGTTGTATTTTATTATAATATACCATTTTAAGGAAGTCTTATAAACATGAAATTTATTTAATTATGAGTAGTTATTATGGAAAACTGAACAGTTTATGTTATGGAACATAAAATTGAAAAACTGATGGAAAATAATCAACATCAAATAAACTGAATTAGGGGAAAAAAAATCAATATAAATTGGACTGATTCATCGGACATATTTTGGTAAACATTCTTCAAGCTATAGTCAAATGTGAAGATATTCTACATATTGTTCCACAGTGGACTTGTTCACCAAACAGTTTAAGGTATGTTGTCTCTAAAACGGGGAGATCTGTTTATAAGTGGGTTTAAATCCCACACTACTTATAAAAGTGTCTTTTAAAGATTTTTTCTCTATCCTCCACAAAAAAAAAAAACAGTGGACTTGAACATCCCATTCATTCTTTCAGCATCGTCATGTCTCACTCATCCAGTATATTGGTTGCATATTACGGTAATATAGTAAGATAAGTAGATAGCGCTGGGTTCCCAGCATGTAACATGTATGCATGTGTACGCGACGCGACATGCAGAAAGACAATCTCTTGCATTATCTTCTTCTTCATCAGCATATTCTTCTTCTTGATCTTCTCTATTTCAGTCTTATTCTTCATTCTTTTATTTACTTTGATAATATCTTCGTTATCTTTGATTTCTACTTCTTCAATTTCATTTTTTCATCATTCTTTCTATATCTAAATTCTATTTTTCTTCGCCTCCTTTTTTTTCATTTTATTTTTTTTACTTCTTTTTTTTACTTTTATCTCCTTCGTAGTCTCCTACTACTTTCCCATTCCTCTGCTTATTCTCTTTCTTCGTTATCAATTTGTTCTTTATTTTTTAATTACGTCTTATTCTTCATCTCTTTATATGCCTTTATTATTCTTCTTATTAGTCTCTATCACTTATTTTTCTGTTCTATCTTTCGTCTTCTACATTATCATATTATTATTTCTTGTCTCCTTCTTTGTCTTGCATTTTCTTTTTCTTTCTCCTCTTCTTCTTCTGCATGTATAGCATCTACTATTTCTAGCATGTATAATATTTTTTTTCTCTTTGAATTAAATCAATGAGCGAGAGGTCAAACATACAAACTATTTGATCGTTTGTGGTATCATTCATGAGAACGGAGCTCTGTGACCAATGGATGGTCTCTCTGCAAGACTGAGATCAAAGATTATTGTGTTATTTTTATGACGTTGAGTGTTTCACAGCTTTTTTATTTCGAAATACAGAGCCACTGTTTTGACGATTGAAGTGAAATATTTTCACCTGAATCTTCATAACATGGGTGTACAACTGTACAATGCTTTTCTTTAGGTTATGAATTGACATTAGACTATCGAAATATGAATATAATCTCTTCTAAATATTTTTTTTTTCTTTCTGATTTTTATTTCCTCCATATTATATCAGCATATAAACAGAAAAGTGAGAAGTTATACTAGATGTATATTTTACAATGTCTTCTTAAAAAAGCTTCTTAAATCCGATCCATCCGGACTTAGAAACTCAAAAACAGGACTCTTTATCCTCTGTTTCCGCACACCCAATACACCTATCCCTCTACACTCCTTCAAGATAAGCTCACCCTGTGCGAAGCTCTCAAGATTTATAAACCAATTAAAAAATATAAATTTATAATTAGAAAGAAGAGGGTGCAATATCTCTCCTTCTTACTTCACACTTTTTACCGGTGGATATAATTCAGACATTTTTTTTTCACCCCGCTGTAAATTTCGAGAGAATGAAAAAGTAATTTTTTAAAGATTAACTTGGTACGGTTTTTTTTAGGGATTACTCGGGTTTTTCTTCTCTTAAGCTACATAACTTTTAAATTCTAATTATTCAGAGCGGGAGGAGGAGAGGGAGGAAGAGCAATAGAGGGAGCAGAAGGGGAAGGCTGGATAGCTACTTGAAATATTAGGTACACACTCCTCTGTGGTAAATGTATAGATAGATAATGTGATTTAATTTATTACTATTTTTTTTGTAATTGTTGTAATTTTTTAGTTAAATTAATTATGGTTGCATCACTGGAGACCCAAAGAGAAGGAGGCTGGAGGGTGTGGTATTTTGAATGAGTTGATTGGAGACTTAAAAACACAATCTTATAGGATATTTTCAGAAACATGAAATATGTACATTACGTACGATGCACAAATTGTACAGTTACCCAAATTAACTACCCAATCTTCCGCCTTTCTTCTCTCTCATTCTCACAATTTATATAAATCCTGTATATCATGTAAAAATATCCTATAGAAGTATGAGAAAATGTCCTGGAGTAGTGTTTTGAAATTTATTTCTAGAATACTACTAACTCCTTTAAAAGAAAAATACTGAACTTTTTGCATGAAAAGGTACTAGAAAATCTTTCTCTCTCTCTCTCTTTCTCTCTCTCTTTAGAATTCGCAAAGTTGTTCTTTAGACTCGCATGAGCAGTTCGCAAAATAATGAGGAAAGAAACTAGACTGAGAAAAAAATGGGAGCGAATATTTTAAAAGTATTAATATCATGTCTGCGAATGTTGAGGGAGAAGGAAAGAAGGGTATTAATGGGAGAAAGAAAGAGATAAAGTTGGGAAGAGAAGAAAAGAGGAGACTGAAAATAACGAACAAAATTGATAAAAGAAAGAGAGAAAAAGAGATGGAGCAAATATAAAATATAGAGAGAAATAGAAAAGAGATGAGAGCCTTGAAAGAGAAAAAAAGGATAGTTCTAGAACCTGGATTTCTGTCTTGTTAGTGAAAATCCTTCAGGTGCTGATTTGGTTTGAAAGTACCTAGGGAAAGTAGTTCCTTTAAATTTGTCGGATTATTCCCGGATTGATGCATTTTAAAGCGACGTTAACACAAAAAAATGTCTTCTGAAGAAAATGAATTTCATAAATAAATGTCAGAGTTACCCTTAGACATATCGTTATCTCGTAATTTCTCTCTACATGACAAACACACGTAAAGAATATGTCTCAAAAAATCTTTGTTTCAGCCTATTTATTTTCTTCTGTATGTTTTTTATCAACTGAGTAGGTTAACAAAAAATTCTATAACTTATGTCTGGGGTAAATTTAATTTGAGATAATTTTTATGGCCGTTTTTTTTATCTTCCAAGCGAAATGTCCGCTTTACAGAAGCTTAAAAGGATTTTAATTACCTAGGTATGTAAAAGAATCTTTTTACTAACAAAATAAAGCTTGCAACAGAAATAAGGACAATCAGATATAGGTTTTCATGATTGGTTTAGTTAGAAGTGAAAAACAAACATGTTAATGGTGAATACATAAACTATCTTTGTCACCTTGCTTGTCGATAACACACACAAAGCCGAGAATAAAAGCAAAGGCCACCAATAATCAGACATAAATTTTGACTTGCCATAAAAACAATCAGAGCATGAATTCGTTAATTTTGTTCAATTAATTCAATATTCATAAAATTCTTGACCCAACGCTTGACCGGTGAACTTTGCAAACAAAAATGCGCCATTAAAATGTCACCTCTAATTGACTAAGGGGGGCATAAAACTGGAAACACTATTCAAGAAACTTAGGGTTCTAAACCTTAGGGTTCAAACGGTGTGACAAGAAAATATTCAAATATATAATTTGGTCGTTAAAATTATTAACAATAAATAAGTTATTTTATATTAGAAATATATTTTGTTCATAATTAATAAAATTTATAAGTTTTATTCACAATAAATAATAACGATTTGGTTTTAAGTGCATACATCCCAAAATTTAAGGAATTTTGTAAATGTTGTACATAAATGACTTATTAATCTATTTTTTTCACAATTTCATATTGTATCTTGTGGATTATTGGTCAGTTAATTTGAAATTTTATTGTTATATTTATTGTGTAATCATACTTAATAAATTTAACGCAGACAAAGTTTTATTTTTTTTAAATAATATTTATTGGTATTTTGAAATTGTTCCTATAAAAGTTGAGATATTAGAATTTTTTAAAATATATGTAAAACTGACGATGATCATACGATGGATGATTGTATTTTGATAGTGCAATGCACGTTCACACATACCTTACTGCGTGCCGGTAGGTGGTCAGCTGCAGGTGAAATGTGACCGAATGTGAATGACTTGTTTTGCATTTAATTGGAAATTTTAACTATGATTTTTAAGTAATTTGATAATTTGCCATTTTTGTAAGCCTTTTCAATTAGTTTTAAATTGGTATTGTTGTGGCAGAAAAATTCACAAGTTTGTTTTTTTACCATTTCGTTGTCAGTTCGAAAGCCGAAAATAGGGGTTTTATTTGTTGATTTACTGCTTGAAAACATTTATCAAAACATCTTCAAAAAAAAATCTCGTTTCGTGTTCTTGACGATGCAGAATAGCAGAACAACCGGCACAAAAAAAACATACACATACTAAGAACACATGTAATGTTCGAAACTGAAGGTGTTGTTGGAGACATTTGGAATTCGTGTTCAAATATAAACACATAGGAGAGAAAAAGAAACAGGACATTCTGTTTGTAGAGAGAGAGAGAGAGAGAGAGAGAGAGAGAGAGAGAGATGGCCGTAACTCATGTGGCATTTCAAGATGTCTTTGCATGTTCAGGAATGAAAGAGTCAGACAAGTACAAGATATAAGAAAGAAGAATATGTCTATTTCAAAAACCTAATATATCAGGAATATCCAACATGTCGGGCATGAATCTGGGGTATAAATCACTTTGACAGCTATCAGAGAACCCATAGGCGTTCGAAGATGGTAAGAGGGGGGGGGGGGACTCGCCCCTGAATCAGCGAGGGGCTGACTGGGGCAGTAAATGGGCATGCTATAGTAATCAGGGGCAAAAAACAGGAGGACGTTATTTTGGGGTCGAATTATGAGACAGTATTAAATATCTACAAATTGTTAATCCAAGCCACTATCACTTGTAACAGTTGATGTACATGTTGAAATAGTTCATATACAACATATAAAATAGATATGTTGTAAGTAAATAAATATAATAATATAAATTGAAATCAAAATACCGCTAGCGTCAATGAAAAAAAAAAGTTGATATAGATGAATGTCCTGTGATTAGTTGAAATTACAACTAAAGGGAAGTAAAACAGGGATTCGATTAATGCAATCCTGTTTCATAATTCTGACCTTAGACGCTTAATTAAACACAGTTCAGTTAGTGATATGTAACGATAAAAAATGCAGGCACATTCTGGCACATCCACTAGCTCTTAGTGGATGTGTCTCTTCTACTTTTCAATATTTTCCGTAAAACAGAAATTTGATACTAATGAAGTAATGACGCTGATTTTTGATCTTGCCCATGCTGAGATATAATATAATTATGATGGATTTAAGGGTCTCATATATGTAACAATAATTTGGACTGTACAAAAATGGCTAAGAGAGCTATTATTTTAAGTACTAATATATACTAGTGGCTAATAAAGACCTACAGCGATTATTCTTGTATATTGGTGACCGTTTTCATTAAAAAAACGGTGTTTCTTTGTGTTATTTTTTTTTTTCATTCATAAGGCTTTAGGATACAGGTACTCGGCGGTCCAATGTTTATTGTTTTCTGTATTATACCTTTAATTAGTATTCATTGGAGATACCTTCTTTCGGATGGCACTTTCTAAATATTACCGTTAATCAAAAAGGTGAAATGCTTTTCATTTTCAGTCCGTAAATTCGGGACTTTAAAAAACATTTTGTTTACATATAAACAAATTTTACAATGATTGTGATACAAAAGCATGTTTTTTATTATTGAGAATACCTGTCTCCAGATTTAATTTCACTTTTGGATCCTATCTAATCTAACTGTTGTTGAAATTCAAATTAATAAGGTATGTTAGGATATGTTTGATTGAGGTATATATTTTGCAAAAAGATTTGCACACTATACAAAGCAAACCTTTTATGTGAACAAGATTGTTTTTTTTACCAAGAGAAAGTTCTGATAGTCAAAGGCTTCATTGTTTTGTGAAGGGATGAGGGATAAAAGATTTTATATCTCTTTTTATTCAAATAAATTCGCTTTTATTAATCCGTATCAAAACATCAACAAACAAACGGTTTTGAAAAGAAAGAAGACGTTTAAGCCTTTTTGTTCGGATTTTCAATCATATTGTTTGCGATTATTGTTTTAACAATTTGTATTCTGATTAATCTTGTGCTTCACCTATCTGATTTTGACTTTCTCTTTCAGTTTAAATCGAGAACTCCCATCGGCGTATTCTTAATTTGGTTACAATTGTTTGTAAGGGATACCTTCCGGCGCGCTCGTGTTGAGTTGTTGACCCAGCACCTAAACGCAAAGTATTGTGTCACTTGAGTGACTTCTCGCCCATCAGAGGGGAGGCATACTACGGGATGGGCAAGCTACAACACAGACCACAAGCGTCTACAGTAGCTCCTGTTTCATACCTAAGAAAAAAAAAATAAAAAAAATCATTCTTAGGTATGAAACATAGCTCCTGTTTCATACCTAGAAATGAATTTGTGAAACACTCATCCTTTAAAAAAAATATACGTACCTATTTCTATACTTTTTATACACTTAAGCCTTCGGATATCTGCGCCACTGGCTATGGGCCGACGAATATCTTGCAACAGGCTCAAACCTACGAGGCTAATCCCTGCACAAAACAGGGATTACAGGATTAAGATTTCCAGGCTAGAAGGAAAGGGGGACCAGGGGTGATAAATCACGCACCAAACTTATTTCATTTTCTCAAGAAGATTCCAGATGTTACGTCCTAAAAATAAGAAACTCTCAGTGACGAAGCGAAGGCAGTCAGAAAGTTAAAAACTGACTTTAGTAATGAACGTAGATGAAGTTAGGTTGAAAAAATTGAATATGATTTCAAACGGAAACATGATATCAGTAAAGTGTTTGAAAAAAAGATTTTTTCAACAACCACAATCTACGTACAAGTATGAACTAATATCTTAAAGCGACGCCACTGAAATACAAACTAATAATGCTCTTTAGAACAACATCTGTATTAGTAGAAGACAAATAGATAGCCTCTTTTGCCTTTCAAATATCGAAATAAAAAGAAATATTATTGCAAAGGATCAAGAAAATTTTGGAGCAGTGTAGTTACCTACCTAAAACGTAATAATCAAATTAATGATCTGACTAATGTCTACAGGCAAATGAATAATAGATTTAAAATTAGACAATACTTACACAATACATTCGATATCTTTAGAGATACACGGAAGTAAAATATGGTGACTGAATGCATAGACATAGACACAGAGCGAAAGTTTGAGAAATGTATAGCATTTCAAAAGTAGATCATGTCAAACTACTTCGAAGAACTAAAACTCATTCAATTAAAACATTTGATTATGATGGATGACAGAACTAGAGAAACAATTACAAACTCGCACACATAGCAGTCGGTTTTAATTAAGTCTCTTTGACAAGATAATTAAAAAATCCAGCAGACAGATTCCTGAAGAATATAAAAGAGAAGAAAGAATTCATCAGACTTTTCATGAATTCATAAGTTCGACCATTGAAATTGTGATACCTGAACTTATGACGGTAAATAGCATTGAGATAATTGTTTATATAAAAAATCTAAAACGATAACTAAACTATATAGTATTTCCTAAAGAATAAAATGGGTATGGATTAATTTCGCCAAGTCTTCTTCACCAGCGTTTCCATCTAACATGCTTTCATGATGTGTAATTCAACAAGTAGTTATGTAAACATACATTTCTTCTATTTTATCCTTTTTAATTTTAATTGATGGCAATGTTGTTTTCGTTCTTGCAATCTTTCATCATTTTCTCTACCAATGCCATGTATGTTTCTTTTCTTTCACTCGTTGTTGGTACCATAGTATGTTCCTTAGCGCTTGCATACGAACTCGGTTTACTCTTTATGTCCTTACAATGTTTGGACATACATGTTTATAATGTTGATTTGCTTGAAACGAATAAATCTAACATAATTAAAGATTGAGAATTAATTTTTTCAATAGATTTTTCTTTTTTTTAAATACTGTCATTCTTTTCAGAACATAAAAAATTAGAAATTCCCACTAGCATTTTCATTCTATTTCTAACTACAGAAGACTTTCAAATGGTTAACTGTGTTACCGTTTTTCTAAAGCCTTTGTGGTTTGGTCATATTGTATTATTCATTTTCATCATTAAATCGTATAGTTGATCTTTGATTGTTCCTGCAGCTGTTTTTTCTTCTACTTCCACTCTCATCATCATCATCATCAGCATGATCATCTTTCTTAAACTTCTTCATCTCCTCCGGTGCATCAAGTATTTTCCATTTTACCAGGAACTGTCGTCATCCTTCTTCTTCGTTCTCCATTAGTGTGTCTCTTACTTGCACGGTATTCCTGGTATCGGTTACTTTTTGTTTCTATACTTTTCTTCTTTTCCACTTCATATCTCAGTATTCGATGATCAAGTACACAAACATGCACTCTGTAATACATCATTTATTTTATACTGAGTGTTCCAATCATTTGTGTGCTGGTAGCACTATAGTTTTGGGTGATTTTTAGACCTAGGTAAGGTTTAAAATAAGTTAGATTTTTCATCAATCAATTATAATATTTAAAATATTTTGAGATATTGGCAGCTGTTTTTCAATTAGAATGGTACTTTTATTTCAAAATATACGAAAACGAATAAACACACAAGACCCAACACCTAAGGCTAGTTTGACAAAAGATTATTCCTCTGAATTTTGTGACCAATAGGTACAATAAGCAATTTCAAAACTCACGTTACATAAGCGATGTCTTTTCTTCGAATACAAAAATTATCATAGGTTAAAAAACTGTTGACCACACCCTGTATGGCAAGTTGTACAGCGACACAGCTTTTGTCCACATTGTATATAGGTATCTCTGGTTCTGGTCGCATAACTCATCCTATTGGTTACCACGCAGACATTCTTCTTTTTTATACATTTTTAACTGGTTTCCTTGATAAATAAATAAAAAAATCTAGCCATATATTAAGAAACGAACGTATATACTAGTCTTGTATAGACATGTGGAACGTATCGGGTATTTCATTGCAAAAGGCTTATATCTGCTGTATCAGGACAGGTGTTTTGCGAATGCAGTTTTTCTAATCTTTTCGATTATGTTTTATGGATTTAGCTTGTTAATAACAAGCCGTACAAACCCACGTAAGCTTTATCGGTGAAAACAATCAGCTGCCGGTTGCAGGTGACAGTGAATTGAACCCACGGACTCGTAAATTAGAGGCCCGAGTCACGATTGCCTTGGACGGTGGACTTTGAGAAATTTTATTTTAAAGGATAGTAATTTTCTTGTAGATTAATGAAAAATTTGAAAAGTTATCTGTAGCACTTCAATAGTACGTACACTTGTACTGGGTATGTACTATTAATATACATACATGTCATTGTTGGAATATCAGCCTGGATGTCTTGGATAAAAAAAAACCATTCTCTTTAAGATGCATTTTCGATATAATGAATACCATTAAAATTGTCGTTTATACCTTTAGTATTCACATACAAAATTGACCTAACTAATTGAAAAACTTCAAAAAATTGAACCGTGCTCTATAAAAGAAATCCTATCGATCATCACAATCAGCTATCCATCAGCAATATCGATTTTGAAAATCACCTTGTAGAGCGAACTATGAGATCATGTACTCATGTGAACGAAACTAGTTTCTCGGACAAAGCCAAACTTATAAGTAATATCCAACGTATAACTGGCTGAGTAAAAAACGTATAGAAACCAGTTTGGTATTTGGTTTCCAATCATGAGGTACAACCGGATAGAAGCTACTCGCAGCTTCAGAGTGGCTGGTGTCTCGATAAAAAGATATTTCAGGGTCCGACAAAATTTCGATGGAAATATGAGGACTGTAAGAATTTTTTATCAAATAATAAGGAATAAATGTGAGAAAAATTGGAAATTATCTCAACTTGAAAACATAATATTTCAGACAAAAAGCATCTATTCTTAGAAAAAAAATTTAAAAAAATAACCGTCATCAATTACATTTTTTAAATAATAAATCTTGTTAATATGGTTTTTGATGCCGTCAATATAATTATAGAAAATGAACATCTATATCAAATTCATTTTATTATTTATTTATTTTTAATAACGTCATATAACCCGAGAGATAAAATATCGGCAATATTGGAGTTTGTAAACTGTGCCAATATAAAAACGTGGACATGTCCTCTTTAGAAAATCTTTCCCCACATCCTGTAGATATAAAATAAATTGACGAAGGTTTGAATGTATGTTTAATAGCCGTGCACCGAACAATATATCCAGCAACACAGTTTATTTAAATTCTCTATAGAACGTTTTATGGGCTGCAAACTTTATGACTTTATTAATTTCTGCGCCAATGCGAGTGGTGGGTACTAGACGACTGTTGGTGAGACGGTGCACTTTGTGTTCCGATCCCGGTGTTAATGGCTTCACTGTTTGCTTCTCTGATGGATCGTCTTTCAGTATTGATGAGGGTGTTGATGTTGGCTTCATGGGCTATTTGAAAGTGATATACTAAGTGAGTATGTCATGGACCGTGTTAAGAATCGATGGAGATTTCATACTGTGAGTAGTGTTAGTAGTTTTTTTCTTCTGAGTACACTGGTAATGACTGACCAAGCACAATGAAAGAGACAATACGATTAAGGTTTTTAGATTACACAAATGGTTGAGATTTTTTTTTTTGTAGAGGATTGACAATTTTCATTCAAGATAAATGTCACTGAAAAGCTAATAACTGTTTCAAAGATCTTCAATTATTAGGATTTGTTGATAAAATGTTTGCCGTGTGCATAAAATACATCCCTGTCTCTTTTAAGTGCAACTGTGGTGCAAGGATTGAATAATCTTTGATCTCATATATCTACAAAAACAATTCTGGCTTATTTCGTGTCCCAAACTATTCATGTGTGCATGGTGATTATTTATTGAATTATTTATGCATTAATGCAAATCTTCAAGTCACACTTAATAACTCTCTTACCATTACACTCCCTCTCACTAACTTTCTCGTCTATCTGACTGTATTTTGGTTTTTTTACTCAGATCATTTCCTCTTTCTTCGTCTATTCTTCTTTAATTCCTCTCTTCTGTCTCATTCCACCCGTATTTTTTTATGTAATTTCTCTCACTTCCTAGATTCCTTTCTCTCTTCCTTTGTATCTCCTCTTCCCATTGTATCCAAGTTATGCTTGAAAGTTTCCAACATGAAAAAATCATACCTAACTTTCGTGTAAGTAAATAAAATAGAAATTCACCAGCGCAGCGTACTTACACCGGTATAATATACAATTATAAAATATGTATAAGCTAGTTTCTTTATAGATAAAAAAAAAACCGCTTTATGTATCAAAAATAGTTGTTTCCAAGTTATAGAGTAGCACATAAAAGTAGTAGCTATACAAATATATAAAAATCACAGTTTGCTACATGGAATGTTAGACTCTAAATAAATACGAGAAAAATATGTAAAATAGAAAAGTTAGTTTTGGAGAAGAGCACTCATTGGGTGTAAACAAGTAGACAAGAACTTATTTATGAGTAAGTAAAGTAGAAATGCACATAGTATAAATGAACAAGTGTAAATGTAGACTATGTATGCAGTGCTTGTGCTGTAAATACAGAAAGGAAAGCATAGAAAAGTAAGTGTACACAATAAAATGAGAAAGTATGAATTTTTAAATTGTTGAGACTTTAAGTGCGCGATACACTGAAGTGGAAATTTTTGGAACAACACCAGATATTATGCGGATCACTTTGGGCAAAAAAGTGGTTCTTTGGGTAGTTGTTCATAACTTTTTTTCTATGACAATTGACACTTTTTTAGGGTTTGTAAAGGTACGCTTATGATTTCGTTACTGTCAAGCAAGTGCTTAAACTAAATGGTACCAAAATTAACCCAATATACATGGGTCTATGAGAAGGTCTTGTTGCTTGTCTTGTCATCGTAAAGTTCTTGCCAAAACATATATGTATTAAAGTTATTTTTGGGCATCATTATTTCTTATGCTTTTTACATTGGCATTATCTTTTTGAACACTGATTTACAAATTCCCAAAAAGATGAAAGTATTAAAGCAGAAATTATTTTTTCACAAAACAATCACTTAACATATCAAAATCTAGTCCCATGTGCAAAATAGTTGGAGACAGACAATCAGAAACAGACAACTGAAGCATTAAAGCGTCTCATCCACAAGAATCCAAGGAAAATGCAAAATATCCAAAGAAAAGAGAGAAAAAAAAAAACAAAATTTAAGTAAATCCTAAAACCGGGAGGTAGATGAAAACGAAAAACTAACAAATAAGCATCCAGATAGAAACATAGCAACGTAGAAACTGGGATGTACACAAAAACTAACAAAACATTCGTCTCTAAATAGAGAAATAGTTTTTTATTACAGTTTGAGCCAAAAATTCCTCACAAGGACGCCAGAACTTCCTGGCTGGGGGAATTTATTTTCGGTCGACGTCGGCGGACGTCGGGCGCATGTTTGAATAGCGGGGAAAACATACAGAGTGGCAGTGTGAAGAAAAATTTATTAAAATAATAAAAATAATATGAGCGTACCATGCATAAAATAATAATATATACTCTTTAGTGAAAGGAAAAACCAAAGACCCAGCGAGATTAATGCTCAATAACATAGACAATTTCACGAATAGAATAATATATTTGAACATCTTTATTCAAACAGTATAAATAAATACTACGAAAAATATAAAAAACTATGATAGAATTGATAAACAATGATGTGACAGAAACACAAATACACAAAATAAATAATTGCAAATACCTTTATAAATTAGTTTTGATAGAATTACATAAAATATATCAAGTTCGAAGTATAAGTGTCTTTCTGGGAGACGTTCACCATTATGCTATTAATATTGTCAATCTGAAAGACACAAAAATGACACTTCATTGGCACCCTTAACAGGGAAGGGTTCGGGAGAGTCATCCAGTAGTGAAATTTGGAAATAAAAGTACGCAGAATACCTAACCTCAATCATGAGGAAAAAGTTGAATAGTGTAAACCACAAGTACGTATAGGCTTAGGGTTGAGTGCTGAGACTAAACGTATTTAGCATGAATTTTAATCATCAACAACCATCAAAATCACAATTTCGTTCACCACCCAGTATAGTCTGTGCAAAATACATCTATTACACTAGTTCTGAAATGTACGTAGCGGAGAAGGAGGAGAAAAAATTGTTCTCATAGTTCTGCAATTTTTCTTCCGTCTACACCCCTCCCCTCCTCCCCTTTTTGTCTCCCAATCCCTCCTTTTCACGACTTTCCTCTCTTTCCCACCAACTATCTCTCCTACAGCTCTCTTTCTTCTCTCTCTTTCCATCCATTCCTCTTCCTTCTCTCTCCTGCCCGCTTTCTCTTCTACAGGGTGGCGCAGTGCGCATGACAATTGAAATTGTTACAGCTTTTAATATTTGAGATAAAATATTGAAATAAAAGTATTTGTAGAAAAAATTGAAAGTTTATTTTACAGATCACTTCTGACGTATGAAGATGATGTCGAAAATACGTACTTTCACTTACATCTTCAGATCTCGCAAAGTTGTGATCACGTTCAAAAATCTCCAGGAACGGACGATCATGACAAAGTGTCCATGATCGTGTGCTCAAATTTTCCGGTCGAGTATTTCCCGAATGGTGACACGTGCCGCCCCTCACCCGACCTCACTCCGTGTATTTTTTGTTGGGGATATCTAAGCCAAGATTTGTCGACGAACTTACCTTGCTGACCTAGGACTTTCGCCTGAAATCGCTCGAATCTGACGAAGTGTGACGTGATGCACAACTTCAGACGTCTCGAAGAATGTCTAGTCGACAAATACGTCATTTGTCGATATCATCTCTCATACGTCAGAATTGACTCATCGTACATAACTTCCACATTTTTCTACAAATCTTTTTATTTCAATAGCTTACTCAAATATTAACGATGCAACAATTTCAAATGTGTCACGCATGCGCACCTTATAACTATGTCTCGCTTTTCTATGCAGTTTCTAATTGCCAGCAAAAAATTGTGATTTAATGATAATTTTAGCGACATTTTAATGGTGTTTGTAGAGAAAAAAGTTTGTATCCAATATTTATGGCGGTTGTTCCATGTCTCTACCTCTTCTTCTTCTCTCCACTTTCCTATCTATATTTTTGTGTATTTTTCGGTGTAATGTTTGTGTTTTTTATTGTATCATCAAAAGTTGGTGTGTTTACTAGTCGTGTTTCAACATGATGTAGTTTTTCATTTGTCCCTCTTCCTCTTCCATCTTTTGAAATTATAGATGTTACTTGTTTTTTGGAGGATGTTACAACTATAACAAGCTTTAACAAAAGTACTAAAAGTTAGGATAATTATATTATGTTAGATTGTTAGCTATTCTTTTAGTTGTAAATATAACTACCATAGTATTTATAATGTCTATGATTGTAATAGGTATAGGTATTTGAAGTTGAGTTCTTTTTACGTAATACAATTTTTTTATGAGTAATATTACATAGATATGATCAATAGTTTTATTTTGTCCAGTTAACAATCTACGGAATAACAGAAACCGACTCTTTATAAGAATATAATTTGAAAAGAGGATGACTGTTGGAACCGAGGAACATTTTCATCCTTATTTCGCTGTACAAATACCAATAATTTGAGGTATACATGAAGTATACATAAAACAAACATAATACCTACTTATAAATCCCCTCAAAAACACTCCGTGGTACAAGCTGTTCAGGACTTAGCAGAACGGCCGTGCTTCAACCTTGATGAGTTAAAATTTATTGTGTAAACACAACTGCAAGTCTGTGAGAAACAAGTCTTGGCTCCGCCCACCTCGAGTAATTAGTCCAATGCAGGTGTATGCAACAGGCAATGCAAGTCTAAAATATCTTGTTTGCAAGAAATGCAGTCGCGTTTACTGTTGTTGCATTCGTTGCATAGCTCATAGTCAATGGATATAGTTGCAGAGATCATAGTCATTAGATTGAGCGTTTTGTCCTTCAGAATTTTAACATTTTTTTACCATGTTGGCAATGATTTCATGGAATGTTTTCCTAGGAAAGCTTGTTTGTGATGGTTCGTCAGAGACAACCTTTGTAGACGTTATGGTCCGTGAAGTGATAGACTAGAGTTCACGGTTTGATACACCATGAAATCGTTATTTTTCATCTCAAAAACTGACTCGAATTATTATGTGTATCCAACTTATCCAACCCTGAAGTTTCTTCTCAAAGTTCACGAACTAATTGGTGGGGATCTGTCTAGAAAAAAACTAAAGATTAAGTACCGAAATTTAGTGCTTTACTGAAATTGTGGATCTTGCTGGGAGATAGTTTTAGAATAAATGTCTTAAATAAAGGAACAGATAATGTACTGTCTTCTTTTAAAAAAATCATATACAAATAAGATATAAGTAATGCACTAGAATACAGTCTATCTATATCATTACGTTATATCCAAATAAAAGTCTTGGGTCAACGGTCTCAATGACCCATTACCGAAGAAAATACCATGAATGTCTTAAAACAGCTAACCAACACATGTATTGGGACTGATAAAGTAGGACACGGAGTCCCGCTAGATCAAGAGTTTTCTATACTTTCCTAATAAAAATAAAGAACTACAACTACGAATATATCACTGCAAGCATGAACAAAAGCGCGACTACGGTAAGACATAGCTAGACCGCTCTCTGGAAATTCCTACATCATTAGTAGATACAATCCTCAACCAACTAACAGGACGAACCGAACCAAAAGTTGCTCCGAATCAGCAAGACCGAGCAACCAGCCTCGATTGTCAATGCCTTCTAATCCATTGTACCAAACAGGTCATAAACTTGCGTCCAAACGCCATAAAATAGTCTTCAAAGAAAACATAAAGCGACCAGGCTCGGACTCGAAATTGAAGTTCAAATTGATCGTCACATGTGGCAATGCGTTTTTTAAATTCGATAACAAGTTCAATACATTGCCATGGCCGTAATGACAGCCTCAAGTGGCCTCGTAAATAATATTTTTAGGTTAAAAACCATCACGGGTATTGTAATTCACAATAATTGACATTAGTTTCATCAATGAGAGAAGAGATTCAGGTAATTTCCGGGTACCTGGATCTGGAGATATTTTATCATATCTGGGATATTATCTTAACAACGACGACTTAGGCCAGAACCAAACAACTTCAATCACGAGTAAAAAGGTTTAACAGTGCAGCCCCCAGTAGGTTTGGGAAAAGGCAAAGTGAAAAAAGAAGGTCAAGTTCTAAAATAAATTTTTAAATTTTGTAATTCCAGATTTTGATACCTATTTGAGAATGACCTATTGTGGGTGTTTTCTTTAAGTTGTAACGAATAATTTTAAAAACGAAATATAAATATAACCTAAACCACATTATACTAAAATTTTATTCTAAGAGATGGGACCTTTACTTATCAATGTACAATTTGTACACATGTTAATCATTTCCATCAGGCATCAGACTCCATTCTCCACGTATATTTTGTATCGCATTAGAAGCCTCTGTGCAATGGTCTGCTTGCAGTTTTGTGCCAAATAGGTCATTGGCAATGGCAGCAGCGGTAGAGAAAATATCCCCATTATTAATTACGGTTTTAATTAAACGAAATTAGGAATTTACACTTGGTTTATGTTCTCCAATATTGCAACGTCCATTCTAAATCATGCCACTTGGAAAGCGTGGGCGCCTAATGGCCCCTTAGTGTTAGAGGGTGTATTTATTGGCCCCCGTTAGTGTTGGGTTAATTATGGTTCTATTTCTTATGCGCAGATTTATGCGTTGTCTTTTGTAGAGTTTGGATTTGTTTAGTTTTAAGTAGGTACAAGTATGTATATTATGTTTTTCTTCATGCATCTATACTGTCTATGTCTTGACAAGGTTCTTAGTTGGTTTGTCAATTATTAGCAGATTAGGTCAGATTTTCACCTGTTAGTTCTGAACCAGGTTCTATTATGTTGGTTTGCCAATAATTATCGGATTAGCCATATATTCAACTACTATGTCATTGAGATTAAGCTTATTGGTATGAGCTTAAAGTTTATACTATTGGATTTTCTGTCCGAAAGAAAAAAAAGTGCTCAAAAAGAAAAGGGCTGATTATTCAAATTTATTATTAATTTGACAATCCCCTAATGAACAGAAAGATCAGCTTCACAAATTTTGCTATCAAAGATTAGCAAAGTTGAACTATTTTGTAAGAAGACGAATTTCTGGAATAGCTTGTGCTAGATTAACACAGTAGTTGCTAGCTCTGGTAGAGTTACCTATAAATAGATAATATTTGGTGCTTTATTTAGACCTTTAGGCAAAAAAGAGGTCCTATGAAGCGAGCACTTTAAGGCCAACAAATACAAGTACACATCTTGCACTAGTAAGCAATAAAGATAATTATAACAATTACTTAGTCTATTCCTTTTTAATCAGTCATCTCAATTCTTTAGCCATGCCTGGCTTTGCATCATTTATCTCGCTGGCCGAACTCTTCTTATCGATGTTGATTATTTACTGATTCGATTCCTTCGTTTTTTTGTGTCCTTTTCTTCGTCGTCCATCGATTTCTAAATCAAAGCACGTCCTGAGTCTCTCTTGTATCGGAGAGTGTGTCGTTTCCCATATTAAATAAATAAAATCAACAATACCAAGAGGATGCAGGATTTGCTGCGGAGGGTTTGTGATTCTGATGTTTCCGATTCCGAGAGATCGGACCAGACGGTGGCGGTTGATTCAATGCGCTGTTGTCAGATGTCCTGATAGTCGGGATTATCAGAATTGATCTAAAAATATGAATTGATCTCTAAACCAATCATTTTTCGAAATGGAAATTTAAAAGACATTAATGACATTGAAAGATCATCCGACATAAATAGAGAGTCTTTGGAAGTATTGGTACAAAAAAATTGTACCTGCGAACTAAAATTTTAGAGGCAATTGGCATGCATATTGCATAGTCTAGTAGGACCCAGATATTTATTTAAATTTCTCATGCGCAATTACTATAGGTAAGTATAACTCACATGTAAAATAAGTACATATAGGTATGCATGTGTTGATAAACACGGTGAAAGGGATAATGAAGCTATCAATATTTTCTACATATAATTTTTGTTTAAATTAGCAAGATCTGATCTTGGATCAATATAACTTAATAAAGAAGACGAGGTATACGAGCGATCTACCGGCGATCCGATCGAACGAAAGCAACTCAATCAAGAAGAAAATTATCTGGTAATTATTTTCGCCAGCAAGTGGTTCTTAAGCAGACGGGCTAAACGTGGTATCCCAGATTATAGGTATTATAGGTATTACTGTTATTTCTATACTGTCAGTATTTAACTACTAGTATTATGGACTATAAGAGTATTATACTATCAGTATTATTACTATTATTACTTTAAACTGTACTCATGTGTGGTCCGCGAAGAGTATCTGGCAAGATTAGTTGAAAAATCATGCCATGAGAATTAACTGCAAGCGGTAAGAACGGCGGGAACTTCTGGTGAGGTGGAATTTGCTGATGGTCCAGTAGTTATAGTTCTAGAAGTCGGAGGAAACTGTTGGAGAAGAGAGTCAGAGGAAGCGAACTGGGTGGAAAGATGCGTTTTTGAGAGCAAGGAAAGAGATTGCAAAGAGTGAGTTTAGAAAGAACAGAGACATGATAGTGAAACGTTGTAAAAAGAGAAATATATTGAAGGCACTGTATGAGCAAACCTGCACACCTAATATTAATAAATAAAAAAATACATCACAAGATGAAAGATAGGTGGTTACCTAGTTATTGGTTAGATTTTACAAAGGGAAAAAGCACATAGGTGCAAAAGATGGTGTACTTAATTTGTTTTCGTAAAAAAAGTCAGTGCGGCTCTAACTAAGCTCTATTATTGCTATAACTATACGGTTTTCCGTTTTCAAAACGATCCTGCTAACCAGAATGAAACCTCAACCAAAGAACATAACACTCACTGCATCAAGAATATTCTGTAACAAGCTGTATTCAACGACCATAGCCACGACATACGATTCTCACAAGCAAATATTTCAAAAATGTTTGTCCTCTTTTTTTATCCATAGTGCTCTACGTTCATCGGTGCAAAGAATCGATAAAGTATATCTAATTATAAAAATAAAAATAATTACACGAGTGTTCTTTGTTGTATTTTTTATTCTTTTTTCTCTAACATTGTTTACTCTGTTTTCAACCATGCCGCTCAGCCATATGTTGTTTTTTTTTCTTTCCACCATATGCGAAAATATTTTTGTTTTCATTCGTCGCAGCCAACCTATGGATAAAAAATATTCTGAACTAATTATTTTTAATAAAATGAAAAATCTGCACACACAGCATTCTACGAGAGTGAGATGAAAATAGCATTCACATGTGTGAGAGCAAGAGAGATGGAGAGCGGGTTTTGTTTCTTGGCAAGGTTGTCAGCCATGAATCAAAACTTGTCCGAGTTTTTTTTTCGAGGAGAATTATATAAATCATGGTTCCTCGATGTTCGAACCCGATTGTGCCAACCCACTAGACTCAAATTTGATTCTTGCAAAACCAGCCTCCGTGTCCTGAAACCCCAGGGGTTTGGGGTGAATTTTGCGACCTCTTAAAAATGACCTTTGATGTGAAGTGTGAAATAGAATATTATTAGCTCCCCTGTTTCATTTTGTAAAATAATATTAAAGATAAGTGGTTGTTATAATTAGATAAAAATTCAGCATGTAACTGTATATTTATTAGAGGTGTCATAATGACCACTTAATAGTATACCTAAAGTATGTAAAAAAGATATTCTGTAAAAAAAAACTGAATAAAATGAAGGAAGTTATCCTCCTCCTCCCATCCCCTTGCACCTCCCCCAGACATACTGATGGCGAACATTTCGCCCACCGCAAATAAACGACAACCATTCTTCTTCATTTTCGCAAAGTTCAACCTTTTTCCACGCAAAAATTCTCTCCATTTGCATAGCCACCCCAACTTTTTCTCTATTTTTCTCTCTTCTTCTTCTTTATTAAATTTATGCGCCCTTCGAAAACGTCACATCCGAAAGATTTATGCCCGGACAGCCGTGAATTACGGCTAACAACGGCAGCGCATTTTTCACCGTCGAAAAACTTTTCCTAAAAACAAAATTGTACGTACGTACGAGGGAGGAAGCGTACGGTGGGGGATTATTTATGTACCCCGAGGGAATTTTAAAGGGAAAAATATTTCAGGGCGAGTGAGACGGGTAGGGGGGAAAGAAAAATTGCACCATTCTTACTCTATGATTGATTGTAAGAAGCGAGCTACATAAGAAATCTAATCAGGATATTTTTGCAATTCAATGAACTAATGGATTGTTAACTATACACTTACCCTTTACGGATACTATTTGCACAATTTTTGAGTTTGAGAGTCAGATGTGTAAAGCTAAAAATAATTGACATTTATAAATAGTCAATTCTTACCTCTGCCAGATATCAAGCTCTTTGGTGTGAGAAAGGACAGATACAAAAATGGTCTTTCATAGACTGGTAAGACAGTGTCATAAAAATAGTAACAAAGAACTCTCAAAGCATTCGTTTTGCTCAAAACAGAAGTGAAAAAAAATCAACTTTTTGTGTCAAACCAGTTAGCGCGTAGTCAAAGCGGCATAAAAAAGTTGTCAAAATCAACATTAAAAAAATAAAATGAACCTGACACACACAAACGGTTTTGGCAATGAACCTTAAATTGACTTCTCCTCCAAAAACGAACCATTTCTATGAAACAATTCCATCAACTTTACATTCCTGGAATTCTCTTGCTGAGGAAGCAAGGCGTTCTTCAGAGAATGCCTGGATACAAAAAGAAGGTGTTTTGTATCGAGTTGGAAAAAAAATCGGGGAATGAGAGAGGAGGCTGTTGGAACAAATCAAGAATGTTATATTATTATAAAATTGGGTGGAAAAACGAAGACAAAATACCACCTTCCACCCTCTTATATACTTTGTCACCCTAAGATTCTCGGAAAGTGTGGCAGAAAATGGGAGAAGATTTGGGGACGCAATTGCCATCTTTACACTCAGTTCCCATGATTCTGAAGTTTCCCAGATCATGAAATCTAAATGTATATTTACTTCATAAACAGCAATTTTATTGATGATTTGCGTCTGGTCCCTCTTTTATATTCCCTTCTGTTTGAGTCCCATTGCAAAACTTCACCTGTTTATTGTTGTTCCCTGTCAAACAGTTCCTGATTGTTTAATGAGGATTGGCACAGATATAAGTAACAAGTGGATCAAAGCAATCACAAATTTACATTAAATTTCGAGCAAATCGAAATGGTCAGATTCTTTTGGTGTAACTTGTAAGAAATGTAGATGCTTATGACTTGACAAATATATGTCCAAAAATGTAATATAAATAATCAGTCCTTGTTCCTAACATCAACGGTTCTTATTTCAACATATTCTCTAACGTTCGCATTTTGTCGCATAAGAAAGGCAGTCCCATTTTGTCAACAGTAGACATAGTCTTTAGTTTCTACACACATGTTTCGTATACAATTAGGTGTATTATTTTTTATTTTATGTGATTTATTTAAAT
This sequence comes from Bactericera cockerelli, assembly GCA_024516035.1. Classification (NCBI taxonomy): domain Eukaryota; kingdom Metazoa; phylum Arthropoda; class Insecta; order Hemiptera; family Triozidae; genus Bactericera; species Bactericera cockerelli. The sequence continues at coordinate 9,657,699 of CM044961.1, read as the reverse complement.
AAAAAAAGTAATACTTTTTACGGCGCCTCCGCCACTTGCTACCCAAGTTCTGGCATTTGAGTCATTCGCCTCGCTATCACTGATGAGTCTAACATTTGAACTTTTCCTTGGCATGCCCAACATCCCCTCGTTAAGTTTTTGTTTGAATGCCATCATCAATAAAGCTGATGGTATCAGGAAGCATTCCTCGGATGACATTTCGCCACTTGGCATTTCGCAATAGCTGCAATGAATAGCGACATAAAACTGCAATATATGCTTCACACAAATTTGCTACTGGAAAAGAGTAATGTCTTTTGCACTGCATCGCTCATTGTCTTTGAAAAAATGAGTTTTCTTTTTGTCCTCCGGAATTCTTTTGAATAATTAGATCGTCATTATGATCGGCCAAAATGTCTTTTGTGCCAATTTTAGACTTTATACACATATCAATAAAGTTTAGGTTTACAATAGCTACTTCAAAACATAATATGCGTGTTGTGCACTGCTTATAATAATTAAGTGTTTCACTCATATCTTTAGTTTTTATTAATAGTGGCATAAATGATTGATAAGAACTGTAAATTTACACTGATCATTATTTTATCATAGGTAACTTTATAATTGACTAATAATAATAAATTAATGAATTCATGAAGATTTGATCAAGCCAGATGATATTGTAAACTCAACAAACACATTGAATTTCTGTTCAAATAACTTCAAGTCTTTTAACCTTATATGACGTCCTGTCATTAATGTCTTGTAGATCTTATCAGATAAGCTTATCAGTCATTATATCGACAATTCCTACAATAGTTGCTTATTACAATGGCCTTTCTAAAGTGGTTGGATCACTAGTGATCACAGTGGCCTTTCTAGACCAAAGTGGTTAGACTAGTGGTTCTCTTGGTATATCCACTACCATGCCTGGTCCTAATTAATTACAGGAATTTACTCTCTACCTCTGTCAGCAGGTTTCTTAACTTCTCTTTAATTAAATACACATTCATCTGTAATGTTAGCCGAGGACAGGATGACTCGAAAGGAAAGACCTTTTTCTCTAGTGGACAGAACTTCAGAATTTGCCGAGAAAAATTCTAGTGTAGCCATTTACTTTTGCATTTGCTGTTTTTTTTACCGATTTAGCTCCGATACACAAGTTGATCTCCTAGATCTATGTCAATCTATAAAAAGGATTCTGTTTAGTCAGTTAGTTGAAGACTACTCAGGTTTCCAGCTGTTCACTGATACTAATGATTAATAATAATACTGTGTTTTTTGGATATGCATATAAAAGCTCATTTCTTTTCTCAAATTCTTGTAGACACTACCAAACTCGGGCTTTTTGCGCAGCAAATTTCTTTTGTCTCAAAGGTTAAAAAAATACATACAAAGGTTATTGCACACCGTGTAGCGTCCATACTTCTATCTACATGCAGTTTACTTCATACTACAGCGTTAATTAAAATAATTACATGTATGTACATTCTAGTCTCTGTCCTTTCCAGAGGTACATACATACCTCTGGAACTGTACATAGCATATACCCACTATATAAACAATGTACAATGGCCAGAAGAACTGCATATACATATGCTGTACCAATACGCTTCGTGTCGATATAGTATATGGAGAATCCCACCAGAAGCCAGTTTTGTGTTTTGGTAAAAGTGTACGTCTGCATTTCTTTTACTTGTAACTATTTTCTCGTAGATGCCTTCGTTGTCAATACATTAAGTTTGACGCTTACATGATTGTCCTGGAGAAATCATAATTCCTTTTAATCGATATCTCTCACATATCTCTTGAACAATTTGTTGATAGTACCTATCATTAGTGTTATCAATGTCACTTTTCTTCTTTGGTCCCTACAAGTTCTGCACTGTCTTGTCTTATTAACACTGGCGGTTGTCGGCGAATACTACAAAGTCCTACTATTATTTATACTTGTCTTCTGATCAAATGGCATTCCCGATGTCGTCAAGAAGATCAAACTTGCCGTAAAGCTCTTGTCGAGAGTCAGTGGCTTATGTGTGAGTACAACAGTAACTGACCTATGTTTCAGTAAAACAGAGTTCATAGTCGTATGTATTTTGATTAGTTCCCTTATTCCCTTCAGATAGTCTTAATTATTAAACGGTAAAATTTACTGGCAATATTGACACAAAAATATGGTAAAACAAATGATAAAGAAGATAAAAAAGTAACAAACTTAATGATAACATTAACAATAAGACAAAAATTCATGTACCGTCACATCAAGAAATATTTCATGTACACTGTACAAATGTAGACTCTGTACAGTCACATCTAGAGGTACTTTTTCCTAAGAAACAACTAAGGAACCTCATTCTATAAATCTATCCAACTGTTTACTCTGGAAGTATGATCTACGATAGTATGGAAGTATGATTCTCTCTGTAAATCCTTCGAGCATGAATTTGTGAAATTCTGCCCTCCAATTAAGATCTTCTAGGAGAATCATACGGAAAAACGAGATGAGAGAAATAATATAGTGCGAATAATAAAAGTTATTGCATGTTCATGAGTGCATTTGTTTGTGCTCGAGTGGGTATCAATACTTAAGTTGAACTCAAGACCGACTTTAGCCCGCGATTTCTGACCTTTTCAGAGCGCGTTGCGATGAAGCCGATAGGGATTCCGCTAATAGAGCTGTTTATGAAGATAGCTGCGGGGCTAATTTGAGGTGCTAGTTTCTCTAGGTTTTGCAGATGATTTGATTAGTGGCTTTGTTGCGGGCATAAGCGGGCTAAAGCATTCTGCAATTTAAGTGCTAGCCCATTTGTTGATAAGTAATGGGTTGACTATTCCTATGTATTGATATTTTTTTAACTTGAAAAAAAAAACTTTTGGAGACATTCTTAGAAAACAGATCCCTTCAAAATTTCAGCTCTAACTTTTTGTACGGTTTTATGATAACAGAGAGTACTTTCATTTTTTATAACTATGAACTTTAAAATTTGTTCAATAAGTAATCTGACCCACCTCTATGTAATTAGATGTCCTTTCTGAAGTACTTGAAAGAAATGTAAGATTCACATAAAAAAACCATAAATTAGACTCTCAATGTTGAACTTTTCATTTGAATTATTTATTATAATGAACCAGTCTTAATACAAACATATTGGGTATTGCTGCTATAGCACTAAATTTAGAGTACATGTTTTTTTTAACATTTTAATTTACCTCCTTACACAATATGTGCAAAAAAAGTAATTTCAAATATCTTGCTCCTGAATTGACATTGTTTTTATCTGAAACGTGTGAGAATCATCAATTCTGTGACCAGAGACTTGCTTCCTTCCAACTCACACAACTTGATCATGATAGTGCATCTGAATGCACCATGCAACTCTCCCATCACTGCACAGAGAACACCACCTCCATTCATCATGCTTCGATTTTGTATACATATAAACCATGCCCACATTTAATAAAGTTATTCTAATAGAACGGCCAAGTGTCTTCAGTAATTATCTTTACATCTATATTTTTCTATAATTTTTTTCTCACAGGCTAAAACATGCCGGACTCAGGGCAAAATTCTATTTGCAAATATTCCTCTAGTAAGTACTAATAATAATCTAACAAGGTACAACCTCCATAACTTATTATTAAAGCTGCTCCGTGTAATAATTTTCATCCAAGCTTTTTTTGATTAAGTAATCTTTCTATTTTAGTAATAGCATGCTTGTGCTGTTATAGTGTTGAGGTTGAAGTCAGGTAACGTTTATATAAAACTGCATGTTGCAGGCAGAAGTGGGGGGGGGAGGGTTGTGTTGCACGAAATGCAATGTTTAATATTAACTACAGCCATGTACCGGGTGAGAGAGGTCTTGAGCAGATTTATGAGGGCTTTGATGATGTCACCGAAAACCTTGGCTGGTTAGAAACTCACAGAAGATACATGATTATTATTGAAGAGCAATAGATGGGAGATGTACAATTCTATATATCTCAGCAATCATGTGTAGTGTGAAGAGATTGTTGAGCAGATCGGTAGTTTATGTCTATTAGTTGCAATATTTTGTTGAAAAGTGGGTTTATTTGGAAATCAAGAAGGCAAAAAAGTTTTGATATAGATCTTTTGACACCTAAATGTTGGTGATAGAATAAATAGTAAAAAATCAATAGTGCTCGAAATGATTAGTATTCAACTACAAAGGACCCATGTTACAAAATTTATTGTTGATTAATGACGACCTCGCCTGGTGGTTACCTTCCACTAAAAAATGTTATTATTATTATTTTCTGCTCTGATAGAAGGTAAAATTTGTCGAAATCAAGGAATAACTTCAACTAGTTTGACCAGCTGATTGAAGCGACATAAAAAATTACCCCAAAAATGACATGGTTCTAAAATTACAAGTTTCTATACTAAATGATACTTTGTACTAAAAGAAACAAGTCAATTCAAAACTAAAGCACAACATAGTGATAATCTTGAGTAATAATATTGTAAATATCATGAAATTTTGGATAGGCAATGGCACAATGATCATTCAAAATTCATGCAAGTCGTAGTTATTGAAATCAGTAAACCCAACATTTCAAACTAGAAAAGTGTATACAAACACATCAAAATTTCACAAATCACACGAAACCTCATAAAGAAAGTTTATTACGAAGAGATGACCCAGTATTTTCTGCAAAGTTTGCACAGTATATTGACTTATTACAACCCACCTATTTTATTTTCTGCATGAAACAAACACATACTGGATGGAACAGAAATTTTCAGAAATAATCTTTAATTAACATTGAGTGTTCACTTTCCTTCAGCGTCGATGGCGCGTTAAATGCACCGGTTCTCGTAAAATCACCGAAGTTTAGCAACGTCGAGCAAGGTGAAGACTTCGTGATGCTGGCATTTGGGCCCAACCCAAGCTCGGTGAGGTTAATGTGGGTTGCAGGCTTGTGAGTTTCCTGTGAATGGAGGTTAACACCCTCGTCGTGATATGACGACGTAAAAAAATATCCAACGCTATATCTTTTTCGATAGTTTCTTGACAAAATGAACTTTATGTTGCTGCCCAAGTTGTACATGAGATTTTAATACTAGTAGTATCAAGTAGTAATCCACCAATTCTACCATTCAAGAGGGCAGAATTCACGTCGAGATAAATTATATGGATCAGATCCGCCAGTCAAATCCTACTATAATTCTCTTTTGCTTAACTTCTCTTAAATAACAAGGTCATTCGAGACGGCAGTCATAAGATTTAATTTACAAATTTGAACTACAACAAGAGTCCAATATATGAAATATGTTTTAAGCTACACACCAGGTGTTCCTGTGCAGATTCGTGTGAAAACTCTTATTCGTAGACCTGCAAGCCTGTGCTGTGACATAATAATATATTATATCTTCCTAAACATCAAAAAGCTAGTCTTTCTTCTTTAGAGAACCGACATCGAAAGTAAGATTGAACGGCAGTCCATTAAAGATTTCAGACACTCTCTAAAGAGTAAACTATTAACTGGAAGGTCCAGAAATGCCCAGATTATACGTACGTGTGAACAACGCTAACGATAATGATTAATATGTGTGAATTGCTTCCTAAGTATGTTTGCTAGAATTTGATGGCTATGTCTGCTAAACTCCTGGACTTCCCATCTACTATTAACTACAATGTGTGAATTACTTCTGTATGCTCACGTACTTCAGTGTTATGGCTTGTGTGTCTACGTTTGCGTTACGCCTCAGTTGGATAATATCTAGAGCTACTCCACAAGCAAATTCCACTTAACCAGGCAAAATCTACGCGGGTTGATGGTTTTCATTATTTTATGAATTGCTAGAAGATGATTAAGTCATTACGATGCAATCTTAGACCGCAATCATGTGCGGTTGTGGTTCTACATTGAACTAGACGTTGTGCACTTGTGGTGGCATTGGCGTTTCGGCGCTTGCATCAATGTCTGCATGCTCTTGGCCTTGAAAAGAACTGAATTTCAGTGTCTGGTAGAGTAGAAAACTTTCAGCTAAATGATTTGAGCTGATGACTATTTATTGTGTTTATGAAGCTGATTTCTATTTTAAAACTTATAAAACTGAATGTGGTTATTATTTACATACGTTCAGTGCAACAATCAATCTGGACATGATGTTGACAAATTATTCGTTCGAAAAATTATTTGTATTGTTTTTTTTTTAGTTTTTTTTCATGAGCTTTGTAATTTATTGTCCAGGTTAAAGTGCAAACACGAATTTTAGGTAATCAGGGCGATGGTTTCCTCTCAAGAAAGCTCACAGACAGTGGAGTCGCTCGTTCGTCCATCCTGTATTAAAAACGTTTCTCCGTATAAAATATACACAAAGTTTCTGAACATGTTGTTCCCCGAGTCCATAGCCACAGCAAGATACCTCCTTCTCTTGCCGGGGTCTCAGAGCTGCATGCAAATCCTCCTACCAGACCTAAAGCTCTGACAGAGATTTATGACTTTATTATTATCCGAGCTCAAAATATAAATGTCAGAAGATTTAATTGTTCTGTAATGAGTCTAAGATTATGCATTTCGTATATGTTTCGCCGGTCGCTGAATTTATATCGCGATTATTCTTGTTCGCTTGGAGCGTTATGTATATTTCAATTGTTTTCTTTAATTCTTTATTAAGAGGTTGTGGTTGTTATGAAGGACTATGGCTATTCGCGCGCGCCACTTTGTGCTGGTGTGATGGTGGAGATAATTATTCAAATTTATTTTTCACCTTCGCTTCATTCAATTTCATTCATTGGCTTTTATTCATGTTCCACAGTTGATGCATGGATGTCTTGTAATTGTCCATGTGTTGTTCACATGATATACATTGTCCATGTGAAATACTAATGATAGAAACATGATACACATTGCTCATGACCATTACAAAAGTAATACATATGTGATACACATTAGAATAATGAAACCATTACAAGTTAATTCGAATTTAATTGACGCGTCCATCTGAAGTATGATGAAACTCAAGTGTCTATTGTGAGATGATTTGGAGAGCAGGTGTCAGGTTGACATTTGAACACGTGAAGAAAGACCATTTTGAAACCCATCTAGCTATGTACCATAAATGAAACCTGTGATATGATATGCCTGGTGAATATGATAGCTCAGAACTCCTAATGAACAGAGCTAGAGCACCAGACAGAGAGACGATCTTAGGCGAGGTGAGATATTTCTGTGGGATATGAGCAAGGCGTTGAGTTCTGAAATGCTGATGCACAATGTGGAATGTTCAAATTTCTGAAGGATAGTTACAAGATCAATGAGTTCTTATTTTTACTGTTGCCTTTGGCAACTTACGATCAAATCAATTTGGTATTTATTTTATTATTATTAATTTTATTACAACTATTATCTTGAGTCCACTGTTTAAATAAATTACGAACTGAGTTTCGTTCTATTCACAAAAAATAGTATTTGCCAGATTTTAGAAAGAATAATGCGATTTCAGGCATAAGAGACCAAGTTTTTCGGACCAATTTTAATACCAATAGCTGGCAAGAGGAACCTACCATGAGGATACGCTACCTGGGAGTTATCAGAAGACAGCAATTTTATTGACAGCACAAGCATAGCGGGAATGGAATCATAGAGCTAAATGTTAATTTTGTTAAGTAATCTAGAAACAGAAATATGGTTTTCAAAAATCAACATCTTAGCTAAAACTTAATTTATTTATTTTTCTTGCATGTGTAATCAATGCTTTTTGGTGGTATACCTATAAATTATTGGATTCTCATTTTAGTAAATCCATGATGAAACCCATTTTTAGTTTTAGCTCGTTGGATAAATTTACAGAACAGACAGTTATAATGGCAGATTGTGCATTTTCTATAAAATGGATACCGAGGATTCAATAAAACCGGTCCACAAATATCAGGAATTGTGATATATGAGAACGTTCTACATTGGGCTCCAATGTAGATATCAGGCGGAAATTCATAAGGTTCTCCGTGAGTTAGACAGTTTGAAAAATGGAGTGGACTACTTGCTAGATTACAGTTATTCTGATCTATTATTTATTGATTTGAGCCCAAAGAAAAAAAATGAGACTTTCTGATTGTAGATATTTCTTTGAAAACTTGCCTGTAATTGATAAATTTAATTAAATAAAATTAATTTTTGAGCTTAAAAAAAAAAACAAATTACATTAGAAATTGCTTCAATTTGCTCTTAGTGTAAAAATGTGCCGAACACATATGCTTCAAAAGTAATAATAACTGGAATCTGGAAATCCTATCCCTTTCAGATATCAGAGCATTCAAAAATGAATTTTCCACAAAAATAAGGAAAAAATCTGAGAAAACAGTTCCTCCATAACAAAAAGATAAGTAAACAGAGACCTTAAAAAGGATGGGAAATCCAAGGCATGTAAAAAATACAAGAGAAAATAAAATATGTACACAAAAGGTGGATAAAATACATGAAATAATATATGCACATAATTTTCCAGGATATCTCGTATTTCACCGGCTTTAACTTTCCTTTCACCACAAATAATACAAAGTTCTTCTTCTTCCCAGAAAGCTCTGATGTCTTAGGGATAAAGTTACTGAATTTCAAGAAGCATTACCAAGCGAAAAAGATGAGACGTTGGATATTAAAGCAGAAAGCGATTTACACACCAAACTTCCTTCCATATCATCAGGAACACAGTGAAGTAACAGCCATTTATACTGGGTGGGAAAGATTGAGAATTTAAGGATGGAGATGATTGTAGAAAAGTTACCCTCTAAAAACTAAATTCTTTGAAAAAATTGAGGTTGGAAAAAGAAATCTTGAATAAAGTTAATTAAAAAAATAGATGTTTTTTTGTCTATTGTTCTTTTTTCTGTATAGATATGAAGATACATAACATCTACTGAACCCAAGAATTTCAATGAAAATAAAAAAATTAAGAAAAAAATCCTCATTATTTGCAACACACTTAAGAACTCCATGTACGAAATAATCGTCCTTATCTATCAGGCAGGATAAGAAAAGAGAAAAACAAGAAATTAAATATACACAAAGAAGAAATGGAATAAATGAGCTAAAGAAAATGATAATAAATCTTCAAAATTTGATAACAGATTTATAATGGCCAATTAACTTCTAGCATAGAATAGAAATTGAATAAGGTGCGGTCCCAAGCGAACCTACAGATAGCAGATAAATACCTATGCAATTTAGATATAGGTGTAATTATATTGAAATATCTAAGTATATAAGGTTCAAAAATAGATTGTATAAGTAGGCACCCATGAGGCCAAACGAACTCTGTAAAAATCAGTTAGAAAAATCTCGTCAGAGGAAAGAGTCTTATAAAATCAGCAAGTATCTGATATACTTGCTGTCCACAAGATCGGATTTTGAAAACTTTCAAAGGTAAACGAGGTCTACGAATTCACTATGGCCGTCTACATAAAGACTATCTGTCCGATTTAGACATTATTGTAGAACAAGCAAGTAACAATATACGTCCCTGAGAATTCGAAAAACCTCACGCAAACTGTCAAAAATAACGCAGCTAAATACGATTCTTCTCAGTCATTACCACACATTGATCATCCAGCTAAACCGAAACGCAAAACATATTCTCTTTCAAATCGTATTGAGTCGAAAATTTCCGACGGAGATGTGAGAGGTGCTGTCAAAATACTATCTTCTTCTGATTCTTTAGCGATTGACAATGACGAAACTTTCACAAAGTTGAAAGCCAAGCACCCGTCTCCTAGTCGTTTGTTATCTCTCCCAGAGCCTCCAACTCCCGGCGTAGGCTGTTTATCAGTTTCTGAAAAAGAAGTACAAGAAGGAGTTTTTGCTTTCCCTAATGGTTCCTCTGCTGGAGTCGACGGCATACGTCCCCAACATTTGAAAGACCTGCTGTCAATAAGCAATGGAGATGCTGCACAGAAGTTGTTAACTTCATTGACAAAATTTAGCAATTTTCTTCTTTCTGGTAATGTCAACAAGAGTGTTACTACAGTTTTATATGGAGCAACAATATGCGCCCTCGAAAAAAAGTCAGGAGGAATCAGACCTATTGCGGTAGGATGTACTCTACGTCGTTTGGTATCAAAGATCGGATGTAAAGCTGTTCGTGATCAAATTAGCAACTACCTCAATCCTCAACAAGTTGGATTTGCTACTAAAGGTGGATGTGAGGGGGCAGTACATGCAACCAGAACCTTTCTTCAGGAGAATGCCTTTACTAGCAAGATAATATTGAAAATAGATTTTGAAAATGCGTTCAATAGCGTAGAACGAGATGCTTTATTATATCAAATCAAAGAAAAGTGCCCGCTCCTTTATCCTTACCTTTGGCAATGCTATTCAACTCCATCCACTCTTTTCTTTGGTGATAAAATGATTAGTTCTGAAGTTGGTTTTCAACAAGGTGACCCGGCTGGCCCTTTGGGGTTTAGTTTATCTGTGCATCCTATTATTCAAGATTTAAGATCAGAATTTAATGTATGGTATTTAGATGATGGAACTATTGCGGGAGATCCAAAAGTTGTTCTCGATGATTTTTCAACAATCATTACCAGAAGTCGCGAACTTGGACTCAAAGTGAATGCCTCAAAATGCGAATTGTTTTTCTGTGGTCCAGTAAATTCTAATATTATTTCTGAATTCCACAAGATAGCACCAGATATTAGTGTTGTACAGCACCTTTCTCTTCTAGGATCGCCAATTTCTGAGAACTGCATGACAAATATGTTTGAAAATAAGATTGAAGAAATTTCTTTACTCCTGACACGTATCCCAGATTTAAAATTCCACATTGGATATTATTTGATAAAACACTGCCTTTTCGTTCCAAAACTGAATTATTTGATCAGAACGACACCATCTTGGAAGATATTAGATATTATCAAACAAATGGACAGTGATATTAAAAGTTGTTTTGAATACCTGATCAACACTAAACTGTCAGACGATAAATGGACATTATGTTCACTTCCTCTAAAACATGGTGGAATGTCTATCAGAAAACTGTCGGATTTGATTCTTCCAGCTTTCTTATCTTCAGCAGTTAGCTGTCTTCCCCTCATCCGTACGATGTTAAATGAAAATATGAATGTTGTGGATATCGCTAACTACTCTGAAGGTTTGAGACTATGGTCAGATCGTTTTGGTGGAAATTCAATACCAGAATGTTCAGCAGTTCAACACCAATGGGATGATGTTTCTTGTAAGAAGATCTGTGATGAAATGGTGTTTTCAACTCAAGTTCAGAAAATATTGTACGAGGCATCAACTTGTAAGGAATCCAATGGCTGGCTCCAGGTTTTACCTTCTCGCACTGTAGGTACATTGTTGGACAATAATACGTTCAGAATATCGGCTGCTTTGCGAATAGGGGGTGTGATATGTGCTCCTCATCGTTGCGTGTGTGGTGAGAAAGTAAGTGAGAATGGAAGACACGGACTTTCTTGTGCTAAGAGTGCTGGACGCCAATCTCGCCATTCCAGCCTGAATGATACTATAAGGCGTGCACTCACATCTGCAAAGATTCCTGCTATTCTAGAGCCTACAGGAATGTCTCGAGAAGATGGTCGGCACCCAGATGGCATGTCTTTGATACCATGGAAGTCAGGAAAGTGTTTGGTATGGGATTCTACATGTGCGGATACTTTGGCTCCTTCGTATGAAGATGTTTCAAAGAAAGGCGCTGGTAATATAGCAGAAACGGCTGCCACAAAGAAAATTGCAAAATATAGAAGTATAATGGAGGATTATCATTTTATTCCATTTGCTGTCGAATCAATGGGGCCCTGGTGTGAGGCAGCGAAAAAATTCACAAAAAATCTGGGTGACCGCCTCACATCAGTAACCGGAGATAGAAGAAGCAGGGCCTTTCTGGATCAAAGAATATCCATCGCCATCCAGAAAGGCAATGCAGCATGCGTCATGGGGACGTTGCCAAGCTGTTCCAAAATGGAAGAGATATTTTATTTGTAACATTTTAGAAAATTTTAAATAAAATATACATGTACCTACCTAAAATAATAATACATAATACTCGTTTATGCATAGTTATAAATTACAATTTATACATAACATCTTATACATAACTATAAATTGCTGGCAAAAAACCTGGCACTTTCTCACCAAAAGGAGGCTCTGTACCAAATTAGGAGTCATTTGGTTAAGCCGTTACGGAGTTATGTTGATTATGGATGAACAAATGACTGTAATAATGCATTTTGTATACATACTTATTTGAAATACGGATGTTTACACTTAAGAGGGGAAGGATATGTAATATTTTATACGGCTAATTTGAGAAATATATTTATGTAGGGTACGTCAGAAAAAAATTCCGGTCGAAAATCAAACTCAGGATTCCGAGGTTATAAAATATCAGCACTATCCTCAAACTTGACAGTCTTCATACTCTCTTACTTCATTTCGTGTTTCTTTAGTGTTTTCTTAACCAAAAGGTAGATATTACAAACAATAAATTACAACAAAAGAAATAATACCGATCGGCAATGATATAAACCTACCAAAGCCCTCCTCAATTTGCAATAATAGATTTTTAATCAAGTGACCACGGTCAAGCTCCCTGTAATTATCGAGATGTATAGGGTCGGCCAGACCATGGGGGTCGTAAATATAACCATAACTACCGAACTGAGTTTTATGGCCACTCATAATAATATACTGGATGGGCCTGTGATAGAAAAAAATCTTTCCCTGTAGGGGAAACAAATCTTGAGAAATCAAAAAGGATGGTAATGATTACTTAAAACTTTTACTCGTGTTACGCTTCTGATGTGGATAATGTGATTGTCAATCTATGTTTAAGTGATAACAGAAAGGTACTTCAAGGATCTCAGAATGATCGATTTAAAAAGTCAAAGAACAAAAACTACAAGGTTTACCCGGTAGTTTTTATTCATAAAGAGACCATCATAAAATCATAACTGATAGAAGTGGGGTTAGTCATAAAATTTAGTGACCCGTGATGGTCAGTGATAGTTGGAAGCCAAATTGAAATTAGGTGACTTTTGATTGATTTCAACAAAGACACACTCATTTCTCATTTGGTGCTTGTAAAACCTTATGGTTGTAAATCAAGGTTTCTTTTGAAATAAAATAATAAGGTCCAAGCATCTGTTATAGTTTTATAGGTAAATTTTATGAATTTTCAAAGCTAGTTTTATGTTTTATTCTATTGAAAGGTACATTTAATTCAACGTTTCAGCAATATTCCTGAATCATAATATCACTGGTAATTAAAACACTTCTTTCATGCTATGCATTTCCATTTTTTCATCTTTCACCAGATGGAAACATTCTAAACAATAAACCACTGATTACTAGATTCTATAAAAAATAATCAAAAGACACTAAATTTATAACCGAAACAGTTACCCAAAGCGTCTATTCTGAAATCACCTAATTAGGTGACAAAATCATGCCTTTCACTAGTTTCATCTATAACGGTATGTTCTTTCTAGTCACCTATTTCTTCTTCTTCTGACTGCCAACGAAGCGCATCAATTATAATTGACCAAACGACCAACACCTTGAAGAGAATCAACAATTAAAAAACAGTTCCCAAATCATCTCACCATCGCATCGCCGGATCTATTCAATTTATTGCCCGCCTCACTCGGATGCCGAAGATCAAACTATTTTTGGTCCATTCTGGTTCAAATTAACAAGCGAGAGAGGAATTAGAAATGGTTGAAAGAAAAAGGCGGAGGCTGATCTCAAAATTTGAACCTCGTGAGGCTGTCCTTGAACCTGGCATATGGATTACGTACAGTTGGTAGAGGTATCTCCACTGGGGATTACAGTCATGGTATGCTAGAAATGGACCTCTTACCACCAAACGGTCGAGCATAAATCAAGCTGGTCACTTCTCTGCTGTATCCTCGCAATTGATTAATTACCAGAATTTAACCATTTATCAAATCGAAAAATATTATTTCCAAATGTTCTTGGACCAACAGGGTGTATCATTTTGAAGTTCTGGTGAGACTCAAGAAGAAATTCATTGAATAATTTGTTAAGAGTGCGCGATTAGCTCAGTGGTTAAGCACTCGCTTGTCATGCGGAAGGTCCCGGGTTCGATCCCCCGTGCTGACAAAAATTGTATTCTAAATTTGGTTACAATTGTTTGTAAGGGATACCTTCCGGTGCTCTCGTGTTAACCTAGCACCTAATTGGGAAGTATTGTGTCACTTCTCGCCCATCAGAGGGGAGGCAAACTACCGGATGGACAGGCTACAAGCTACAACACAGACCACAAGCGTCTACAGTAGCTCCTATTTCACGGCTACGAAATAAAAACGGCTGTGAAACACAGCTTATAAAGTTTGGGAAGAGGTGGGTCTATGATAAATTTATTAATGCCTTAAGAGACTTTTACAGTCCGTCATTTGCTGCTTTGAATTATTTATAACTTTCATCCAGAGCACATATTCATAAACACAATCATCATGGACTTTCGGGAACTTTATTTTTGCTTAACTTCTTTATATGGTCATTTGAGACTAGGGTTGTTTATAGTCTTATTGCCAGAAAAACTGCAAAAACAATAGCAGAGATCATATAAATTGCACAAGGAACGCATCTCTGATACCACCCAGTCACATGAATAAATCCATGGTTGTACCATAAATCAAACCGGTCTTCTGGATATCTTTGGGTACTTCTTTCAGAAAATCTTTGGACTAAAACCTTAAATCTTGAACTTTGGGCGAAGAGGAATACGTAGGAATCTAGCCCGTGAATGTGTGTGAGCAAGGAGGGGAGTGGTTTTGTTAAATTTCTTCTAAGAATGTTATAATGAAGAAACTCTCACCAGTTGAACGATTTTCTGTTTGAAATTTCAAATAGGCATTTTATTGGCGAAAGCTTTTTGCATAGAAAGGCGGACAATATTGAAGCATGAGATCATGACAGACAGATAAGTTCAAAGTTGAACCAGAAATTATCAGAACTTCGATTTCATACTTTATGTCTTAAAAATGTTTAATTGCCCTTAAAATATATGGTTCTTATTACATTGCTATAATTCGAGCAATGAGAAGTACTTGCCTTGAGAGTTTATATCAAATTTATTTTATAGTCATTCATTCAAATCCTCTTAATGCTGTACTAGCATTTCAGTGACCCCCCATTTATTAGATTATCAAAATCATAATTTATTATGGAGATTTCTCTCTCTCTTTTCGAAGACATGATTCTGGAGAGATTGTTGCTACGAATCATCGAACATGCCTATCTCAAATTGGTAGAATCTGCCCAAAAAGTCAATGAGGATATTGATTATTGATATACTCTATGATCATCCTAAATCAATATGTATTATGCCTGAATAAAAACTGTTTTATATCGCCACCATTCCAAGTACAGTGAGAGCCACCTTAATGGCATCATCTGGCCCGCATACATTACTCTAAGGCCGTTCTACAAAGTCCTTAATGGCTTTTAATGGCAATCTAGAATAAGTAGAAAGTGGCGATAAACAATTTTCCGTTCCATTCTTTCTTTCCTTGATTTATCGGTAAAAAAATTTCGAAAAATTCCTACAGCATTTTTTTTTCTTTCCCATATAAAAGTTTTATTTATTTGACTCTTCTACATTTTTATGGGAGCAGTTTTCTCTCACATCTCAGACTGTGTTCCTCTCTTTTTTCTCCTTATCATCTCGCTTTCTCAGCTACTCTGTTTTACCTCTTTCCTTTTCTTTACCACTCTCTCCTTGCCTTTCCCTCTTGATCCTCTTTCTTTTCTTTTCCATCCAACTTATTTTCCTAACCGCCTCTCTATTCCTTTTCCCAGTATGTCTTTTTCTATTTTTCTCTTTCCTCTCCTCCTCGCTTTCTCTCTCTCTCTCTCTCCCTCCCTCTCGCTTTTCCTCCCTCTCTCTCTCTCTCTCTCTCCCTCCCTCTCTCTCTCTCCCCTCCTCATAATATCCTTTTCACTTTCCCTTCATGTCTCTCTCTTCCCACAGTTCCTCCCATAACTATCTCACTCCTCTGTATTTCCTTTCAGAAAAGAAATTTCTATGTTTTATGTTGACTTCTTCGAGAAGTGTTTACGGGGAAATAATAATATAGTTGGGGAATCGATTTTGAATGGCGCTATTATAAACCTTCGCCTTCCGGGAGTGTCCTGTTTTGATTTTTATTAAATTTTATTGTTATCCACTGGATACTCTGAGAGAAAGTGTTCGACTGTGTTGTAATTTTTTAGTTTATTGAGTGACAAATATTGGATTTCAAATTGAAATAATATAAGATACTTCATCATCTCTTTTTATTTTATTATTGTTAAGGAGTGACCTGTATATTACCCATACAAAAGCATTATGAGGCCGTTGACCTTTTCTTTGTTTGTCAATGTATATGAAAATAACTATGAGAATGTATTAGTCGAATTCTTTTTTAACTGAAACTCCAATACTGATTCACAAGAGTATTTCATATTATAATTCAGAACATTACAGTAAGTATCAAACAACTTGACAAACAATATTCAAAGAGAATTTGAAATTGAAATTAAAACAAGATAGTTCATGGGAACATAGCATTTAGCAGATAGTGAATATCAAAGAAAAAATCAAGGTTTCGAAGGAGTAACAGTGTTTAAAAAGTGGTTCCAAAATTACTCTCAGGAGTCTCCGGCAACACCCAAGAATGATAGAAGAGTTTGACTTTAATAAAATGTTAAAAAAAGAAAAGGCGTTATAAAAATACTGAAATCAGACATTAGTTAACTTCAGATGAGTGTTCTGAAAATCACTCAAACAGATGTGTAGAACATGTAATTTTAGGCAAAATAACCCAATTAAACATACTTACTTCAGTTTAAAAACGACAGTGGATAAGAAACAATTTGAGAGCCACTTCAAAACAGACAACTATGTACACATCCTAGAACACATACATCCAAGGGGGGGAAGATTT
Organism: Bactericera cockerelli; assembly: GCA_024516035.1. NCBI lineage: Eukaryota > Metazoa > Arthropoda > Insecta > Hemiptera > Triozidae > Bactericera > Bactericera cockerelli. The sequence goes on along the minus strand of CM044961.1, from coordinate 9,640,786 downwards.
ATGAAAACAAATTTGACGATACAAACACGAAAGATGTATTGAGAAAGGATGGAGGAAATGTAAGGAAAAGAAATTAATGATTTCCTAAACATCATCTTGTCCCAACATGATATTAAGAAAGGATGCAAGGATTAGACTTGTGTTTAGGAGTCTAAGAAGTTCTATTTAGTCTGTGTTGAACATATTTAATCCATCTAATATTTACACAAAATGTCTGGAGTTCTAATATAAGTACGTCTATAATGTACGAGTACATATAATAAATGAGACCTAACATACAATGTACCTACTTCAGACTTGTATATATTAAATTAGCCTTACCACCACGTTCCCTAGCTATAAACCCAACGTCGAAACATCCACCACCACACATTACTCCAGACGACACATACACCGAAGCACACACAGGTCACAAGCGCGTATACCCTTCTTACAAAAACACACAATACTACAACACTCTGAGCACACATTACATCACAAAATTTCACGAACAACCTAGACCCATACTTTACTCCACTAGCACTTCCATGACAGAAATCCATTCAGCATCAGAAGCAAACTATAAAACCACAAAACTGAAAAACCTAGCCAGCAAACAAATAGGATGACACACACAAAACACTATCACTATATACATAATAAAAATATGTTCGTTTATTTTAAAAAAAACTGAAATCATCTTTGTGCATATTTGTTTGGACCAATGGTATCAATTGTACAATATTAAATAAATAAAAAAAATTCGCTATGAGTTTATAGCTCATCATACAAATTCGAGAAAAAATATTAGGTCAAAAAACGTGAATATTTTACATGTTACCCATCCATTTTTTTACCTTACCCGGCGTAGCTCAAGAACGGCTCATCAGAAATTCGCGATCGATATGTCAATTGAAAGCTCGAACCCTTGCCTAAAACTTTCTCGCTTTGAGTTGATAGGTCGTCGCGACAAATTTCAAGAAAAAATGTCATTTATGTCAAAAAACGTGAATTTTTTTTGCGTCACCCATCCATTTTTATCCTTACTCATTGTAGCTTAACCTCAGGGAGATATAATCTAGCCTAGAAGAATTTCCTGATCCAAAGGGACCTATGTGCAAAATTTCAGGTTTCTCGGTCAAACGGTGTGGATTTGTATAAAGAACATACATACACACATACACACATACATACAGACAGCTTTCTTTTATAGATATAGACTAGCGGGTTACACCCGCCGCTTCGCCAGCCCATCAAAAAACACACAACGCACACACATCACACCACACACCCACACACATCACACCACACACACACACACAACACCACCACACCGACACACACCCACCCACCCACACACACCCACACCCACACACACCCACACACACCCACACACACCCACAAACACACACACCACACACACAAACCACACGCACACACACCACACACACACACCACACACACACCACACCACACACACACACCACACCACACCACACCACACCACACCACACACACACACACAACACACATACACACACCACACCACAACCACACAACACACACACAACCACACACACACACACCACACACACACCACACAACACACACAACACACCCACACACACACACCACACACACACACACACACACCACACACACCACACACACACACCACACAACACACACACACACAACAACACCACACACACACACACACAACACACACACACCACACACACACACACACACACACCACACACACCACACAACACACACACCACACACACACACACACACACAAACCCACACAACACCAACACACCACACACACACACACACACACACACACACAACAAAATGTCATTTAGGTTTGAAAAAAAACCTGAATATTTTTTGTCGCCCATCTATTTTCTGTTCTTCCCGGCGTAGCTCAAGAATGGCTCATCAGAATTTCGCGATCAATATGTCAAATGAAAGCCTAAACCCTTGCCTAAAACTTTCTCGCTTTGAGTTGATAGGTCGTCACTTCAAATTTCGAGAAAAAATGTCATTTAGGTCAAAAAACGTGAATATTTTACATGTTACCCATCCATTTTCTTACCTTACCCGGCGTAGCTCAAGAACGGCTCATCAAAAATTTGCGGTCGATATGTCAATTGAAAGCTCAAACCCTTGCCTAAAACTTTCTCGCTTTGAGTTGATAGGTCGTCGCGACAAATTTCGAGAAAAAATGTCATTTATGTCAAAAACGTGAATTTTTTTTGCGTCACCCATCCATTTTTTTCCTTACTCATTGTAGCTTAAACCTTAGGGAGATATAACCTAGCCTAGAAGAATTCCCTGATCCAAGCGGACCTTTGTTCAAAATTTCAGGTTTCTCGGTCAAACGGTGTGGATTTGTATAAAGAACATACATACATACATACATACATACATACACACAGACAGCTTTCTTTTATAGATATAGATTAGACCTATACCTACCTACTGTTGCCCTATGCTTTATAGACCTATTTGTTGTGAAACATCCATTTACACACATTATCCAGGACGTGTTACATTTGTTACAGCTGAAGCAACAATGGTTACAAGCGCGTTTATAGTTTTTGCCCGTGTCTTACACACTTGACTACAAGTAGTAAACTTCTTGTAGGATAGTGTGTTTTGTCCAGAAATTTCACGGAACAACCTAGACTCCATTGATTTATTGCCTATAGTACTTCCTGTGCAGAAATTCTATTCAGGGGCATCAGAAGTGCAAATTATACCACAAAACTGAAAAACCTAGCCAGTTGGAAACAAATTAGGTATGAAGTATAATAGATAATATCTATTATGTATCTATTATGTATAATAGATATTATGTTCGTGTACTATTTTAAAAAAAATGACTCACTTTGATGAAATTTGATATTGACCATGTACAATTGTACAGAATTATAAATAAAAAAAATATTATAAGTAATTAGCTATCATACAAATCGTGAATAAAAATATTCCAGTAAAAAAGAAGATTTTCCAAAATTCAAGATCTATCAAAATACATAGATTAATCATTTCAATTTCGGAATAGATAATTTGACAAGCTAAAATCTATCTAATGTATCCAAAAATCTCTCCATCTATTTAGCACTATTAGCAGATTTTGCTGATTAGTTTAAAGAGCGGGCCAATGCCTAACCATGAAGAACCTTCAGGCAACATGCAAAGGTGGATGACCGACTGTTGATTTTGCTAGAATAGAATTTGCAACACTTTTATGATGTGTTGTAAAACCGGTGAAATAGCCTCAAGAACTAAACCAATCGATTTTTGATTTCTTTTTATTGGACTAATGATTGGAATGAATTGAATGTGAACTGTTTATCCTGCTACTGATATACAGAGTAGAGCTGCTTTTCAGTCATTATGATGGTGTCTTGAAGAAATCCCTTGCAAAAGTAGAAAATTCATCAGTTACTTATGTTGAGGGCTTAATATCTAGACAATCCAAAGTTTTTTTTTTAGGAATCATCAGTTACCATTATGTTATAATATGAGAGCTTGATATCTCTACAATCCAAAGTTTTTTTTTTAAGTATGTTAAATATTCTGTGTTAAATGTTACCTTTTTTGTGAATCTATGTATGTCTAATGTAGGTACTTGTTATTTCCATACATTTTGTGACTACTGCCCGTAGTCCAGAGTTCCCGAGTTCAACTCCCGGCTGGAGCAGACTTTTCGAAGAAAATTCTGTTCCATCCAAACACGTGAGGCTGGCATTTCCGGCCCTACCCAGGCTGGGTGAGGTTAATGTGGGTAGCTGGTACGATTCCCAGCGAATGGAGGGTAAAATCCCCGTCCTAATCCAGGACGTTAAATCAAATAGAATCGTTGGCGTTAGGAAGGGCATCCAGCCGTAAAATATGTGCCAAAACCAATCAACCTCAACCATGAGGTTGAACAACGTCGACCCTGCTTAAGCGGGATAAGACAGAGTTAAAGAAGAAGATTATTATTTACCTTTGCTGTTTCATTATTTATTCTATGAGTGTGATCATAATATTTACTTTCATACTCAAAATGTGGTATCTCAATACTCCAGTGGTATACGATATACTGGTATATTGCAACCAACTTTCGGTTATTAACTCAACAGATGCTCTAATGAAGGGAAAAAAAGTTTAAATTAATTAGGTTCAGTATGTGGTCAAAATGAGCAAGTGCAATTCCGATAGCAACAAACTCATATTAATTTATTGTGTGATGAATGGCTCTTATAATAATTATGTCTAATACTGTAAAACATTAAATTATAATAATGATGATAACTTCACAAATACAATAGTTTCTTTTAAATAATTCATTAAATGCTGTCGATCATTTCTTTTTAATTGGCTCCAGAAATAAAGACCGTTAATGCATTAATATATACAGTAAAATTGTATGAAATAATTATATAAATATATCTTTTTCATATATTACTATACATTTTTTCATCTCTTTCTTTTTCAGCCAATGCATTATTGATGGATTCATGAAGAAATGCACTCTCAAGAACAAAGTTCATTCTAAAAATAATGATATGGAATGATGCACCTGTTTAGTAATAGCGGGAATTTCAGAATGACTTCGGCGGGTTTTGAATTCATTCTTTTTTTTACTGGACACAGTTCAATTGAATTGAATCGATAAACAGCTATTTATATTATTTTTCAATTTACAAATATTTATACTGCCGACGGCGGCGTATGACTTGAAAGTTCTTTTATACTGAACCTGAGCTTCTTATATGAACAAAACCATCATTATCAGCTAGAAATATTTGAAGAAATTATTATTAAAAAAATATATTTCTTTTCAGTATGCTAAAATAATTAACCATAAAATACAATACTACGAGTATAACTTAACAATCTATCAAACCAAGCATATTGGAAAAAAGAATTATTTAATAAAAAAAGAAGGTTGAAGTTAATGCAATATATGCAATAATTATTGGTGTAAATTGCATTCAATGTATTAGAAACCATAAATGATTTAAACTAAAATGAAATAACTAAAAAAACATTCAAGGGATTGCATAAGCAATTAGTAGCAAAAATGAAATAAAAAAGCAAAATTATGAAATTAAGGTTATTTGAGTCCAACTTACAGATCAAGAGAAGAAGTTGATACACCTTGACCCAGTAATAAAGGAGCTTAAAGTTAGGCAAAATGAAATAAGAAGCGCGATATTACCAGAGAGTTTACCTGCAACAGAAAGAAAAGAAAAATGTGTTAGTAAATATGATAATATTGTATAGGTAATTACTTATAGTTGTTAAAAAAGTTTGAATGAACGTTTCAGAGTTGACAAAAGTGATTCTGAGAGTAAAACAAAATGATACTGGAAAACATGCCAAAAGTGGAAAGCAAGCGATCAATATAAAAAATAGGTAACTATATTCACATTTTGTAAAACAAATTTTTCACTAACAAAAACCCTGTAGTCAATCAATCTGCAAAAAAGGTCAGTTTTTAAAACTTCAAGAACAATGTACATACAATCATAGAGCTTTTATTTATCATTTTCACTTGCATTCTCATGAAAAAGTAAACAAAAGAGATAGACTTTGAGTTCTGCGCAACTCAAGAGAGTGCGCACTAGTAAACAACGCAGGCGGCCATATTGGATTTAGGGATGGATCAGTGGGTGTCCTTATGAAAAACAAGGCTATGGTTTGTTTTTTCATTGTTTGCTGCGATATGATTTTGCAAACCCGTGAAAATAAGAGAAAGTTATTCGATTATTTTACCTGCCTTTGTGAACTATTGATATCCTTTATTTGTGATTTAATAATGGATTTGCTACTGACCTACCTTTTAAAGCTATTGTATCTGTATACTACAAGTAGATAATCCAGACTCGGTCTTGATTCGTATCTATTATCATCTAGATTTGTATGTCAAGTATTTTGTGATTTCTAATTTCATCATTGTGATTAAGACAACAGAATTTTGTGAAATCTGGATTGTGAATTTAGCATATCCAAATATTTCAATCAATTGTGCCAATTCTGTTCACGTCTTTGAGATAATCTTTTTAAGTACAACGATGGAACTTGGGATCAAAACAAATAATAAGTGTAACACATTAAAAAATAAAATAAAAATAAGAGCATTATGTAGATTATTCAATAATAGTCAATGCTGATTGTCTTTAGAAATTTTAACCTCTCTTTAGAAAATATTCCTTTAAAAAGATATGTCGTATAGACACTAAGCAATGTACCCTTCTTCATCTTAGTAACAAACATCAACCATCACCACATTTGAATTTCATACAAAACAGTTAATTCATGTAAATTTTCTTCAAAAAAGCAGCTATTTCAACTGGACCAGACATTGAGAGCTATGTATTTCCCCCAACATTTATTCGAAAGCTAACCACACCAACGGTAAAGTCAGCAGTAGTCTAATCGAGGGTTCTGACTTACCCGGGGAGAGATATAAGGGGTACTTTTGTATTGTTTCAACGAGGGAATTATCCTGTTTTCACCGCATGATCAGCATACAAGTCAGCTTGGTAATGAGGATAATAAGTTAGTGTGAAAAATGGCAGGGACGATTGATAGGAAATTTTAGAAGGGGATTCTGAATAATAATATTGCCTAATTTATACTGCCCCATTAGGACTATTATGTCCCATTATTCCAGCAGTAAGCCCAAGACGTTTTATTATGTGGTAAAAATGACAAATGGGAGGATAACTTGTCATGTCCCGGCCGGCTAGGTTCCGAACCCGTTCACAGAGTACCACTGAACTAACCGGACAGACAAATTGATTTGTATATTTAATATGTTATCTTTACTTTGGTGCAGAAACAAGCTCGAGATATTTAGTCAATTTAAGTTATATTGGTGCAATTTGTCGATATAAGTCTGTCCACAGAGGATGATGTTTATTCTTTCACCCAACCTCCCCTCTTTCCCTCTTCGATTTATTCTTCACTTTGAACTCTTTGTATCATATCAAAAAGTTGTCAGATATTTCAACAAAACTATGAATGTTCTAAAACTTTAAAACAATCTATAGAAACCCCTATAAACTGTTCAAACTCTAAAATCTACTCGACAAAGGTTCCATAAAATAAGAATACCCCTTTCAAAACCCTCACTGAAAAAGTTCCTGGAAATTCAGCAGCAGCAACTCAGCATAACCTCAATATTAATGAAAACAGACAAAAGTTTTGTAACAATTTTCCACAAAAGAATAATAATATTATTAATGAAAAGGAAAATATATGGGTCTCAAGAGAGAATGGTAGAGCGAGAGAAGAAGAAATAGAGGGAGATAAGAGATGGAGAAGAAAATGGTGATGAAGAAGTAGGTAAAACAGTAGAAGAAGTAGATATAGAGAAAGATGGAGGTGTAGAAGAAGTGAAAAAGAACGTGGAAGAAGAAACAGGAGGAGAAAGAAGAGGAGATGAACTAGAAGAAGATGGTGGAATTATGGATGAAGAAGGAGACGAAGGCAAAGGATATGGTGGAGGAGAAATAGGTGAGGAGGTAGGAGAAGCCAAAGTTGGGAAACAAAAACCTCGTTTTTATTTATTTATTCATTTTTGTTTGTTTATTTCGGTTGGTATCTAAGTTTTCGTTAGCTATCTCTCTTTCTGTTTTCATCTCCTATGTATTCCCGAATTTCTGTTATCTTTTGTTATAATTGGTGAATTATACATAAATAACTAATAATTCAGGTATCCAAATATTATTGGCTGTATTCTATGAAATGAAAATATTATATACAAACCCAATCAAATATATTTAAGACCAAATATTTGAAAAAGACTTTCATCAAAAAGAAGCAAACAACATGGTAAAAAAAAAGAACTCATCTTGAAAATTTAATGTCGAATTCTCCTGCTAAGAACCTTTTGTTTTATAGTAAGAAATTTAGATTTCGATAGTTAGCTATGTACATCTTCAAAAACCAGTTACCTACATCTTCAAAAACCTTTAAGTTCTATTGGAATAGAAAAAGAGAATTGGCAAATTTTTCCTCTTTCTTTCCAAAAATATCCGGAAGGCGAAATAACTAATTTCTTGTTCATAAAGTTGAGAAGAAAAAAACTTGTAAACTTTATGAAGCTCATTAAGATTTTGAAAGTGAGATAAGTCCGAGCAAAAGCAGGCGTCTTGTACACCTTACTCATCCAAATTTAGCCAAATTATAGATGTACAGTCGTACAAATTTATACCGATACCAACCAACCCTAATGAGTATTGAGTCTCATTCTAGTCTAAAAGATGCAAAAACGTTTCTTTTTTCAAATGGTTGGATGAGGGTATACTATGTAATTTTACTTTACTTATCCTATTTATATTTGCAATACAATTTAATGGACGTCTGAAGGAAAAGCAGTGATAGGATGGTGATAGATTTTATTAAGGACATGCCCACAATTTATTGATAGTGGTAGAAAACCAGAAAATGTACAAAATCACATCCAGAAAGCTATGTATCTATACGATGACAAACATAAGCAAACCATGACAGTCTGAGTGGACCCTGGACAAGCAGGCCAGATAATGTCGAAAAACAAAGGATGCCTCTCCATTCTTTAAGTAGGAATGAGGACGCAAAGCGCGGGCAATCTGCGAGATTTGAAAAATGCACCAACACTGAAAAACCAGTTAGCTACAGCTTTGACCAGTGGCGAACAGTAAATAATAAAATTAATGATGGCATTATTAATTTATAACAAGGAGCAAAAAGGAAAACATACTCGTAAGTCTCTTCTATCAGCTCTCAACTGATATCACGACGGGGATTTTGACCCTCCATTCGGTGGAAACTCACAAACCGGGTCCTCAAATTAACATCACCCAGCCTCAGTGGGGCCGGGAATTGTCATCATTGAATTTGAATGGTCTCCCAACCAAGTCCTAACTTGGCTGGACATTGCGCAAACATAACGACAGAACGAGAATTGGTGTATTCAACGTGCCAACGACAATAGCTCCAGGTAAATTAAAAAAAAAACCACATCTCAATCAGGGTGACTCTTTTTATGTCCTAAATTCAGATCCGAATAAATTTGTACTCTCCATATTCTCGTCCCGAAACAATGTACGGCAATACCTCAATATGTAGAGTAGGATTCATCATCATAGGGTGGCGTCATCGTGAACGATGGTAGCCAGACAGTGGAGTAATGACTCAGCACTTCTACCACTGTCTATACAAGGAGGCTAATAATTGACTAGGGCCCCCAGAACCAGGCCAATGCTGGTCTACTCCCTGTTTATAGTCCCCCAGCCAGACTGCTGGTCTACTCCCTGTTTAAAGTCCCCCAGCCAGAGTAGTATTAGAAAGAATAAATATAGGGCCATGCCTCCGGGCCAAGCTCGGGTGCAATCGCTTTGCCAGCGGCTTCCCCGCCGGCTTATAATTGCAACCATTGTTATGAGAACTATGATATTATAATTTAAGTAAAAAAACTGGCATAATATTTAATAATATATTTTTTAAATCACAGTACAAAAGCCTAATCGACCCCTTGGTTGACAGGCAATGTGCCAAGTATGGCCGCCGCATTGACTCTCTGTTTCAAAATGCTGACTTGATGTCGCCTTTTGTTTCAATATTCCCCAGCGTCGCGTCGATGGCGTGTTGTCCGCACCGGTTCTCGTAGGATCACCGAAGTTAAGCAACGTCCAGCGAGGTGAAGACTTCGTGATGCCGACATTCCGGCCCAACCCAGGTAAATGTGGGTAGCAGGTTTGTAAGTTTCCTGCGAATGGAGCGTCAAACCCCCGTCGTGTATGGCCATGCAGTTGAAAAACCAAACTCTAATAAAACAAACAAACTTCAATATTCCAATCGGCGTTTAAAAAAGTACCTCAGCAAATAAGCTGAATTGGAGCCAGTTGTTCTGATATATGAATGAATTTTGATGTATGTAATATTTATGTTCCAAATAAAGGTTTATTTATTTATTATTATTTTTTTTTTTTATTACTCAGAGGTGACATAGCCACATCCACCACTGCTTGGGCGTATCAGAGGAACAATGTCCAAAGTCTGCGGACAAGTTCTGTTGGTACCCCAGGGCGAAATATCTCTATTATATCGGACTCAATCGTGTTATGTCGCTATATATGTGCATCTTGTACATACTTAGGTTAGAGTATGTATACCCATGTATGTATATCATTACCAGGCGCGGAAGGTGGGAAAATGTTTTCGGGATGATGCCACATAACCAGACTACAAAAGGATTTATAGAGTTGTTATTCATTATAGAGTTTGAGCTTGTTTACAATGCCAATCATAATCTATCTATCTATCTTTTATTAGATTATAGTTGTGCATGTCAACAACTATGGTCGTACACACCACTAAACCAATCAGAATAATTATGCATTCATTATTCCAGTATTGTTTTCACTGTGTTCGAGCTCCGTCAGGAGAAAATCCTTTCTTTTACTTTTTCGTCTGGGGGTGCTGGAGTTCCGCAGCTGCTTAGCACCGGCCGCGCCTGATCTTTAACAATCCTAGCGTATTTATGTCGGTATAAGTATGCATACAATATATTCAGGGTGTACGGAAATCACTAGTACAAATAAAGGTCTTAACTGACCTCAGTTAGCTGGATCGTGGTGGACTCGTAACCTGAAGTTCGGTGTTTCGAGTCCCTGACTTGAAGAATGTTTGACATTTTTATAATAGAGGATGATGAAGATCTATCTAAAAATCTTATAATGCAGCATTGGAAGATTTGTATCTATGTATATTTACATGAATACCTTCCTACTAGTCTGGTAATCCAAGTAGTTTAGGGACCCATTGGTTCGAATCCCACAAAGTGCATTAATTTTTCTTCATTTAATTTGAAGTTTTGTGACCAACATTTAAAATAAGACTCTGAGGGTTAGGTGGTAGAAAATGCTTTGAGCATTAACCTCGCCTGGTGGTTCCCTTCCACTAAAGAGTATTATTATTATTATCAATACAAAAAATGCAATGGAGGGGTAGAAAAGATATGATAGAGAGAGAGAGTTTGCAATAATATCACATTTTAGCAATAGTTCCATTTTCCATTGCCTCTCTCTCTCTCTCTCTCTCTCTCTCTCTCTCTCTCTCTCTCTCTCTCTCTCTCTCTCTCTGTCCTACACTCTTTTTGTACTTTTTCTGCCACTCTCTATACATCTATTTCCTTCTTCGTGATTATTTCTCTCCCTATCACTCCTCACATCAGATCTCCTCCTTTCATACCCATATTCATTCCTCCACCACACACCATAGAATTCCTGGACAATATTAACCTCCTCACTTTCTCTCTCTCTCTCCTTCTGCTTTCTATCTTCCTCTCTCTCCTCTTCTTCTCTCTTCTCTCTTCTCTCTTTCTGCCTTCTCTTTCTCTCTCTCCCTTGTTCTTTCTCTCCACTAATCTTCCTAAGTTCTCTCTATCTCTCTCTTACATCCACATCCACACTCACACACACCACAAACGTGCTCACATGTCCATTGCTTCATACTAGAAAATATACTAGGGTGTCCTATGTTATGGAGAGATACGAGTAGTCATGGTGGCTACTGGCCTAAAGATGGCATGAACTTTCCCCCTACGACAGAGCTCACAGGGTTAAATGGAGTGATTGGTGGACAGTTCTTACCTATTTTAGGCTGGTAGCCAGCATGGGCATACATATAGAAATGCCAATTGAACTCTTGTATGATATACCTACATTGTACATTATCATAAAAAAATCATTTCTCAGACACCCTATATGACATTTATTTATTATTTTTATGGAAATATTATAAAATATATTTTAATATTGTATTAAGAATGCTGCATTGCTGACATCATATAATATTGAAAGACAAAAAAGCATGAATCAGCAGTTCTTTTCTGTACATTTTACCCTTCAATTTATAGTTTGAAAAATGCTGATGGAATTCAGTTTTAAATGCATTTTTGGTCATTTTGAAAACTTACATTACGTAATATTTTTTTTTAAAAACGATTCTACACATATTTACTTACGTTAAAACACATGACATAACCTTATAGTTCCCCAATACTTCAAAAATAATTTTCAAGGGGTTTTTCTGAATGTAAACTTATGACTTATCAGAACTTTAGGTCATAAAGTGACTCATAAAACCAGCAACATCATTCAACGGCCCATTAAAATAAGTCAACGGGCCCATAAAACCGATTATGATGGGTGTTGTGGACAAATACATGGAAATATTACAAGGTCCCAATGACCAGTTATATTGTTTTATTGATATCTCTGGTTGAATGATTGTGATGGCAATTTCCCCGCTCTAACATACTCAAACATCGCATAGTATATAACTTTTATTAACATATATTATTACACAGACTATAATATTATGTATTTACATATGAAGATTATAATAATTTTTATATACCAAACAGAATATCTATAGTAAATCTTAAGGGAAATATCAGTGCTTTGGTCCGTAGAACAATAAAAGATGACATTAGCAAATTCAAAACTCAAATAAACAAAATGGGCATAACTTATACTGGGTGACGGTTGTCTGTTTATGAAATATATTTTTTCAAAACTAAATTACCCTCATGTAGGTAGTTTCTAATAAACAATCTGTCGTCATGGAGATAGTGAAATTCTTAGAAATAATACATGAGAAATTCTCAAAAGTTCATAACAATATTTTGTAAATAAGTATAGATGTAATTGAGAGAGTGAAGAGATATCATTGTTATCAATGAGCCTTTATTGCCATAAAATTCAACATATTTGTAGTGACAATTTATTTTCCAGTATACAATTGTTATTGGAGGCTATATTTTGTCCATAAAATAGAAGTACCTTTTTGAAAGTCACCTGCGCTCATTTCACCTTGCATCTTATATTATAAAATGATTCATTGCCTCTAAATAATGTTATATTATCTACTAATTCTAAATAAAGTTTTATTGAATGTGTGTACCTACTTGAGTAATTTCCAGTGAATTATCTTATCTAAATTAATGACTCACCCTGTATATAAAAAACACACACGATTATTATTTTTCATAGTTTGATAATACACAAAGTTTAGTTTTCATGCTTGTTTGTCAAACTTTGTTCAACTTTGCCTTGAGTATGAAATTCGTTATCAAAGTCCCGTTCCATAAACTGCGACAGTTAAATTACGTTATCACAAGTCCCAGATGATTGAAGCTGATTTTCAAATTGATCCCTCGGGTCTTTCATGATATTTTTTTTGTACTCTTCCTCAGTCTATAAAAATTGTCAATGGCGAATGTTATAATAAAAATGACGAAATAACATGGAAAGTTAATCCTTGGATTTGTTCAATTTAAACGCATTCATCGGTTGAGATTTTGATTGAAAGAGATTTGTCGGTACTTTCAACTGTGTGATGGGTTTTTTCATTTCATTTGAAAAAATTAGGATTTGATTGACTTATAAATATAGTTAGGATAGCATTTTTTTTATAATTTATAGATTTTTTTTTTTTTTTTAAACGTCGCTTTCAACTACATGGTCATATCACGACGGGGGTTTTACCCTCCATTCGCAGGAAACTCACAAACCTGCTACCCACATTAACCTCACCCAGCCTGGGTGGGGCCGGAAAGCCAGCATCACGAAATCTTCACCTCGATGGACTTGCTTTAACTTCGTGTAATAAACGAAAAAAAAACCGGTGCATGAATTTGAACTGTATAATTACATAACTCGTAATAAGTAGCAGAAATTCAGCCATAATAATATTATTTGATAAACCTTATTATAGGATTACATTTTAAGATAAAGTGTGGAATCTTTGATTTACAATCTAACACAAGTGTAGTAAAAAATAAGTCTTATTTTTCGGTTTTCTGTGAAAAGTCTTGTGTTTTCAGTCAAATTTGTATATACTCGTAAAATATTTATTTTTTCAGTTTTAATCTGATTTACATTTACTTTAATCTTCAAGTTCAGTCCTATTTTGACCTCGAAAGTCAAAACAATATGCTATAAATTCAAGAAAAGCCAATAATCTTGGTAATTCAATGAAAATTTCTGCGAGGTTATGTAATGCCTCGGGCATTGTAGCCAATGGAAACAGGAGGTCCTAAGACTTGGCTAAATGTCTCTGTATACTCTATCTTTGTACTTTTTTCTAGTAATAAATTAGGTTTTTTATGATTTTTTTAGTAATAGAATTGGTTTTTCTTTCATTGAATCTAGAAATTTTCATTGTAAGGAAAGAAACTGTATCTTGAACAGTTTGATGTAAGAAAACTAATGTTTCTATTGGCAGTTTGAATACTAGGTTCTCATAATTTTTCTTGTAATTCAGAATCCTTAAAAGAATTGCATAACTACACATTTCAGATATATGTACGTATAAATTCAAGATAAGTTTCAGTTATACTTTATATGCATAAATACAAGGCTTTCTAAATATTTTCTACTCGACTGAGCAAAATTACCGGGAACAGAACAAGGGAAACAAAAAAAGAAAAACAATAATAAAAAGAAAACATCTTAAGAAAAAAAAGCTATATTTCTTTCACGCTGGTCATTTTATGTATATTTTCAGCCTGTCTTGCTAAAATGTATTCATTCATATAAAAAAAGAAAAGTAAAAAAATGTAAATAATACAATAAATAAACATAAAATATTCGACGCAGAAACAATGTAACAGAAAACCTTCTTGAGAAAATTGAGAAGGGAAATAAATTTTCCGTCGTCTCCCTCTCCTTTACTCCTCTCTTCTTCTTCCTCCCCCTCATTACCCCTCTCTCCCTTCTTCCACCCTCTTTTACCTCTCTCTCCCTTCTCTCCCTCCCTCCCTCCTCTCCTCCTTCCTCTCCTCTCATTTCAAAGGTTTTTTTGTTCGTCCCAAAAAGATTTTGTTTTTTTTTTACTGAATTATAATGTACTTACGATGTAGCCACTGGATTTCAATATAAGGGTATGACGAATGAATTCTAGTTCTGTATGAATTGAGTATGTTAAAAGGAATCGAAATAAGCACTTCTTCAGCTAATGTGTTGGTCTATATGTAAACCTATCGTCATAAATTGACATCTCTATATGAAACACTTAGATTGAAAACTTGTGAATTGTTTTAGTCAGTATTAACAGAATCAGTATAAACAGAAAAGTGAGAGGTTGTCATAAGATGTACATGAATATCAGAACATACCTGGACAGCTTAGTATCGAGCTTATTTGCTCTCATCAGCAGGTAATAGTTCTGAAATCCATCCATCAACATCAACTAACTTCTCTATTTTAATCAGTATTTTAATAGTGTTTTTCAAAAATTACACGGGACGTTTTTTTGTTTAATTACTTCAGACAAACTACATACTTTTTAGAAGCTCGTATATCATAGAGATTTTTTCATTCATGAAAACATCCACCTTTGAATTTTATTACTTTGAAATGAATGAATCTTAAAACGGTTTACCTCTTCACCCTGTATAAAATCTACCAAGTCGGTTTTATTTTCTACATTATTATTTATTTTTCTTTCTCTTTTCAGCCTCAGAAAATAAATGGAAAAGTGTGGTTTTTCAGTAGGAAAGAACTAGAGAGAAATGCATTCTCTCATTCTTTATTAAGTGCACTTTGTTTTTCCTCTTAATATATGAATAGTTATATAAATATGTAAATATTTCATGTTTATATAAATTTATATACTTCTTTTTATGGATATTCTATTCAAAATAAAACTCTCTTCTTTGTTTTTGAGATATTATTTTTCTTTTCTCTTAGCTTCCTTCATTCATTCACTTTCCCTTTTCTCACTCCTCTCTTTCTCTCTCTCTCTTTTTCTCTCTCTTCTCTCTCTCTTCTTTCCTCTCTCTCTCTCTCTTTCTCTCAGCGTTTTGTGTAGTTTTTTTGTGTTCTAGTTAAATTTATTCATTACTTGAATGAAGTTTTTCATCCAAGCTCTTCGGATGTTAATGTTTTAAAGTTCCACCATAATGAAGTATGAAAAATAAAAATGGAGTATACATTACTTGAAGAAAGAGATACAAAATAAATCCATAATTATATGTAATTAACAACAAGAAGAATCTATGAAAGAACAATATCTGTACTAAATACGCTGTACTAAATACCCACACTGAAACCGGGACTTGAACCACCGACCTCCAGGTAATATAAGTCCGCCGCCTTATCGATGAAGCTACTGAAGTCGATATCCACATGGATCAAACTTTGGATCTAAACAATCTAAGAGCTTACAAAGAAAACTATAAAGATATGCACCAGGCCAATAATTCAGACGTAATACCTAATGGAAAAAACAACTAACGAGAGAGTAAAATGACCAAAAGTAATCTGACCCTTCAAATTATTAATTTTATAGGCATTTTAAGTATACTCCAAGCCACGCCTACTACCAAAGCTACGCCTATTTGTTAATTTAATTTCTTTATTTAACAGCTAAAAGCTTAACTGAGAATGTTTTACTTGCCTTTCTCCAACAGTAAAATAAATACATCAAAAGAAAATCCAAACTGTCTTATCTTCTTATATTTATTTATTAATTTTTAAACAAAAAAATAATATAGAAAAACGCATCTCCTATTAGGGCTATTGTCCCAATAATGTCGCAATCCCCTCCCATATCGGAGAGGACAAAAAGGAATGTCAACTCAATTTAATAAAGCAAATGGAAGAGTCAAGGACCAAGGGTGAGGCCATGCCTCGTGTGACCTCACAAGTCTTGTTGCGTTTGAGCAGTGGTGGAGAGTGAGATGGGAGAAGGATGTCAAACGTAATAGCCGGTGGCTGGAGACTCCCTGTCTTCAGCCACCGGCCAACAATCTAAAAAGAGCACTACTATAAAGATCTGGCTAAAAAAACAGCAGAGAGGAATGGTTAGAGTTATGGAATACCCTCATGTACCGCACTTTTAAGATATTATACCTATCACTATATAAAAAATATATATATTATAGAAAATTCGTAATTATAGAAAAAATAAGAAATGAAAAAAAATAAAGTTTACACTAGTAAAATTAATAATCTTTATAAACTTAAAACAATTTTAGGAAACTTGAATAAGAAAAGTAAGGGGGGAGAAAGAAGAAATATGAAATATTTTTTGTGTTATTTATTTCCATTTCAAGAAATTTGAAAAACTAGATGTAAATCCGTAGTACCTGTACAGCATATTTACACTTTTACAATTCTAACATACACCATCAATGTTTGATTTCAGCAGCCCTGTCTGAAACCCGACGCACCGACACTGGTTGTAGCCTGGACATTTCTTACCATGTCTTTATTTATCTGTCCCCTCGCAAGATTTATGTGGTTTAATTTACTTACAAATTTTGAAAAGAAAGAGAGAGAATTGGAGAAGACCATTTAATGGTGTGGACGGTGAAAGAGCGAGAGAGAAGAAAAAACCCGGTTGCTCTTACCTCCTTCTCCTTGTAATTAATTTACGATCAACTTGGAGTGTGCACAAAAATGGTATCACCCTATTTCTGAAATGCCTCCTGTAGACTACTAATGTTTGGCTAAAAAGACAGCTCCTGTATTAGGATTTTCCTCGCAGTTCGAACCGAAGCCACACACATTAAACTTACCCAGCCTGGCAGGGCCGGATATGCCAGCTACTCTCTAATAATTAATTCTAATGAATGATGAAATCGAAATAATCCCTCATTACACAGGTGAGTATATTCCGTTTCTATTATTAACTATAGAAATTCTTCCAAAACCAATTAGATTATTATAATCAAGCTTTAAAAAGCTGTTAAAAATGGTGTTATAATCAAGTGAGGATACAAAGATAAGATCAGCGTCGTGTCTACGTGATTTTTGGGCAGATTTCTGAATCGCAGATTTTTACAGACTAATTAGTCAAAGGTGTATAAATGTTTTTGGTATTTTGGTAGGTGCAATATTCTGCAAGAATGCAGGTCAAAGGTTAAATTAGCTGATGAGAGGATGAAAAAAATCTCAAGTACTTACAGATGTTTTAGATTTTTTTTTTTAAACTTATCTCAAGTTATCTAGAAAGCCTTATCTGTTACTGTGGTTGATATTAATTTCATTATTTATTATTTAAAAAAAATGGTAAAAATAATTATTAGATACAAAGTATTAACGACCTCAGAAGCTTGTCGGTAACGGGGCGGACTTGTAACCTGGGGGTTGGAAGATCGATTCCAAGTTCGGTAAAAAATTAGCAGCGTGAGTTTCAGTAAGGTAAGTGTGACGCATTTTGATTAACAAAATAGTATGATGCATATTACATAGTATTTTACATATCTAGGTATGATACCTATTACTTAAGTGTATTTTTATTTTATTTGACAGTGTATTTATATTTATCAGAGGTAAACTTAAATTTATCCTTTAATCAAGCCCCCTTGTATGTTTCATCACTGGTTAAGAACAAGATTTCAAGAAAACTTTTTATCCTGATTAATCTCTTTCGGATTTTCAATCACTGAAATAATAAATATTTATGTGATTTCATACAATTATTGAAAATATTTTCCAAGCTGAGTTCTTCATAATATTCCACAGGCGGATTGAAAATAATTGGAAATTATAAGGAAAATAACTTCACTGATAACTGAGAAGATAAGAATATGTGCGTATTTTTTCCGTTATTAAATTCTTAGCTAAATATAATAATTATTTCATGAATACATGTTCATCTTGCATCAGCCAATCATGATATCCCGTTTCTTTTAAATGGCTATAATTATTGTTTATATCTTCAAAAGATAATGGACGTCTTCATGATTTTATTTATATATTTTGATGATAACAACTATTTAGATAAGATCATTCAGCAACATATTACAGAGAGTTATTTTATATTTTATTATTAAGATAAATTATATTTCTCTAATCAATATTACTTATCATCAACTAATAAACTATAAATACGTTACATTCAAATACATAATTACCAATGTTAGTGTATAAGCAACAATCAATATATATACTGGATTCTTTAGTATATAGTTTCAAATTTTATATAAAATCAAGATATTAGAAGTATTCTAGGAGAGAGCACAAAAACTGTAAAAAAAACTAAAAAATGAAGGAGCAATTGAGCACAGGGACCTACAATTTTTTAAAATGACTATATAACACCCCTTCAAGCCCAGATATATATTTTTCTCACATTTTAGCTATTAATGAGAGGCAATCGATTTTATAATTCCAGGAATTTCTGTAATTATAAGGTAAAAGTTGCATTTTCAAATTTTTCACAAAGTCCAACGTGCTATCTATGTGTTGAGAAGTATAGATAAGTTGCCATCGATATGAATTAATTACGCGAGAGAAGTTACCATTTTTTGCTGACTCTGTAGAGTTCACCCAAGTTTCTGCTGCTGGTAGTGCTGCTGTCTGGCTTTTGCAATTTTGAAAACCAGCCAAAACTTGTGCACCAGTACAACTAAAGCTTCGCCAGAATGACTCTTGCGTCCCACGGGGTTAATTTTGGGTGATGGTTTTTTTCTTCTAGGTTTTGAATTTTTGTCTAGAGACAGTTTTTTATTTGTGTATTTGTCCTAAGCAACTATCTTGTTTTTTATATAGATTTCTTTCACATACATATTTATCGGTGCTTTTTTAACACCATAGGCCTTTTGAAACCTATCTTATTAGGACCAAACTAAAAATCAGGATTAGATTTAATCTATATGTGGACACTATCCCTTAACTCGGGCTGTATTGTGCTGTGATTGGTTGAAAACTCCGACTTGAGGGCGTTTACATCTTAACCGAACATTAATCCTGCTCCTTAATGTGGCCCTTTGATTGAA
Source organism: Bactericera cockerelli (assembly GCA_024516035.1). Classification (NCBI taxonomy): domain Eukaryota; kingdom Metazoa; phylum Arthropoda; class Insecta; order Hemiptera; family Triozidae; genus Bactericera; species Bactericera cockerelli. The sequence goes on along the minus strand of CM044961.1, from coordinate 9,621,018 downwards.
TGTAAAAAGGTCACGATATCATTTTTCACAATTACCTATTTAAGTAAAATACATTACGGAAACATATACCCTGGACGCTAGGGTAGAGCCAGTACCTCGTAATAAAATCTAACCATGCTATTGAATGTAAGCGGCCACAACGGAGTCCCGAAATGTGTCTATATCAAGCTGCAGGTACCAGGGTGTAGGGTATAGGCCAGGGTCCTCGTTGTGGTCGCCTACTTACTCAAACACATGCATCTTCTTTATTATTTTTCATACATGCGATTCTAACCATCAATCTCTAACTAAGGTTACTTTTCTCATTATTACAAATAATAATAAAATAAAGAAACCATCAGTTTTTCCAGCTTTCCACAGAAGAGGTGCCGAAAAGGCTCTGGTACCCCCTGTAGTCCCCGCGCGCTGTGGATACACCTCGGAGTTGTACATTATCTTCCGCCATATTTATTGGACAGTGTTTTGGTATTGCTTGCAATTTTCGCCCATTTGTACTGCGTTTTTTCTATGCTGGGGCCCAGTGCCAGCATGTTTGATAAGTGTCCAAACCCTGGTTAGTTATGTATGAGCTATCAGATTAATATGAACTTTTGGTGGTGTAGTGGTATAGGGCGTGTAATCTGAGGACTTTCTATAAATTTATTTTCTGCTTTTTTGTCTCTAGAAAGAATTCTAATACTCGTTATTTTCTTTTTTCTCTTTATTACTCTCTCTCTCTCTTTTGTTTCTCCCTCACTCATACATTACACTCACACACTCTCATTCAATCACTCACTCATTCATTCACTTATTTACTCAGTCAGTCACTCACTCTCTTTCTTTCTCTCTTTCACTCACTCACACAAACACATACTCACTCATACAAACACAAACACACACACACACACACTCACTCTAACTCTCTCTCTTTGTTCTGTAAAAAAATATGTGATTTGAAACTTTGAAAGGGCTGCGTTTCGCGTAAGGGCTTGCTGAATACTCAAACATTTACCTTATTAACTTTATTCTATTATGTTAGAAGTGAACCTTTTTCTTGTCTCTCAAGAACATAAATAAATCGAAATTTACATAAAAATAAATTCACTTTTCGAACGGTAAGAGTTTTCCAATCTTTTCATTGCATTAAGAACATTTTACATCATCGTGTGCACTCGTATTTAATGTATAGGCGCATCCCTTTTTATGGTTTTTCAATTTCAAAATGGGCCTTGTGATTTCGTCCATTGTTTATGCACCGAAATTACTTAACGTAAGCCATTGAGAAGAGAGCCGATTTTTTTCTGTCGTATAATGTAATAAGTTTTTTTTTTTAGTTTTTTTCTCGGATAATAAGATTTATAGACAGTCAACTAAACACTCTATGCATAATATTCCCAATTATTGTTGGAGTTGAAAGATTGTTAACTTGAAAATTTCAATTTTGATTATAGAAACCTCTTACATAGTATTGGAACACTGCGACATTTCAACAATGTTCGAAAAGAGAGAGAGAGAGACAGTGAGAGAGAGAGAAAGAGAGAGAGCGATGAAGATACAGTTTAGGTGGTATAGAGGGAAATAACAAAGAGGGGAGAGAGAAAGGGAGCCATATAGAAGAGGGAAGAAAGAGAGAGGACGAGAGAGAGGGCAAGGTTGTGATAGAGAGAAGAGGAGTATGAGAAGGGGAGAGAGAGACAAATAGAAGGAGAGAGAGAGAGAAGAGAGAAAGATAGAAGGGAAGAGAGAGAGTGACAAATAGAGGGAGAGAGAGAGAAAGATAGAAGGGAAAAGAGAGAGAGAGAGACAGATAGAAGGGAAGAGAAAGAGAGAGAGAGAGAAGATATAGAAGGGGAGAGAGTGGGAGAAGTAGAAGGGAAGAGAAAGAGTTATCTCCTATTATCTCCCCCCCTCTCCCCTCTCCTCCTCCCAGTTCTATCTTCGTTGTGGTCTAAATGTATTCAACAAAAGCCAAGGTAGAGGCGGGAGAGGGGAGGAGAAGAAATAGAAGGAGGGGGGGAGAGGAGGGTGGGATTTTCAATAGAAAATACAGGAATGAAATATAATGAAACCCAGCCAGGGAATAAATCCAGGGGATGATTCAAGGGAGGTAAGAGGAAGGGAGAGAGAGGAGGGGGGAGAGGGATAAGAGGGATAGGGAGGAGAGAGGAAGGGAGAGGAGGAGGAGGGAAAGTAGAGAAGAGAGGGGGAGGAAGAGAGAGAAGAAGAGGTAATAGGGATAAAGGAATAGTCAGTGGCGTTTTGAAGGGATTACCTGGTAATATCTTATTTTTTTTTTCTGCAACTTTTTATTAACACATCGAATTTTTACTTGCATGTCTAATAACTCTGTGTTATAATATTCATTTTTTTAATTTAACAAATTAATGATGATATATTACTCATTTATGACTTAAAATTTCTTGGAAATAGAAAGTGGAAAAAAAAAGATTCTAGGGATGTGATAATTAGCAGATATTTAGACTATCAGGGAAATTTTAAAGGAAAAGTCAGGAAATTCATATCTCCCAAGGAAAACGGTATCTACATATTCAACTAATCAAATTTAAAAGAAAAGAAAATTTATAAAAAGATTTTCTGATGTTTGCCACTGGTTGAAGTTTGGATTTTCCAATATTATTCATACTTAAAATTTTCACAATGGAAACCCTCGCTACACATAACACTACATAGGGATTTCTGACCAGTGGCGTTGGGTAAGGTGGGAATGGGGAATGTACGAGTTCCTATTATGTTACTGTAAGACTGTAGCTGATTATTTATGCCCACAAATTAAATGCACTGCAAGGAACATTTTACACTTACGATTATATTAGTGATAATTTTGTATTAAAGGAGTAGCAAGCTGAAAAGTGTTCTGACAGTTTTTCTTGAAAATGAGTACCTACCTTTCGGAATAGGTAATAGTACAAAAACCATAATAGCACTAATGCACAAAAACCATAAGGACAACTGAGGGTCGTATTATGACACAGGCTTAGATTTAATATAGTGTCCACTAACACGTCCCTGCTGAATTTCCACCACCACAGCTCAATAATTTGATCATTTCTTCATATTTTTTATGTATTACCACAATTTATTCTTTTTATAACTGTGATATGATTGTTTTTAAATCTTTCTTATGTGATTATATTGATGTTATTTATTATTTAATAAACCCTACTGTGATAGTGTCCACTTAAGATTAACCTCATCCTATTTCATGATTCAACCATAAGTTCCGGGTCTGAGCCAGTCATCCCCAATATACCAACCTCCACACGCCACTGGTTTCAACCATATTTTTTAACACACTCCAAATCCCTCCACAGCTCTCCTTTTTTTTCACACTTGTAAAATTTTCCTCGCTCGTAAATAATGCATCCGACATTTTCTTTGTAATTCTTGCGAGACTGTGTAACGAACGGAACGGGCCATTGTAATATTTGTAATTATGGCAGTGTAACCTGACTTGTAATTTATTGTAATTCTGTAATCGGTCTCGCCACGTAATTCCAGACACGTTGGAAATGAGGGGGAGGATGAACTAAGTGTTCTATAACGAAAGGTCAAAGGATTTGGTTGAAGAAATGCTGAACCGGTGGGGTCTCTGGTTCGATTTCCGCACAAAGCAAAGTAAATTAAGAGCGCGCGATTAGCTCAGTGGTTAAGCACTCGCTTGTCATGCGGAAGGTCCCGGCTTCGATCCCCATGCCGACAAAAATTTGTATTCTTAATTTGATTACAATTGTTTGTAGGGGATACTTCCGGTGCACTCGTGATGACCTAGCACCTAAATGTGAAGTATTGTGTCACTTCTCGCCCATCAGAGGGGAGGCATACTACGGGATGGGCAGGCTAATACAACACAGACCACAAGCGTCTACAGTAGCTCCTGTTTCATGGCTACGAAATAAAAAAGGCTAAGAAACACTCTTAAAAAAAATATTACCTATTAGAAAACTTTATAATAGTCCGAATATTTTTGATTTTATTGTTTCAGACAGGGTAGTTCTGTCATTCTATTCTAATTTTTGTGTCACGAGTTAGTCTGAAATTTCATGCAGGACAAAAAATTTAATGAGTTTACAATTAAAAGTGTCTTTTTAAGACAAAAAAATTCAAGGTAGTACAAACTTACCTCAATAACATGCAGAAATTGGTATAAACGTAAGTAATCCAACATACTTATACAACTATACATATTTACCTACCTACACAAGTGTAAATACACCTAGATTTAAGACACATAGAAGAACATAATTTCTCCTCTATGTAGGGGTATAATTAAGTATATAAATATTATAAACGAAATTCTGTACCAACGCGTATTAAATTTCCATACAGCCCTTCCTAAAAACGTGGTATATTAATAAGCTAATAAATATTACCAAATTATATAAACACCGTGTACGGTATTTATGTAATTTGAAACTTATCTTCACATGTTTAAGCGTACGGAAATTTATGCTCGTAGCGGGAAATTATATGAGGGAGGAAAATCTTTTTTTCAACATTTGCAGGCTCTGGTAATTTAGTTGCTCTTTGCGGGATTTTTTATCTATGTTTTGGAGGTATGAATGGGGTTTTCCGTGAGGTATGGGTGTAATATTGGTGAAGCATAATTTATTTTTGTATAACTATCTATGATATGTAGGAGGACACAAAAAAAAACACTGCCAATTATGGACACAATACTTCCTCATGATTGTTGCACATTAGGTATAATTATACACGTGGCAATTTTAACTTTTATAATACTAAATCACTTGTACCTCCAGAACCGCTTAACCGATTTTCTTTAACTGTTTTTCCTACATTCTAGATTCTACAAAAAAATCTGTATCGGTAAAAAATTCTGTATTCTTTAAAATACTGTACAAAAAATTTTTTTTAGAAAAAAAATTTAAACAAACTTATTATTTCATTGAAGAAAAAAAATTATATCAGCACAATTACTCAACTTCCCCTTGCTAAATAATTGCAATACATTCTTGGGACTCGAACCAATGACCTCTAAAATAAAAGTTCATCGCCTTATCCATCTTGCTACTGAGTCAGTATTGATCATGAAAATCATTTAATTATTGTAATAATAATACTCTTTAGTGGAAGGTAACCACCAGGCGAGGTTAATGCTCAAAGCATTTTCTACCACCTAACCCTCAGAGTCTTATTATTATGTGGTCACAAACTCAAATTAATGAGGAAAAATTCGTGCACTGGGTGGGATTCGATCCAACGGATCCCTACGTTACCTGGATTACCAGACTAGCGCTTTAACCACTTGACTACCAGTGCACAACTGCACAATTGCACATATCTTATGTATATCATTTGAAATATTTTAATTACTTAACTTACCAGCGCGAAATCTACCTTACAACTGCATATTATATCATGTTCATCATAACTAACCTGGAATCAGAAGAAAGAAAAGTTTCACAATTAGACTTGAACATTCAGAAACGGATGAAAATATTAATTTACAACATCAAAAATATAAAAAATACCACTTCTTACGTGAATTTATGTATTTATATAAATTCGTATATATAATACATACGTAGAACACTATCACAAAATTCTGTCATGTACGTATAAGAATTTGTATACAAAAATAATTATCTACCTATATAAATATGTTATGTACATTGGCCTGAACCAGGTAACTGGCCCGTGTTTATGTAGATGAGGTTGACTGTGGACATAAGACATTGCCAAGGTCGTCATGACAACCGAATGGTAATGAATAATATTTGTATCAGCCAACAGAGCGCCAGGCATGGATTCTTTTTTATCAACACAGGCTTGGACTAGACCCTGAAGACCCTTCAGGATTATGACCATGCAGGCTTCCAGCCCTGAAGGTTTTCGCATTTATTCATATTTATAAATTCAACGAAATTAATTTTAAAAAATGCAAGGTATTTTTTTAGCTATCTGTGATAAAATAAAATTTGCAAAACCTGGTGAATATTTCCGAAATGATTCATTCGACAGATAATTCAGATGTCCGGTTCTACCAAAAAATCACTTGATAGGCCATAACTGAATTTAACTTCAGTCCCTTGGCGAAGTACGGGCAATTAGCTAGTACATAGCTATTTTCATAGGAATGTGTAATACTATACTATGTAGATATGATAATTAAAATATTGTGCATTGCCAAACTCATTTAAATATAGTTCTTTTCTTCACATCACAAAATCTCACCTTTTTCTTATTTTATTTTAAAATGAAATATTAGAGGTAGGTATCATACTATCACTTATTTATGTACTTGTACGTTCAGTTTGAATAAATATTTACTTGCCTAAATAATACATAGTTTCATAACTATGTGCTTCTATGTATGTATGTTGTTAGGACTAATATGCTAAAATATGTTGGCAAACTCTGTAAATGATTCACTGTCACGGACTCTGTTGAGTCAGTGTGGCAAGTATTTTTTTCTGCCAGGATTTTTGCAAGGATATTAGGAATATGGACCTTTTTCAAGTTCCTGATTCTTCGAGCTGGTTTAATGACACACCCGACCTCCGTGGCTCAGTGGTTAAGAGCATTGATTACTGACCCGGAGATTGCGGGTTCGAATCCCGGCCGGAGCGGAAATTTCTGTCCGAAATTTTCCGTTTCCGGAATGGCATGGATGTAAAGGTAAAGTGCCTTGAAGTAATGCGAAAGCGGTTCCGGGGCACACTTACCTTCTAAAAAAAAAAAAAAAAAAAAAAAATGACACACAGGTGCTATGGTAATGATAGAATGATATCAAATGTGCCTAATAGTACATTTCACATGAAATACAACTTGCATGAAAGAGTTTTACCAACATAAAGATCTGAGATCTCACACCATCAGAGGTAAATTAATATTTTAATGCAAAAGTAGCCAGAAAAGAATCCTTTTTTCTGGTGCTAAGAATAAGGAGCACAGAAGAGTATTAATAAATTTATTAACAATTAGATTGAGATTTCAGGTGCTAATTACAAAGTGTTCATAGGGACGTTTTTTTTTTTTTTTTTTTTTCTTTTCCAATTCTTGACTCCAAGTTTCTAACAAGAATCAGCTGTGAAATATTAGAATTTCCATCATATAGTCTGACAACTCAGACCACTTAGTAAGTAGATTTGAGGGTCTAACATTTCAGGAGCAAGAAGAGAGGCACAAGAATATCTACTTGCGTTACAGTAACTTAAAACAAGTTGCGCCCACAGCTGGGGATGAAAAAAAGTCCTTTTCTTAGTCAGTTTCTCCTATCTGTGTCGTAAATTGAGCAACACTGGAAGGATTATACAAAGGAATGTGGAGGAGGAGGAGGAGGAAGAAAAAGAAGAGGAGGAGGAAAAGAAATAGACGATGTGAAAGAAGGAGGAGAAAATAAAACACTACTAACAAAGGCTTGAAGAAATAAATACAAAACAGGGAGACTGTGAAAGAGAGAGATAGAAAGGGAGAGGAGACACAGAGAGAGAGAGAGAGAAAAGGAGAAAGAGTTGAAGTTAATTACTGGAATAATTCAGCTCCCTGTTATTTATATAAACATTCTTCCTCCTCACCCAACCTTCTCTCCCTCCCTCAGAAATTCTATCTGACACTTTTCCTCCAACACCCTCCCATTCTCCCTCCAAACTTCTGCAACATTTCTCTCTCCCCCTCTCCGAATGCCTCTTTCCTCTCTCTCCCTCTCTCTCCTCTCATTTTCAACCTCTATCTTTCTCTAGACCTCTCTTTCTCTTTTCCACTCTTATAACAGTATCTCCTCCCCCTCTACTCCTCTTCCTCTCACTCATTCACTATATCTTTCCTTTTTCAATCCACAAATCTCTCAGTCCCACAATTCACTTTCATCAGTTTTTTCACATACAATCATCCTATCCATTCATACTCATATTCACACATTTTTTTACACACCTACCTCAATTTTTCTCTTTACTCCTCTTCCTATCTTTCATTTTCTACCTCCATTCTTCTCTGGACTCCCATCATCTCTTTTCTCTCATTCACTTCCCATTATCTTTATCCTCTCTCTCTCTCTGTCTCACTCACTCACTCACTCTCTCTCTCTCTCTCACTCTTTCCTCACTCATCTCTCTCTCTCTCTCTCTCTCTCTCCTCTTTCCTCACTCAATCTCTCTCTCTCTCTCTCTCTCTCTCACTCTTTCCTCACTCAATCTCTCTCTCTCTTCTCTCTCTTTCTTCTCAACTTTCTTTCCTCTTTTATGCACTTCTCTATTATTGAATTCTATTTGTCTCCTTCCTCATTGTTCTGCCTTTTTCCTTCTCGCTTCCTCTCCTCTTTTACTTCCGATAGCCTCACCACCACTTCCATGTTCAACACCTCCATCCTCCCTCCATCTCATCCCCACCCTTCGCTCTTCCCACTCCCCTACCTCGTCTCCTCCCTGTCTGGCGCGGATGTCACGGGTATTGTTCTCCAGAAGGGCGCTATATTTATGACGTCATACCCGGACGGATATTGTCAATTATATATTAAAAACACCCGACGCTCTCTTCTCTACCAAACCCCTCCTATATTTAAAAACCCTCTTTACCGTTTTGCAAAAACAAAACCCCTGTACAGCTTCCATCCACTTTCCCATCACTCCCATCCCAGACCCGGATGCTCAACAAATTTCCTCCTCTTCCTTTGTATCTATCATCTTTTTCTCTCATTCCCTTCCCTTCCCATTGTCTTCCTCCTAAACCCCCCACACCAAGCACTTCCATCCTCAAAATCCTCTCAACTCTGAACCACAGAAAACCCCCTCAGAGCGATGCTATCCTCTTCCTCTCAACAACAGAAACCCCCGCACCTGTACCTCCTTTCGCCAGTCAACACCTCCGTCGCGTCGCTTTCTCATTTCCCGTCTCTTTCAAATTGTCCTTCCACCATTCAGTACTCTTTGCCCAACCTGACTAACCCTCTTGTCGCGTGTTTCTTTCTCCTTGTTTCCTGGTCCGCGCATCCTCTGCCCGTTACCTCCCTCTTCAACCCCATTGTGCCTCTTCAGCTTTCTATTATCCTCTTCATCACTGTCCTCTTCTACTGAGCATCCCTCGCAGCCCTTGTTACCTTCCAATCAATCGCCTTCCGATGTATCCCGACCAGTCTAGTACCTTGCAGACATGATGGGACGTACAACAACCTCCAACTCCACTATTCCAGATAGTCAAGATACCAGATTCTCCTCTTCGCTTGCCCTTTTCCAATAGTGGTACACCCTTTCCACCTCTTTGTCTATCATAGGACACCCCCATCGCTCTCCTGTCTAGTGGGGGCATCCTCCTCCCTCCTGACCGGGGGCTGGCGGGGTGGCTGTCCCCGCCCGAATATTTATCGTTCCCCGTGAAATTTATTCAGTGTTATTTTCGCCGTTCGATGGGGGCAAGGAGGGCGGGAGGGGATTTATTTTTGAATTTATATTTCGGTCGCCACAAACACGGACGCCCGGTTTTTTTTTAAACGCTTTGGATGCGCTGAAATAAAGCTCCGCTGAATTAAAGCTTGCAGCTTTACGACGGGATGCTGAATTGTGAGAGAGGATCAGCAGATGGGGAAAGGCGAGGGGAGGATCAGCAGTTTGGAAGGGGAGGGAGCGAGAACGAGAGAGAGAGAGAATTGAATTGAATTGAATACTTTATTTATTTATACAATAATGATATTACAGACAATACATCTCCTATAAGCTAAGTCTAACTTCTGAGAAGGAAAGAGAAGGAGTGGATCAGCAGATGCGGTAGAGTAAAAAGGAGGGAGGTTTAGGGTAGGATTAGATCGTCGATGAAGTATGGTTGAAAGAGATATTTTTTACGGTTATATAATATAACTCACCGTGGAATTGTATAGAAATTGGTGCATTCTGTATTTATGTATCATCAAACTCATATCAATTCAATGCATTTGATTTTCTGATTAAATTAGGGTAAGCTTGTACATCAATCCTACAAAAGTGCAGCAATATATTTGAATCGTACTGAAAAAGAATGAACAAGAAAGTCCGCTCTCCACTTAACTCAATAATTATATACTCATTATATTAAAAGATAATTACACTAATTAACTATTAATAATGGCGAGACCTACAGACAACTGCCACGGATACTTACCTACATCTATACACTTCAATTACAGATACACATATATGTATGTGCAATGTACATAAATAGTTACATAGATATAGGTATGTATAACTTCAACAAGCCTCCACCACCATAAACGGACAACGAGACCACAGGATTCTGGACCATAATCAACTTTAAACGTACAAACTCGGCCGGTTAATTTAATTACCTTTTTTTTAATCACCTGGTTAACAAGTTCTAACGAGCTTCGGCGCGGAGCTTACAAGATAATATAAGTTACGGGCTCGTTACCTAGTGTCGTAAATCTAGCCCGTAATTAGGAAATGTGCTGGCTGTTACCGTAATTAGTCGGTAATCACCTGGCTAGATCCAATGGCCAGATTCCGCGAGCTGACCTTTGAAATGTCAGCTAGATCTTAACCGGCAGACTTGCTGATTTTTTATGGATTCTTTTTATAAGTTCTTTTGCTTTATGGTTATGTATTTGAAATAGAAATGAGTTGTTGAAAGTTACATAATTTTTATGTTACATATATTTGCAAGTGTCAAAAATTAATAAGTTATTATTCATCTAAATAAGAAGACTTTCAAGAAATTAGTATAACTTAAATAGACAGATAGTGTACGTATTGTCTGTATGTTCTAAGCAAATATGGCCATTAAGAATATACTGATATGAAGTACAGACTATTTAACTGTCGAGGTATGTGTTCTTAAGTGAGTTAAAATCTATTGTACAAAAATATGATACAAAAGTTTAATGTATCACATTGTTTAAATGGATTTTTTTTAAAAGTTCTACACATTATGTAATTTGAAATAGAGGAGAACATATTTGCAAAGTACCCAAAATTCAATAAAGTCTATTATTTTCATCTAAAATGAACAAAACATTTCATAGATATACTTTAAGGAGTATTAATATATGACTTATAGATATTATCACTTCTATACATATCATACATATTATACTCAATATCATTTAATATACTTACACTTTCTTTATTATATAGTATAGTTTACTACGAAGCATACTAAGTTTCCGTTCCATTATGATAGTCCTAGTCTCATAGTTATACTACCAAGTCGATACTAAAATACATATTTTATAGTAATATGCCAGAAACTAAATTAATACATAGATATAAATTATACAGAGTACCTAAATATATTACTAAATATTTACCCATTGTCTTTCATAGGAAGTATTACAGGCAAATAGGACTACAATGTTAGGTACTGTAGGTAGGGTTGAGCTGGGAGGGGTTTGGGATGTACTGGGAAGTCCCTTATAAATGCTTATGAGCTTTAAGCTGCCATTAGCACCTCATCAAGACTTTTAATGACGATGTCCTTTCTGCATTTTCATCAGACATTTTGTATTTATGACACTGCACCTACAGCCCTACATACAATTTTCTACATAGGCAATGTATCTTTTAACTGATGGTGTTTTGTATACAATAGAGTTACTGTTACTAGGACAACAAGGTTATTTATTTATTTGATATAGTAAATGAAATGCGAACCTGGTTTTAAGAAAACTGGATATGAGAGACAAAATTCCATATCAAATAAGTACATTCACGTCACGTCTCTATAAGTAAAAACGAAGAGAACTGGATATAAGAGACAAACTTCCAGAATTAATGTACATGTACGTATACGTCTGTGTAGGTATACCTAATAAGTGAAAATAACATATTTATAAGACAAACCTGGACACCTATTATAAGAGAGAAAAAAATTCCGTTCCCTTAATCCTTCGGCTTTCAGCTATTTCCATGCATGTTCGACTGATATCATGCTTATAGTGTTGCAAGTGCATTACTTTGTCCTCAGTAGGGAATTACTACCACTCTTCTTATTTTTCTTGACATGTTCCCTTTTCATGAGTCTCTTCTATTTTCGTGATACAGGGTGGTTATCAGTACAGATTTTGCTGATCGATTTGCCTCAGTCATTTTTGTAAATTTGGGATGTAAGGAAAGACTTTTTCATTTTAAAACTAATGATAATCATCTTATCTCTGTAAAAAAAAAACATTACAAATGCAAAGTTTCTTATCAAAAGTGATAGGTAATGTTGGGTGTGATTTATCGACTTGCAAAACCCTACTCGAGAAAAACCCCTAACACTTGAAATGAACTACCTCGTCTAACAATTCAAAAAGGATTTCAAGAAGGATAAAAAAAAACGAGTAGAAAAAATAAAATGGGGAGTGAGATTCGTGTTTTGAGGGGTCTACGTCATTGGAAATATTGGAAGCCATAAATCTGAGGGCCCATTTTTTATTAGATCTGAGAGAGAGAGATAAGTCCTGTTGGGAAGAAAATTAGGGGAAAGAGGACCAAGACGAACCCCTCTTACACAAGGTACGTGACAAGAGAACAAAGTAGCATTTATCATTTCCGTAGAACACAAAAAAATGACAGTTCGTTTATACAGGGTGAGAAAAAGAAACGGTTTTGTTGTTCAAACTTTAACTTTCTTTGTTCTAATACTTAAGGACCAAATTACTGAAAACAGGATTAGATAAATCTAAGTGGAACTATCCCTTAACACGCCCACTAGTGGAATTTCAACCAATCACAGCGCAGAATAGTCTGAGTTAAGAGATGTGTCCACATAGATTAATCTAATCCTGTTTCATAATTCGGCCCTTAAAATTTTAAAGCATTGCCAAGAAGAACTATTTTTCTTAATTTGTAACTATTGGATACAATAATATCTGGATATTAATTTTTTATCTCTGGTGTTGACAGAACGTCACTTATTGTAGTAATTACATGAAAATACTTTTGGACGAATTGGATACGAATAAATATAAGTTATTGACGCATTTTTTGTGGCTTAGGTTCATAAATAATTCTTACATTAACACATGTTCAATGTGCTACTTGATAATTGCTAATAATAAAATTAGCTCATGCATTGTGATTTAAATTCAAAATTCGAAAAACTTTTAGTTTTTCCACTTCAAAAAAGTTCTAATGTTCACACTATCTGAAGTGTCATTTTGAGCAACATAATGTTACCCATTTTTGTCCGACCCTGAACATCAAATAAAACATGGCAGCCCTGACAGCCCCAGCCAACTTCCTTGCGGTTTTCAAAATTCATTTCTTGGAGTAAGAAGGTGACAAACAGTGGCGGGTAATAAAGGGTTAAATTTGACATTTTTCATTATTAAATTTTAAACCCAGCATATAGCCAGAAACAATGCTTGATAAATAAACATTTAAGTAAATCTCCCTATTGTAGCTTCGAAAAAGACAATTATAGGTACTATTCCTATCACTCTCTTAAGTCACTATTTTAGGTTTAAATTTTTAAAATGGCGTGTTTGCAAAAGAATAATACTTGTGAATTTTCTGAAACTTAGAGGTGACACTCCATATGATGTAGTATATTTCGTTATTGTCTCCAAATTATAAATCAATTAATTCATGATAGCAGGATGGCGCAATTTAACAATTTACCTTTGGATCTATTAATTTTTTTACCAGTTTACCAATGCATACCAAATTATAAAACAATTTACATATACAATGGATGTTGTAAGAAATAGAAGATAGATAGGTATGATACTCTTGCAAACCAAACCAAACAAATTATTTATAATGTAAGTATGTACTTACACTTTGACTTTAACAAGTATTGTGTTCTTTCTGGACAATTCAGAAGAAATGTATTGATGATTTTTAGAATGGTATTATTTATTTCTGTCTCCCTCAATCAGTTGTAGATACACCACTGGTTTTATCTTTGCAAATATTATAAATATATCATAAAGCCTTTGCAAAAGCCTCTATTTGGAAAATTGCATTATTTTGTGTTTCATATACACGTCGCACAGCATTGCAATGTCAATGAAGGCATTGAAAATATGCCCCTCCACAAATAATAGACAATAAATGATAGGGTTGTCCTTGTCATAAACCACACTTATCCGAAGATCGAATTATGTGATAAGGGTCGAGTTATTTGTAATTACAGTTTGATAAAGGGATGAATTTTACAAGAATATCTCCCAAAAGGCTTGTAGAGAAAATTACTATGACATAAATCAAAATGGTTCTCCTGGCCTGGGATGTTGGGGAATTATTGATTACTGATAAACCGATGGAAATTTCAAGTTTGACTGTTCATTTCTTTGTATTTTCATCATAAAATAGTGACAGATATTTTTTTCTCGACCAAAGAGGTGTAAGGTATTTCACAAGGAACTTCTGAGTTTACCTACCCGGGGTTAAAAAAACATTATTCTTTTTATTCTCATTGAGAAGAAGATGAAAAAATTAATGATCCAAAGATTTTTTTTTGATTATTCATTTAATAATTCAATATTATTTTTATATTTTTTACTGAAATAAATTCAATTAATCTCCAGGTAGCAAAATCAGAATTTACTTCGTGTAATTTATTTGACAAAGACTCATATCCAGCGAGGTGACTGACTTAAAATCATGCGAATAATTCAAAATAATTACATATTATTAGTAGCCTTAAAAACAGATAAATTAAGATGAGAGTATCAAAACAGTACCTATTTACATATCAGCCTTCTATAGCATACCTGTAGAATCAAACATACATATCTTTGACCAGTATTTTTTTTTTTTAAATACGTACAGTTTTGTACCAGTATATTAGTCTGAACATACAATAAATCTCAGACTAAAATATTATATTAAATCCTAATATAATATATGCAGAGAGTCCTCATAAATCACGGGATAATTTATATCAGAGTCATTTGTACGCAAACATATACATAAGAACACGAGCGGGAGAGAGAGAGAGAGAGAGAGAGAGAGAGAGAGAGATTCAAATGAAAAGTCAAGAATTTTGAAAGATTTATGAATCTTTCTTAAAAATGCTCAGCATAATTTCATGCTCAAGTCTTTCCTAACATCTTTTGGAAACATTTAAATTGTATTGAAAATTTAAACTTATTAAAATCAATTAACCTCTTCAAGCAAAACTGCAAATAACCTGTGATATTAAAGCTAAAATATGTAGAAGTACCATCATCAAATGGACTTTCAGAGTGACCATGCATTGGGCGGGATTCGAACCAAGGAAACACTGCGTCAGCTGGAATACTAGCCTTCCACCTGGCTCATAATATACAAAAAGGTTTTTAGGTATTTATCCATCCATTTTGGATTTTAAAAATAGCTATTTTTCTGTGAGTCATCAGGATTGTCAATTCTCACCGACTAGAATCAGGAATCAGTTGATACTTCTTGGAAACAACGACCATTACAGCTTTCTCAAGAAATAAGATGCATAGCTAAACAAAGTTGTCGTTCATCATAAGCTAGTTGACATATCTGGTTAAAATTCTTTGACATGTCTAGTTAAAATTCTTGATGAAGATGGAAGCGATGGCACTTATTACAGAGAGATTTTCTAAGAAGAGAGAGATTAGATATAATAGATAGGTATTTTCTACCTCAATTATTTGAATTTTTGTACTGCGAGACATAATAATATCAAAAGAATAATTGAAGCTGATAATTTCGAGCTACATAAGTATGAAAAGTAGATCACATGAAATCTATTAATAAGAATGACAGAAAAGTGACAAGTTGTACAAGATGTTCATGAATATCAGAACCTAACTGTACTGTATTGAGCTAATTTTCTTAAATACAATAGTTCAAAATATTCAGTTCAAAATATTCACGAACAATAGTTCAAAACAATAGTTCAAAATATACACGAACCTAGACGGCAGACTTGTAACCTGAAGTTCGGTTGTTCAAGTCCCAAGTTAAGCAAAAGAATTTGAATATTATAATCGGACAAAGTGATTAACACAAAATTAATATCATAACCATTTCTAATAAATTATTCATGATGTCATCAACTAACTAAACACTCTATTTTATTGATCAAAACAGATAATTTTGAAGTCAAAAGATAATCTATGAACGGTAGATAAAAATTTAATAATAAAATTTATACCACCTATTTTATACTGCTGTTTAGGACTATTAAGTCCCATTATTAAAGCAGTAAACACAATTGTAATGTGGTCAAAATCCCAAATAAGATAATTTGTCATATCCCGGCTGAATTTCGAACCCACGACCTATGGATAACCAGGCCGATGATCTGACCACGACATCTGATAATGAATAGGTATCAGTATAAAATATCCTTTTTGGAAAAGGAGAATAATAATGAAACTTTTATTTGTAAAATATTTACCCTACAGATATTATTGTAGACACAAAAATGTATTTATTAAAATATTTTCCTTTAATTTTCCTTTCACGAATGAAAAAGGGACATACCTTCTTCCTTCCGAAATTAAATTTCAGGACTTGTCGTACTGCGGTAAAGACAAAAAGACACCCTCTTCTGTCTGTATCTATTCCTGCCTTCCCCCACCCCTCAACTTTCGGACCTTACAGGTTTCCACATTCAGGCTGCGGTGACTTCTGCATACTTTTAATTAAATGAAACTTATCAATTTGGTCAAGGAATACCGAGAAATATTATTTGGTGTATTTGGTGTACCTATAAATTTAGGTATGTGCCGTACATACATATGGGTATTAGTTTTATGTAGGTACTCAATTTTGTCGGTCGAAAAACAATAATAGTTACCTACCATGCTAGAGAAGAAGTAACTAACTACCTTTCTTTGGAGAGTATAAATATGTTTTTCTTCACAAAATTAAGAGAAAATACAATACTTTGATTTCAAATATTAGAAATCATCAGAAGATTGATTGATTGAATATTGATTTTCGAAATGAGTATTATCCACTTCCATATGTATCTTTTTTTTTAGGAGATTCAACGCTGTCGCAACCAGAGTTATTGAAGTTATAGATTAATCTACAATTGCAGTATGTCCGAGTAGAAGCATTGAACCAAACACCATTATCCCTAGTGGATGTGTCAAATCTACCACCAAAACCATTGGCCTCCCGCAGATTTCCTGTCTAACAAAGAAACCCCTTTACTTCCGTATATTATGTAACCCTAACAGGCGATGATGCATATTATTTATAAATGGAATCTGTATTATAAGAAGTCTGAATGTCTTCCTGAGGGATAAATGTGTTTCTTCCGAAAGGGTGACAGGCGACATTAACAACATGAAGGACATTTAAGAATATAGAATAGAAGAAGAAAAAAGATAGAAATATGTTTGTATTTATTTCAAATAACTACATTGAAGAATGTATTTGAAAATTAAAAGGGTTCGAAAGTTTAAGAAAATTTAAACTAAGATCGATGTATGATATGAGATAAATAGGTTTTTTGGTCATTTTACAAAAAATGATCATCAGAAGATTCAACATTAGGATTATGAAGAAGATAGATAATAATAGTATAATACTCTGAAATATTTAAAAATCTCACTTAATTTGGGATCAGATTGTTAAAAAAGAAGATAAAAATGCAAAATAACTCTATTGTATACAAAAATATGGACTTTTTCACCGTCTAGTATGTAGCTAAGACCACATCAAAACCAATAAAATACCTACTATGTTTATAAATAAAAAAATACTCAAGACATAAACTGACAGAATAACATACAGTATACATGGTACTTGACGTGACGCACTACTGAGAAACTAGATCAAGAGTTTCCACAAAACGTATTAAATCACCATACTGAGAAATCTGAGATGACTCAGTGAGTCGCTGATTTTCAAGGTCCACCAGAAAAACGAAGAATCTACTTCTAGAACAAAGCTGTGACGGTCAATAACTAAACATTAACTTAATTAGTTGACATCAGAGATGATAAAAATAACAATCAGAACAAACTCCAGAAACAGTTAAAAAACAATAAACAACTAACTGATGGAATCGAAAAAAATCGAGGAAACCACAATTCCAACACTCATTTTATTAGTCATATAAAAATAAAGTGATAAAATGGTCGACTATATAAATAAAACGTTAACTCTTGAAATTGATGGCCAATTTACAGATAATTAACATAGAAATTGCATAATTATTGTCGAATAAAAATATTTTATGTCATGTAGAGGAAAGGTGCCCCGATGGACCTTCAAGGGGTATTTGGATACATCTAACACTGAAACCATTATGAAATAATAGCAACTTGGATTGATATATACATTGTTGGTATAACGGGAGTCCCCTGACTGATTCAGAAACCTAAATAGTTGAAATGATATTTTTACTTATTTTTGGCATTGTATTTTTGGGATTGGTTATAAAAAAATTAAGGTTACAAATAATAAGAGCCTAGCACTTATATGAAACAAAATTACTGGCACTCAATCACTTAGGTGCAGTTTTATTCATTCAAATATTATTAATAAGGAAGAGTAACAAACATACATCAGTCCCCCTAAAACAATTTGGTATATTTATTTTGTGTATCTCAGAAATATCCCCAGAAAGGTGTCTATTAAAAAGTGGATGCTGGCAAAGATTCCATTTTATTGGTTCATTCTTCTTCACAAGAAGGACATTTCTTATTACTTAATTTATTCTAAAGAATCTTATTGTTTCTTTATTTACTTTTGGCTCATTTCTTCACCCTTTTTCGTGTTTCTTGTAATCTTTATTTTTATTTTATTGGCAAAGCAAATAAAAATCACACAACAATGTCGCTGGTGCATTTAAAATAAGCCATTCTTACTCTTCACTAAGTATTTCATGAGTCGTTAAGGAATTAAGTTGTTATTTGTTCAAATTCTTTGAGCTTCTTTTATTTAAACTGCGAAAATTTGAATAAGACATTTTTTCTTTTATACAGGATACAGTGAAAATCTCGACTTCTTTCTGGCAAATGAAGATTATTGATCACGTAAATGTGGATCTTGCATGATACAGTATTTTCAATATTATTTACATTTTTAGCACAAAAGAGTTCTTAGAAAATAAAGACGAAAGCTCTCGCTATTTGCACAGTAATGAGCTTTAACAATAAGAAACTTGAAATCTTATCCAACAAATCATTTAAGATTGTCGCACTTACTGTTATATTTCCAGTAAATGTATTCAAAAGAACAATTATTTTTCATAAAATCATTAAATGTATTTGAAGATCAAAACACTACAAATAATACAGTAAAATTTTAAATTGGTAATTCATTTAAGTATCTATGTGTCTCCATTACATAATTTCATCTAGTGCCCAGCAAAGGACATATTCATGAAACTCTGAACCTTGGTGTTTCATGTTTTATCACGTATCATTCCTGTTCATGAGAACTTTGAAAAAAAAACCTTAATAAAAAAAGCTACTTTTTTACCAGTACAAAAAAATATACATATATTATGCTACTCTTTGATTTTCATTAGTGACAAAACATTGCACATGATGGGTACTTAAAATTAATTAAAGCAAGGTACGTATTACCTACTTAGGTCCGAAGAAATAGCTAACTCTACCAACTTTTTAATTTTCGGATGAAATATTTACTTATAAAATTACTGCGAAGTGCATATCTAATTTAAAAAAATGCAATTAAAAGTTTAAGATAGAAGAAACAATAAAGGAGTAGGTATACTAGCAGCCATTGAAGACGCTGACGCCAATAAAGAAGAATATGACATATGACGAAGAAAGAGAAGAAAAAAGAAAGAAAGAAAACAAGAACAAAAACAAACAACAAGATCATAAAGAATACATAAGAAGGTCTTCAGATAAAAAGAAATAATGAATAATGTACGAGGCAAAACCAAATAACAAGTACTGCAAGAGAAAGAGACAGAGAGAAAAAGGAAAAGGAGAGCAATACAGATGAGAGAGTGAGAGAAAGATTGAGACAAAAACAGAAGTAGAATTGTTTGCAAAGACAGCTTTGGAGAGCTTTTTCCTCTGCTAGTTAGAGACTTGGAAATGATATTCAAACAGATCGAACTAACAATTGAAACAGAAACAACCAACGCTATGAGCGAGCAACATAGATTGTCTAAAATTAAAGACCTCGTTTATATGTTTTTTTTTTTTAATGGTTCTATTTTGAACTAGGATGAAATTTTTAAGAAGTTCTATTATTACACTTTAAAAATTAAACTCAAATTCTATACGATGAGTTATTCTCTTCACTCAGCCAATCTACCAGGATGTTTTATTTTTTATAGAACATTTTGGATAATAGTTGTACACCATATTTCTTAATTTTCTCATTCTTTTCTTTTACTACCTCAAAATGTTTTTTTTTTTTTTTCTCAAAAAATAATAATAAATAATAATTACTATCATATGAATTCAATTTAAAAACTTAGAAGACAAGCGTGCCGACCTCTACATTTCACTGACGTCAGAATGAGAATACAAGAAAGAAGTACTCGCGAGTCGCACAAGTTCAACGTGCTTGAGAGAAAAAGAGAGTTATAGAATGAGCGAAAAAAAAAAAGATGATGGAGAATAGGAAAAGAAAGAAAAACTGATCATAAGAAATAGCAAAAGAACGTGCTTGAGAGAAAAAGAGAGTTATAGAATGAGCGAAAAAACAAAAAAGATGATGGAGAATAGGAAAAGAAAGAAAAAGTGAGCATGAGAAATAGCGAAAGAATAACAAGATAAATAATAATAAGCCATAATGGTAACGTTTGTATAGCTAAATAATAATGCTGATTAAGGATACCATTTAATGAATAGAAAATTAAAACAACAACAACAATAACAACCGCAAAAGCAGAAACGAATAGAACAAAATACCAAAAAATTATAATAATCACAATAATGAGATGAGAAAAAAAGTATTGATGAAACAGGCAAAATAACAACAATGTTATGACAAAACTATAGAGGGTAAAAATATAAAGAGAAACATGAACAAAAACAACAACAACAACAAGAACATTAAGATTACCGAAAATAATAACAGCAAAAAGAGGAATACCACATATATTAAATATCACAATGCCAAAAAAGCACCAGAAACAAGAGTAACAATACCTAACACAAGGAGAATGGTAACAGCATTGAAAAGAGAAAGAAGAATAATGATAAGGAAGAAGCAAAGAGGAAGAAATGGAAATTTCAATGAGCACCTCATTAGTGGACAAAAAACAAACGCAGAAACATTATACATTCATATAAGCACAAAATAACAGATAATAATTATATAAGCACAATATAAGAGATATAAGAACAAAATTCAGAGCAAAAGTCTCAGAAATGTATAGAAGTAGTGATAGTAGTTGGGTTTAGCTATTTTAATAAGGCATGGGAGTATAATAGCTATTATGATAAGGAATAGTAAAGCTACTAGTGCTAGGTATGACCAGCTATTTGAATAAGAAATAGCGCTAGCAGTTGAGGCACAAGTGCAGTGGTGTAGAGAGGTGGAACAAAGGGTGGCTATGATTCAGCGTTCTGTCCAGCCAGTATAAACAGAAAAGTGAGGGTTGTTTTCAGTTTGATTCCTTTTCTTTTTACAGTTCTACTTTATGAAGTTGTAGACTCACTTAAAGTAGAGTCAAAATATCCTTAGAGAGTAATTCTACAGCTATTGCTCAAGTTTCACAACACCAAAGGTTTAAACGGCGTTTGAAATATTATAAAAGTATTGTGTCTAATATACAGTCAGGTTACCATACCTATCATCTTTAAATTTATCATACAATATCCAGAGGGTGATTTTTTAATCATATTTGTGCTATCATACATATCTTTCGCTTTACTAAACCTGAAATTTGGGACTCAAACTACTAACTATTGGTTACGAAACCGCCTTATTTATCGAGCTATCGAGGTCGGTCAAAATCCAGAGTGTAGAATAAACAAGGAACTTGTGATGAATAGGACTTGTGAGCCATAATAGTCTGGTGAGTGGACTTGTGATCAGAGGTCGGTGGTTCAAGTCCCAAGATAGGCAAATATTTAGTCAATCGAGTTTGAGTAGTTGTGATATCACAATTGTGATCAACACAAACAACAAAACTAACTTAGTACCGACCTCACACTAGCTTGATCGATAAGGCGGCGGACTTGTAACCTGAAGGTCGGTGGTTCAAGTTCCGTTTTCAGAAAAGATTTAGTAAATCGAGTTTGAGTAGTTGTGGTATCACGTAGGTGATTAACAAAAATATGATAACTTTTTTTTGATATCATAATTGTGTGTGTTAATCACAATAGTGAAATCACAACCACTCAAAGAACTTGGCTAAAATTTTGCTTAACTTGGGACCCGGGAACTTCGAACCCGGGACCTTGGCAAACAATTAGTATCTTACCAGCATTGAACTATTCGGGCGCTGTTTCTGAAATATACCTACATCACGAAAGTGATTAACACATGATAACTAACTTAGTCCGGTGAGTCTAGTCATGACACGGTAGTTGTATCCGCCACTGATGAACGTCTCCTATCTCAATCTCCCGGC
Organism: Bactericera cockerelli; assembly: GCA_024516035.1. NCBI lineage: Eukaryota > Metazoa > Arthropoda > Insecta > Hemiptera > Triozidae > Bactericera > Bactericera cockerelli. The sequence continues at coordinate 9,598,602 of CM044961.1, read as the reverse complement.
ATTCTACAGAAGAACGGGCCATGCTAGGGCGCATTCAATTCCAGAACAAGTGACTGGTAATCCAATAGCTTTAATAATAAGGCATGTCTCTAGTTCCCTAGTGGGTCACTTGAGAACGCTGTAAATAATACAGCAACTGAAGTCTTCTGATTCGGACGAAGAGTATTCACATATCCGACCTCAGTCGTCCGATGCATTTACCTATATGAAATTAAAATGTATCTCACTATGAGACTGTAAAAAGGATTTTCATAGTCCTATATTCTCTATTACCTAGATCTTAATAGATCCTTTCCTAGATCTTAATAGCTCTTTTCCTAGATCCCAAAAGATCCTTTTCTATTAGATCTTAATGGATCCTCTCATACTAGATGTACATAGATCCTTTCCTATTAGATGTTAAGAGATTCTTTCCAACATCCCTTCTGAAAGTTTTTTTGCATCTGTAGGCATCAAAATAATTAATAAAGTTCGAAATTACAATTAAAATTGTATTCAAGGCTCTAGATGTATAACATGGGGACTTTCATAGACGCTAAGTCATATCTAATTAAATTCCCATTTTACATAATTCATTCCTAATTCTCATACACGCGTGCAGCACCTTTGAATAATTTCCTAACCCCAATTTCATATTTCTGGAGTAAATTTTCCTCAGGAACAAAAAGCCTCCTCCCAGTTAGGAGAGACAAAAGTTGCGAAAGTCGGAAAGATAATTAAAGTAAATAAATTAGAAATATTGTTCGTGATTCAACTTTACGCCAAATCTTAAGGGAAAGTTCTTTAGAATGTCTTCCTTGTTTTCTTAGAAAATTCTACAACAAATATTCTTTGAATGCTGCTTTATCTTCGTGTAATATTATTATTAACCTAAAACAGCTGTTTCAATTTTTTATTGATATTTGGAAGTAAAATGTCAATAAGAGAAATATCGACTATAATAAAATCGCCTTATTTGTACTGCCTATAAATAAGGCTATAAAATTTCCTATGATAAAATTGTCTTAATTACTTATACTGCTCGACAAGGGCTAATAAGTCCCATTATTCTAGCAGTAAGACCAAGACGGTTTCCAGAACCACTACAGGCATATATGTTGATTTATTTTTCAAGTGCCATAGTATCAGAAACAATACGATAGTGTTGAAAATGGTCACTTACCAATCAGGAGGAAAGTCAATAAACGTCATCACTATCTGACGGCACGGAAGACAGTAGTCTTATAATAATGAAAACCATTGAACATACCTGAAACATTGAATAGAAAAAGGAACTATTAGTTATGCAATTCTGAAAAAAAAATCGCAAAATAATCATTAAATTAAAATATTCTTAGCGCACCTAAGTACACTCAATTTGTTTTCGTTGAAAAACTAGGGTAAATATGATTTGCAAATCTTGAAATTGGGAATTTCATAATGTCCAAAAATAAGAACCGTTAAAAATTTAATATATATGTATAAAATAATTACGGTATACATACCTATAAAAGGATAGAAATTGAGAAGGATTAACGATAGAGACAGTAATATGAGCAATTGATTGGGGTAGACTAATATAATTTTTTCTGAGTTCAATAGAAAGTAAAACTTTCTGTGAAATTAGTAAAAATTGTATTAGTCTTCCTCAATCAGAGTGATACCTTCACATAATAAGTGAGTCCCCCTTCAAGATATATGAGCTATTGTTACAGAAATGTAGAAACGAGCATCTTATTTTCCTGTCTTTTTCTTTCGTTTTCTATCTTTTTTTCTTTACTTCTCTTTCTCTCTCTCTGTTTTGCTCTATCCTAGTCCCTCTTTTCTCTTCCTTCCTCTCTCTCTCTCTCTCTCTATTTTGCTCTATCTATTCCCTCTTCTCTCTCTCTCTGTCGCTCTATCCTATTCCCTGTTCTTCTCTCTTCCCTTTTTTGTCTCTCTCAGTGTCTGTTCCACGGAGGTAGAGTTTCTTGTTTCCCTGTAATATTAGACACGTTTCACAAGTTCTTCGTACGTGATTTGTATTCCTACTATAGAGAGAGTGGAGGGAGAAAGAGGGAGAGAGAGAAATAGAGAGAGAGGAAGAGAGAGAGAGATAAAGAAATGGAGAGGAGGAAAGGAGAGATAGAGAGGGAGAAGAAGAAGGAAGGGAGAGAGATAAAGATAGGTGAGGAGAATAAGGAAAAAATAAGTAGAAGGAATATAAGGAAAAAGGGAAAAAGAGAAAGGGTGAGAGAGTTGTGCAAAGGAAGGTAAAAATTGCGTGTATGAGGTATTAATGAGAATAATATGGGGAGGAAGGGAAAGACTATACGTACATACAGAATCATTAAAAGGTAGGTACAGGAAATTTAGGCTGTGTATATTTAGGTAGGTACTTATGTTCAAGTATGTTGTTTGTATTTTTAAGAAGGTACAAGCAGAAAAACCACAATAATAATTACCTAGCATTAATTAGAGAAAGTTTTATAGCTTACTTAGTTATTAATTATATGAATTAGGTAGGATTTACAAAAAAAAAAACTATTTATAATATTATTGAATAAGAAAACAACAAAACAATAAAATATGTAGGTATGAAAAATAAATTATTGTACCACAAGTAAGAGATTCTCAATAGATGGAAAAATCTTAAAAACTGCTTACCGGAGAAATAACGGGTTCACTAGATCACTAGCTTACTAACTGATATCTTCCCAATTTGCTTAAAAATAAAATCAAAAGAGTTGTACACAAACAAAAAACTAAAAGACACAACGACAAAGGACCACACTGGTTGTTGATTAAAAAGGAAAGAAAACTATTTGCAAAAAATACCATCAAGACAAAGAAATTGCACATCAAAATATTTTGAAAACAAGCAATTTGAGACACTTTCACATTTCTCTCAAGACCCTTAAAAAATTCTTCTTTGCTAAAAAAGGACAAAAAAATTAAAAGACGGTGTGGTAAAGTTTCTAAAAATTTCATGGTTAAATCTCTATCTAGGAGTACGGATAATGAACTATAACGGGATCCCAAAAGTATTTGATCAAAGTGAAACCCTTGGATAACCCATTTTATAGAACAATCGATTTTGGAGGCTATAAAGACCTATTAGAAAGTGTTAGGTACCTATAAGGGGTGATTTTAATTGATGATCTTCAAGAGTTACATCACTTTTTTTACTCGAACTTTTTTTAAACATTATTTGTACTTCAAGAGTCTCATGGATTCTCTAAAATTACAAAAATAATATTCTGACAACTCCTTGACTACGAATAAGTGCTACACCCAAGTTACGGACCAAGGCATGGCTCTATATTTATTATATGAGGCATTGTCGTACATCGTCTCAGTCCTGAATTCAACACCACCGAAGAATATGGCAACCCAAACTCGCTGTGATTTGTGTTTTCGGTGACTCCCTCATTTCCAAACATTACTGACTTTTTTTTTTAAAAGTGGCTGATAAATTCTTTCTTTTTTGTTAATGTTAACTGTAATCTTATAAAACAGCACTAAGAATAATAATAAATTAATTGAGGAAGCAATGCAAATACCTGACTTACTAACCCTAATCTAACGTTTCTCTTTCTCAAAACAAAAAGAATTACTCTGTAAAATCTCGTTTTAATCCTTTATCATCAAAAGAAAAGAAAAGAACTCTGCTATTCTTTACAGTGAAACTGATTTTTATCCTTATGACTTTCACTTTTTTGGGTTTAAAAGAATTAAGAGAAATAAATGGATCCCTTATTGAGACCTTATCGAATAATCCTGAAATTTAATACGAGACAGTACAGACTACTCATTCAGTCGAACCTGGATATAAGAGAACTGGATATAACAGTAAACTCGATATTTGAGAGAGAGAACAATGTCCAATCTCCTTCTATCAGAAACCGTGAGTTCTCCTATATCCAGATTCGACGACTGTATTAAATTAGTTCTTTTTAACCTTTCTATAGGAGTGTTGAGAGTTCGATTCCCGATCATGAGGGATCTATTTTTTTTTTTTTTTTTTTTCAGAAATGGGATTTTACTGACTTTAGACTGTTGAGCTTAGTATGGAGATGGACATTTGGAAAATCAACCTGTTGTGTTTCTTCACTTTGCTTTTTCGCAATCCTACTTGGGGTCGGCCTTGGTCAACCTCTGCCTCATAGTAGGAGTTCTGGCACTCCTACGTCCACATTTTACAGCTGGATGTCCTTCCTAATGCCAACCTGTTAAGAACGTCGACACTTTTTGATGAGTACGAAACACACTGAAACATGCTTCTTAAAATTTATTGCAAAATTTGACGAGGCTCGTTATGTTCGATGAAATCGTGTACAGATTTGCAAGAAAAGAAATACCACCTACATTTCTTATTGTACTATTATAGTCATACAACTTCTCACTATTCTGTTGATACTGATACTGACTGACTGATATACTGAAATAACAGATGAATGGGTGAGTAGAAGAACCAGGAATGTCAAAAATCGACTTTTTTTTTCTTTGAGAATTAGAAGGAATGTACTCTTTTCTATCATCTCTGTGAATATGAAGGAGAAATACCCCTTAGAAGTATAATTTTTTTCGATTTTAAAGTGGGGGAAGCGGAAAAAAAATCTGATGTAAAATAAGGAATGTAACAAAATCACTCACCACTTTTGCTAGCGTTATTAGTACCTAGTTGTGAGAATCTTGTCGAATAACAAGGAATGTAAAATTTAATTTTATTATACTCATTAGCATCAGGAAAGCAAAAATAAGACAAATCTTATTTTTCCTTTCCTGAAAAGTCGATTTTTGACATTCCTGGTTCTTCTACTCACCCATTCAGATATCATAAGGTCTGTCTTTCCGAATAACTCACTAAAAAGTACCTTGTTAGAAATTTTCTTTATAGTAAAAGTGAACTCGCACTAAAAAACATTCCTTATTAGAAATTTCTATTAGAGAAAAGGTGATATTAAAAACCTTTATTGATGATACCGTTAGAATCCGTTAGGTAGTTTTCAAATCAGGTGAAATAGATTCCTGTTCGCGTCATTGTTTCTTTCCAATGTTTACATGTTTTAAATTTTGTTTGTCCTTATTTATCGCAAACGCCTTTGTCCTTTTAATACCCTTACCTTTCTTTTATAATCCGACTTGGCGGATTTGAAAGTCTGTCTGATTCTAAAGGGACTTTCTCTTTCATTTCTTTTTGTTTTGGGATACCCGGGATGTCCTTTGCATGTTTTGACAGTTAATCCAATGTTTCTAGCACACAAACACTAAAGACTCTAGTTGATCTAAGTGCCGTTTGACCTAACTGATGTCTAGTTAGTTATCTTGTCGTCAATAATTGAAAATAATTTTAATTAAAAGTGTTTTTTTTTTCGTGTCGCTTAATGGAGTTTAATTCTCGTAAATTTTGATTATCCATGACAAATTTTTGATTTTTACTTCCCGGTGAAAACTTGTTATTAAATTTGATAAATGCTAACTCTAATTTTTCACATCAAACTTTTGAGGTAAAAGGAGTCAATTTTTTTTAAATAAAAAAGAACAATAATGGGGCCATATTATACTATGCGAAATTATTCACACCAAAGCTTTCAGACCTAGATGTTATTTGGTTTAAAGTATTTATAAAACATAAGTACATAATTATAATTATGTAGGTTGCTATGTATTTTTTATTTTCTCGCTTTTCGTTGTTTTCCCGGTAACTAGATAGTAGATATTATTTTAATTTCATTAGAATTTTCACTTCACTATATTAATCATATGCCAAATATTTCTTTAATTTGATTTAGATATTTCTGATAGGGGTTATAATTAGACAAATAGTTTTATTTCATTTTTTAATTTTTAACGTTTGAGTTATTTGTGTAGTTGTTACTCAGTAATAGTAGGTTGATTTAAACTGATAGGTCTGCAATTATTGCATACCTATCAGCGAAAGTAAGTCTTTAATCCACACCGCACGTAGAGAAGCAACCGACAATATCGAAATATGAGATCAAACTAGATTTTCAGCCAGATCATTTCAAAGGAAAGCAAGAAGACATCTTGGATCTATTCATAAAGTGTCACCATGTCCGTAATTGATGGCGTTGCTCAACAAAGGTGACAAAAGCTAGTTTTAACACCTTTTCAGATAAACGGGTTTTTAGATGACTCCCATTTGAAATCGCAGAGTAATATGGCTTACAGGGATAATAGGGGATGTTCCTTGAAGATTTTCAGGGTTTTTAAAAGTGCATCTTAAAGGAGTGTTTATCATTCACATTAAACAGGGTTATAAATCTAATCGACTGATTAGTGCTATTGGTGTGTTTCTCAATGACATACTGCTGATATACTGTTAGCATAATGGGACAGTATAAATAAATCACTACTTATACTTATACTTCTGGCAGAATATCATAAAGGGATAATCAAGCATTGACAATTGTTAAGGGTTTTTTTCGAATAAAATCAATTGATAATAAATTTATTATTGAGACAATTGAACTCATACTGAGAGCACGTTATCTACACAATCAATATTAGAATGATTTTTGAACGATATTATTACACCGTAACGATAAAATTATTACACCGTATGGGATATGAACCAACGTACCCCCACGGTGCCTGGATTACCAGACTAGCGCCTTAACCACTCGACCTCCAATGCATATGGGAGAGTAAAATAATTACATAGTATATTACATAAATAGTTAAGTATACATTAGGTGAGGTACTTGCCACAATTCTAACTACACCATTCCGACTTCTAATAATTCTAGCTACTTGCTAAATCATTTTTTGGAGGCTATACAATTATTACTTGACCACCCACGGTTTACATGTGATTTACAGCTTTAGCACACAAAGCCTTCAAATAGGCACCAACATATTACACATTCGTATGCCTTGTAACAGGAACTAAAAAAAAAATAGATTTAGTTAGTCACTCAACTGAAGAAAAAAAAACATGGAAAAAACAAGGTAGTTTTTCTTTGGTCACTAATTATTATTTTACCACCGCCTACTTATTAATTATAAGAACATTGAATAAATTGAAATTAAGTAACTTGCGTGAATAATTTTAAAATATGAACTGAAAACAGTGTACAGGGTGGATGATTAACGAAAATAAGTTTTTTTTTTTTGTCAAAAGAGAAGAGATATACCTAATTACCTATGGGTGCTTGGTTACAAAAGAAATTTAAAATCTGAACATTACCTAGTGTTTACCGTTGTATACTTTGTATAAATAGGTACTTTTAACTTTTGTTATAAAAATATAAAAGAAATTTTACTGCAGAAAAAATTCAGTCAGGGCAAAAGTCAGTAATTAGCTGAAATGTGATAATTTTTATCTATGTTTGATCAACCTAACAATAGAATTGTATAACAGTGATCATTTTCTATTGGGCTGGAAAATGCCAGAACTAACAACACCCTGTATAAGAGAGCGAAAGAAAAAAGTAGGAACGTCCTAGAGCCAAAAAATAAGGAAAATTAATTATTAACAATAAGAGATATGAATCTGAATGATTTCCGTGAATTTAAACTCCGGACCTAGTCCAAAAATTAGAGCGAAAAACAATTACTGAAAATAAACATGGTAAAATAATGAAATTTATACGATAATATTCGTGGATTTCATGAACACAATATGTGGGGCCATTTTATTTTCTGAGAAAAATTGATGAAGGTATAATTACTATAAAAGTGGACTCATTTAAATATGAGGTAACAAGATTGTTATATCTAGAAATAAAAAATGTGCACGTAATGTTAACAGAAAAATACAACTGTTGTAATAGAATAAAGAACACACAAAAAAATTAGAGTTGAGCTCCCATAATATCGCCAATATCAATCTGAAAAAATCAATCCAATAATGATAGCAACAAAATAAAAAAAGAAATGACAGACCTTATAAAAAATGTATGTAACGAAAACAAAAAACAAAGTTACATTATAAAATTAACTATAGTACCTAAGTAAGAAGAAAAAAATATACCTAATGATAAAAGAAGAAAAATAGAAAAGAAAAGAAAGCAAAGAGAGAAAAAATGTCATAGAGCAAAAAAAAAAAAAAAAAAAAACAACAACAAGAAAAAAGCAAGATAAATAACAATATCTTATCAACAACCATCATAAGTATAATACTCATAGATAACAGCAATATTAGATGATAGCAACTAGAGCACTGTAAAAATCATGGTCATAAGAAAAGTAATTATAACAAAAAGAACAACAGCAAAAAACACTATAATAATCATGGTCACAGGAAAAGTAATGATAGCAACAAAAACACTTTAATAATCATGGTCACAGGAAAAGTAATGATAGTAACAAAAACAACAACAAAAACCCTATAATCATCATGATCATAGGAAAAGTAATGATAGAAAAAAGAATAACCAAAACACTGTAATAGTCATGGTCATAGGAAAAGTAATGATAGCAACAAAAACAAGAAGAAGGAAAGAAAAGAGACGTATGAAAATGTTGCAGGAGTTACGAGTTGTAAAGTAACACGGGGAGAGAACTTATCCCCCAGACTGAATCAATAGTGCCCAGTGGAGGATCTGGGGGTTTGTTAGTCCGGGCTTTTGAGGGCCTTGGTGTCTTCAAGAATTTTCCAAATTATTTTTCTTAGAATATTTGTAGATGTATACACAACAAGGATTATAACATAAATTATTCAAGTTTAATATTTCATTTTATATCTTTTAATAGCATACCTTGATTTCCTTCACTTAATATTTTTTTCTACAGTTTTAAGTGCTTAAAAATAAACACAATACATACATACATATTACATGTAATACATATGTCTGTATCTTTAATCGTTGTTTTCTCTCACCTTCTCTTTCTCCTATGAATTCGTTTTGTCTATATCAATCAGAATTTCACCTAAATCAATTTTGATTTTCATCTACTCCTTGTTTATATAACTGCAATGGACTATGTAATATTAATGAGGGTATTAATATGTGATTTAGAAAGACTGTCTAGGTCACTTTTTTTTTTTTGCTTTAAATTGTAGAATTAAAGGTTGTGTTCTAGAACCACAAAATAGTTATTTCAGGTGGTCGTTGTCTCCATAATTTGTTCCATTGTATCAACAGCTATAATATAATTCAATTTAGATAAAATGGTCAAATACATTAGTGCATTAAAAATACCGTCAGGTACTTTAAAATTTGATTTCGGTAATGCAATTTTTTCTTCATTTTTCTCCTTTATTAAAGACGCATCTCTGCATTGAGGCAAGCGCAAAAATCTTGAGGCCACAAATAAAACAAGCGCAACAAAATTAGTGAAAAATTACCTCCAAATTTCTCAGTCCTGAAAAAACTTTTCAAGTTTATTGTCGAAAAAAGGCACAGGGCTTAATGTTTAATTTTAAACTTTTTCGTACTAATACACCCAAAGTTCGGTGGATACAGCAGCTGTCAAAATATATACTAAGGTAGAGGAGGGAGGGATTCTCTGAGGAGGAAAAGAAAAATGAGGTGGTTGGAAAAAAGGAGGGAGAGTGTGGAGAAGAAGAAGAGAGAGATATTCGTAAGGAATAAATTAATTATAAATGATTGTACTCATTTATAATTTCAAGTACATACATAAGGTATTAAAAAATTGAGGGTCCGTCGTGATATGACCATTGACCATGCAGTTGAAAGCCACGTTTAACCAAAAAAAAAAAAAAAAAAACATTTTTCTTCTGATGCTTGATAATAGGCAATTATAAATATACTTCTAGGTTAACTTCATGACGGAAAAATTATGGATCCATGTACCTATCTATATTTTGAGGTTGAATTCTTAACAGAAAAAATCGTTCATGGCTTTTACAATCTACTTTAAAGAGTAATAATTATAGTTCCATTTAGATTGGATAATCTATACCCATGTTCAATTATTAAAGTTCTAAAAATTGTTCCTTGTATTTTTTAAATTTAATTTTTTTCAAGAAAGATTTATAGACTAATTATTGAAAGAGATGGTTTTAGATTAAAGTAAACTAAAGCTGTGCTATGAACTCACTTACATCTGCAATACCTGAAAATCCTGGAATTCAGAAGTAAAATTTTCATCTCAAACCCTTCTACAGGATGAGCTGGGAGAGAGAACAAATATATCTAGATTCTCATAGAAACATTTCGTAACAGTATCAGACTAACAGTTATCTCAGATTTCCAAGAAAGTTGACAAGAAAGGGATTTGTAAAATGAAGTTTACCTTTTCGATTCCTATATCTAGAAATTTTTTGTAAGTGTAATATAAAATATAGGTGAAATAAATATGATATAGGTAATAAAACAACACAACATGAACAAAATCCTACAAGTGAAATATTTCCTCCAATTTTTCATATTATATTATCTTTCATATTATAGGTTATATTATCTTTTACTAACAAAAAGACAAGTATGTAAATATTGATCGAAAATATGTTACCATAATTTTAACCTTTTTATTTCCATAAAATTTCTTTTCTTGAGAAGATAATAATGAAATATATACAACATAGCTTTATTTTCAAACAAGAAAAAACTAAATAAAGGTGGTAGATGTAGCCCAGAGAGGGAAGTAACAGTTTTGAAAAGTACGTTCAACCCAGGGTGCGAACTCATGACCTCTAAACCATGAGTAGTAGTCACAAACACTACAACGCGAACGTTGATTCTTTTGACTTCTCGTAATTCTTCCAGCAAACCCTGTACAAGAAAAGCCATGCCTAAACTAAGTGGAGAAATATACTTTATGAAAAATTAAAAGTTTTACACCGCGCTAAACAACTGAAAAACTTAGTTGACTCAGAGCTGAGGGATTAGAGAAGAAAAGGAGAAAAAAGTACAACAGGAAAATATGTTTCCCTAAGCACCACGCAAAATAATACAAATCCTGCCTCGTATAAAGGGTGGCCAACAATTGGAACAGGTAAATTAGACGCAGTGAAAGTACCTGTCGACAATGGTACATTTGAACAAATAAAATCAAGTCTTTTATGATAATTGTTTTAATTGGTTGACTAATGTGCCCACCTATCTTCTTTAAATAGAAGAAAGGGAAAGAAAATATACATACTTAATATATTTCAAAATAAAGAACTTTAAGCACCAAAAATAAATTTAGAGCATCAAAAAGGATGATGTTGATATTGTAAAATGGCTTTCATTCAATATGAAATAATGCACATAATATAATAGTAGAAATACCAATAGCCGATTGGGCTTTCTAAAGAAATCAATAGACATCACGACAAGAGTGATTCATGTGATTATATAGGCACATTAAGAACACAAACTCACAAATGTAAGTAGGTAGTAAACTTATTAGATGTTGGGAATCTTAACAAAGACTTAGGCACATTGAAAAAAGCCTGGTGTTAAATTTAAAATCCCATAGGGACAGTTGGATGAGGTAAAGTTGCAACACAATATCATTTATCACCAATATGGATCTCTTGTTTCAATTTTGGAGTTTTCTCAGGTTTCTCTAGTGTCACCTTATAGTTAGGTAACATAAAATACCTAATAGGTGTACTAGGTACAATAATTTACAACCATTCATTGCATGATTCACCCTGTATGAACAGAATCTGAATGCTTTTTAATATGTAAGCTCACATTTTCTATTTCTAGAAAGGCTCGAATTCTTGAACTTTGTAATCCGCATGTGCCTCAGGATTACTCCACCTGGCAGCGAAACTTTTGATAAATTGTAAAGAATTCTCTGTTTCTCTCCCACCCTTTTAAGTGAGCTAGACACTATCGAATTTATCCGTCGGATAAATTTGATTGTGTGAAGCCGCAGTCACAAGCCCAATGTCATTTTCTCACTCTCTCTAACATACAGGTATACGAGCTCAAATAATCACTAGTGAAAATACTTGATAGTCACAATACTCACAATAATTACTCAAAATCGCTATACTAAATATTTGCTGAACTTGAGACACGAACCACCGAACTCCAGGTTACAAAACTAATTTGATACTATACCTTATACTCGTACCCATAATTATTAAAGTTCTATATTAAGTTTAAGTATGGGAATAAGTAGTAACTATGGGATCTATAATACTCTTAAGTATGATAGATAGTAAAGTTCAGGTTATTATGACATAAATACTTCCATATTGCTATGATGGTATAGTATGACTGATGATGTTATAAGTATGATAGCATAGTTTTGCATAATAGAGTTATTAGCAGTGATTGGCAACAAAGAGTATCTCCTAGTTATCCTGGTATGTCGGTAATAGAATGATTGCTAAGTCTGATGAGATAATTATAACTTCTTTTCCATGTTGCAGTGGCTAGATTTATCTGAGGCTACCTACGTGTACTTATCTGAGGAGTAATACCTGTGGGTACCTATTTGTAGGCTTCCTATTCAACAGGGTGGTCTTATTTTTATTTTTTAAATCAAGAGAATAGTTGGCATTTGTGTTAATCACAAGATGACATCTGAGTTACTGGAATATACTCATTACTAACTGACCTCAGTAGCTTGATCGATAAGGCGGCGAGCATGTAACCTGGAGGTCGGTGGTTCAAGTCCGGGTTTCAGCGTAGATTATTAGAGCGATTTTGAGTAGTTGTGATATCACAAAAGTGATCTACACAAATATAATAACTTTACTCATTTCATTACTCAATAATTCACCATTGGTGGTGAAGTGATCTAGCTGGTTGGGGATATGAGAGTTTAGAGCGCGCGATTAGCTCAGTGGTTAAGCACTCGCTTGCCATGCGGAAGGTCCCGGGTTCGAACCCCCGCGCCGACAAAAATTTGTATTCTTAATTTGGTTACAATTGTTTGTAAGGGATACCTTCCGGTGCGCTCGTGTTGACCCAGCACCTAAATGGGAAGTATTGTGTCACTTCTCGCCCATCAGAGGGGAGGCATACTACGGGATGGGCAGGCTACAACACAGACCACAAGCGTCTACAGTAGCTCCTGTTTCATGGCTACGAAATAAAAAAGGCTGTGAAACACTCATCTTTAAAAAAAAAAAAAAAAAAAAAAAAAAAATCTCAGTGATTTTTATTTGTTTGTAGATATATAACACTTTGCTGGTTCACCAGGTATATACATCTAGTCTGGAGGAATGCTAGTCCAAGCTACACATGTTCTAAGAATTCAAGAAGGTGAACGAGTGAACCATGTATTTATTGCAAACCTCTTTACAGTTTACAGTGAAGTACTTCGATAATTCCTAACACATTTTCTTGTTCATTGATACATAGTTTTAAAGAAAATATTATCGAAAACATTAAAAGCATTAATTACAATCAAAAACAGCAGACTTATTACAAAATATTTGTTTTCTGCTTAACATTTCTCTAACATTTAGGTATCCAGGTGGTCTTTCAAGACGGAATTAAATTTTTGTTGTTAGCATTTGATCATACAGCAAGAGAGCCACTTGTGTCTTGTTAAAAAAAAAAAAAATCATTTCCCTGCAAACTCGACAGAAAATCATAAAATGAAAAACACCCCTACTCGAAAATACTTGCAAAACCTCGGAATCTAAAGCAGTCAACTGAGAAAGAAAAACATCTACAATCGTGATACAAGTTCTAGAAAGCTATGCCCTTTGTTAATGAATAAATTATCGCTAGAAGAAAACAAAGCTAGGAAAATATACTGACTTTTTAATTGCACAAAATGGCGAGAATGTGAAAGAAAAACAGTGCAAGGACTGACAGGGAAATTTATTTTATTTTTTCCGCAAATATTTTAGTTTTCGAGGAAGAGGTGTGGGCGAAGACCCTTAAAATATTGATTTGTGAAAACTAGGTGCTTCCCCCGCGTCGTAACATTTTACACAAAGGCGCGCCATTTTTTTAACTTCTGTAATAAAGTGTATTGTAGTCTCTAGATTGTTTATATGTAGGTCATCCATATAGCTCCTTCTCTCCTGCTCTCTCTCTCTCTCTCTTATAATATCTTATGTATGTGTGCTGTCGACTGAATGCATTACATCAGGGGTGGATTTAAAAGGGCTAAGAGATGAAGTGGGAAAGTTTGATGAGTCTTTGTATGCGTATTTGGTTGAATTGACTTAAGATATCTTTCCATAAGAAGATATCAATTGCTTTTGGCCATTTTTTTCTTGCTAAAATTAAAAATGTTTTGAAATACATATAATCATAGAAATCACAACAGCAGAATAAAAAGAGAGTATTTGAATTTTGAATACCGATAGTTACATTTTTATCAAATTATGAAAGAAATGACTACTACCATCAAAATGATATAGTACACAAATTATATGTGATACTTATAATAGGTATTAAGACTATCATCGCATAACAAGAAGCAGAAACTTACACTATGAAGCTTGAAAAACACGTCTTATGGATTCAACATTGATTACATTACTCCATCCTAAGGAAAGGACACCAACCCAATGGTCAATACCACCCAGTAAGTTATTTGTGCAAGCATTTGCAATAAATACCATCTTTTGTCCGTTTTAAAAATGTCATCCAACTTTGGTTCCTCCTTGCCTCCAGTTGTCTCCACCTCCTTGACTACTTTTTATGATGTCTTGTCTTTTGTTTGCCATTGCTCTATTGTTTTGACTTTTCCTCCTTCTGCAATGTTGTGAATTATTTCTACTATCTCTTTCTTTTTTCGTCTATCTGTTTTAGTATTTGTTGGTTACCTATGTCGACGATAGCTATATCTATATCATTTTCAAGTATTATTTTAGCTTTTTGTATATATGTATTTCATTTACTGTCTATACTTGAATTCTATCTATTCCATCTATTGTGTGCATTATGTCTAGTCGTTCTACGATATCTATTATTTCAGTTTATCTTTTGTACTCCAAGAAAATACTCGTTTCTCATAGGCTCCGGGAACTTTTCTATTGATAGCAATTAATTTGTCTCGTATGTGAATAGTCTGGCTCATGTCCTGCCTTTGCTGAAAGGATTTTTTAATGCTTTTAAAAGTTCGTGGGTTGTGCTTTTAGATATTTTCGTTACTTTTGGACATGTGCATAATGAAATATCATCGGTGAAACGGTTGCTTGACGTGAGATGAATTTTGTGAGTACTGTTACAGAATTTTTTGTAATTTTTTACTGTGAACTCATTTTAAATATTGAAACTTAAAAACTTGAAAGCTCCTTATGTTCAAAAGAAAACAACTTGTCAACCAGTAAAAAGGATTTTTATATTAATAAAAAGTAAAAAAAGCTACCAATTACTCAAAACATCAGATCTACGTATAGTATCTATCAAATGAACTGCATAAAATATAAGTCCTTATCTACGGTGAAATTTTACTCCAATTACTCTAAAAAGAAATTTCAAGGTGAATATGATTATAAGGTTAATATTATCCTTATTATAACAGTATTCATCTTTACCACTAGCAGCATTATTACAATCACCAAAAACATGATCACGAAAAAAATGTAATATCGGTTTAAAACCTATACTATCAAAGCAAAACATCGTTTACTTAAGCTTTTAAAAAAAGGCAAAAATTGTTGCAAAAATGTTTTTTCAATCATGCAGAACCGCTTGAAAATTTGCACAAACTCGGTGCATGCACTCGTTATGCTAAAACCACGAGCGAAGTTTTCCCATTGCAAAACGTCTTAATTCAAAGTCATTATTTCAAACCAGACGCGAAGAACATGTTTCAAAAATAATTCATATTGCAGTTGTAGGTTACAATGTTCGAAACACCAACCTGAGTAGGTGAATCGGAGGGCTTGTAACCTGGAGGTCGGTGGTTCAAGTCCCAGTTTCACCGTAGATTTAGTAAGGCAAGTTTGAGTAGATGTCATATCACCAAAGTGATTAACACAAATATGATAACTTTACTGTGCAAATCAAGTTTTAAACTGGAATTTTTACAGTTTCTTATGATGGTTTTTCATTCAGCATAGCAGAATTGGCGTAAGGAATACCATTTAGCCGTTATTGAGGCGAAAAGAATACCAGAAGTAAACAACGCAACAACTTCAACCATGAGGAAAAGAAGAGATTGGCCGCGCTGACCAGTAAGCTTGAAAAATCTGCATAAGAGGAAGTGAAGACAGCAACTCCAATAATTCAACTACCTACGCTTTAGCTCATGCAATCTCAATGTCCAATAAAATTATCAATATAATTTTGAAAACATTAAAAAATTTTTAGTAGTTTTGCATTTAGAAAGTTCAGCAACTGTATTTTCAAAACTTGATGCACCTCCGCCACTGCACTTGATGTCTCTATTATGAATGCACTTTTCTGCAGCGAAGGAGTCTCGCTAGTTTCCTCTGGACAGGGGCTCCGCAGATTTATGCAAGAGTTGTATGTCAGTTTGCCATAAATCTGCGGCCAAGCTTCGGGAGAGTTCTTTATCGTCTCGCTGCTCCAAGAGTTCATTTTCTGTACCTACAGTTTGTTTTCAATGTGTATCTAGAGTTGGTTTTCTGTGTATACCTAGGTTTTTTTTATGAAATGAGTTCATTACCTACCGTTGTATTTCAATGTGTATATTGAGTTAATTTTTTAGGTACAGTTTTTACAGCTAGGTTTTTTTATGAAATGAGCTCATTTTGAGCTCATATACCTAAAGTTTTTTAGGTTTAACTTTCCTTTCAACTACAAGGTCACGTCATTACGACGGGGTCTTTACACACCACTCGTTGGGTAAATAATCCATCTACTAAAATTAACCTCAACCAGCCTGAGGGGGGCGATAATAGCCAGCACATCGTAGATTGTCATGAAAACCATGCTCTGATGAGTTTTAAACCAGAACGGTGACCAATCTATGTCCTTACCACGCTGGACGTTTCTTATCTTCAGTGATCGGATGAAAACAATTGTATCCATCGGACCATCCGCTGGTTATGCTTTGGTCAAATCTTCAAATCCTTAGAGTTTTTTTAAGGAGTTTATTTTCTGTACTTTGAGTTTGATTTTATTGTAAGTGTACACAGAATGAAAATGAAAAGAATGTCATCGGCCCAATAGTACAGATAGACTTAAAACCATGACTCATATGTAAATCCTTTCAACTTGAATCATTCCAAAATCCTTGTCCAAAAATTCCAGTCCATTATTGATAACATAGAAGCTCTTGCTGCGACAACTGAGTCTCCTAGAATTCTAATAAATCTTGTTTCTCATGATACCAATGGAATTATCTCCACAAATGAGGCACTAAACGCATAGGAAGACACCACAATATCATAACAAGATTACATACACACAACATCCTTTCTTGCCGGACCTTGAGGATTTAAGATACCCATTTTTGAGTGGTCCTCAACACAGATCCCATAGTCTCAACTAAGAAAGCATTGAAGAGATGATTACCATCATTTTTAATTTTGGAATAGGTAACATGTTTTCCCTTACAACCCTTCTCTGCCGCTGATCCGGGTGGACGTGGTAAATTGGTTGTACAAAATCTCTATTTTGACATAGAAATCATAGAATTTTAAGTAGGGCTTCAGAGAAGAACTAAACAGTCTTTCAATCATGGACATGTTTATGTATTGACATTTTATATCTTATTAGAACAAACCTATCAAGTGATAGGTATTGTTTTTATTTAAATGAATATACAAAATCTAATTTTAATTTTCTAAAAACACAAAAATGCCACAAAAGTGAGCTTGATTTCAAATAGATTTAAAAACTTACCACTGATATTGGTCAGAACTCTTAATTTTCCAGAAAATATAAGTATTTTTCACCAAATTTTGTGACTCACATACCTGAAAACATAAAAAAAGACATCATTGTATTATGCTAAATAAAATATTTAATAGATCTTTCATTTGAATATGTATTTAATTTAAAAAAAAATACTGTATCACAAAAAAAAAAGAAATAAAAATATAACTATTAGAGAAAAAAGAAAATAAGATGGCCACAGAAAAATATAATGGAAGAAAGATTGTTGTTTGTTTACAATCTTTCTCCTGAATATTCAAGATGGATGCATTGTACACAAAACTTTGAGGTTATGACCGTTGAAGTTGCGCAGAAGTCTTAAATCCTGTCCGCGCATCTATCTTCCATAACTAAAGCTCTGGAAGTCATATGGCACATCACCATGAACATAATGAAGCCAATCCCACTGTGTTGGATGAACTTATTATCAATTCTCTCTAGTGTTAATTTTTTAAAATATCATTTATCATATATTAATAAGTAATTATAAAATGGATTTTTGTTAGAAAATTATTACTATACTATCTCAAGAGACTTTTATTTTCATAAAACTAAAACAATTTATTCACATTTTATTATGACTTTAAATTTAAAAAAAAAATCAAAAATTCAATTTTCTTATTTAATTTTCAAAAATGACTTTGTAATCTTTGCTAACAACTGTAAATAAGAAAATAAGTTTACCTGCCTCCGGTAAAATCCATTTACATTAACTCATTCATAATCAAAGTAGACCCCCCTCATAGGGGTAGGCCCATGCTCCATAAGGGTGACAGAAGGTTATATTATACAGGGTGGTCCAGAAAGTTTGCACCAAAATGATAGGGGTAATAAAAGAGACCATTTCCAACAAAATATTCCCGGACATTTTCCTTTATTTTTTTGTCGTTTTCAAAATGGCGGCCAAACGTGTTTTTCAAATATTCCGACTTTGGTTTGGCTTTTGATTTTTTTAATTTTTCTGTACCACCTAGAAAAAAACGAATTACATTTTTGAATTGAGAATAAAATTTTAATTAAAATAAGTTAAATTAACCCGTTCAATGTTTTAATGATCATGCTCATTTAGGCTGTCAAGGTTCTGAACGCACATAATTGAAAAACACACATTTTGGCCGCCATTTTGAAAACGACAAAAAATAAAGGAAGATGTCCGGGAATATTTTTGTTGGAAATGGTCTCTTTTACTACCCCTATCATTTTGGTGCAAACTTTCTGGACCACCCTGTATTATTGAAAGTAGCTCCAAAACGGCTGGACCAAGTGACTCTAAATTTGGCCCAGAGTCTCCTTTGGGTATGTTAGGTGCGCCAGACAAGGGCAAAAATCTTTACGGCGACATAGTGCTGGTCACTTATCAACTATATACCACATCTACTTCCTCTTTCAATTCACCTTTGATTTTATATCAGATGTTGTGAGTAAATTCTCTTTACACTCAACATTAAGTAAGGCCAGTTGTGGTTTCGCTGGTCTCTATGACCCTGTTTATGGTCCTCCAGCTAGACTCCTATACTTATTCTACATATGAATGTACATTTTACTTGTCTCTAAGTTTGTTTTTCAAACATCTTATGTACTCCATTCATTCCTCGTGTTTTGGTCGTTAATAATATACCGGACCCCTTAGCTTACTTAGCCCCAGTATATCTTTGTGAGCAACTCCATTTCAGCTATCTCTGTCTCGCTATTCATATGTACATATACATAACTCTATCTCTCTCATACATTCTCCTATCTCTTTAGCTATATACATATTCTATGACAGTGTCTTTATACATCTCTCTCTCTCTTTCTCTCTCTCTCTTCTCTCTCTCTCTCCTCTATCTATCTATCTATCACTATCTATCTATCTCTCTCTCTCTCTAATGTTGTTCGAATATTAGCTATGTGTTTCGTACATAGGTTCATTTCCAAGTTAAACAGTCCACGAGAACCAGGTCCCCATGTCCACTCGCAGATAATGCTAGAATATATGAGACAGGAATATGATTTACAACCAAAATAGATCTCTAGGAGAGAGAAAGAGAGAGCAGTATATCACTGTAAATCTCAATATTATAAATATCATAGCTATGCCAGGCATAATGATAATGATGATATGGATGATAGCATTTATGGCACTCGTAGTGATGTTGGTGGTGATGATAAAATTTGTGGCTATGTTGGTAATAATGATGTAGTAAATAGACCAAAGAACATTCGTATTAATGTTGATGATACTGTTGATGTTCTTCTAACATTGATAGTCATACTCTAATATGATGATAATGATGAAACCAAAAGTGTTGATGCTGATACTAGTGCTACTATTAATGCTGATACTAGTGCTACTGATAATAATACTTATTTATGTGTTTCATTAGGATTTATTTCACGACGAAGAATCTCTTGCTTCGTGTTGTCACGTACTATCGTCATTAATTGTACAAAACTTCGCCTCACTCTAAGCCCAAAAATATTTTGAAGATTTTCTTCCCTTCTTAGCAATTTTAGAAAAGGAAGGAAAATTGAGGCAGAGAATGAAGAAAGCTGAGGAGGTTTGTGGTGATTTTCCTGAGACTGTAAATATAACAAGTATTGATACTGTATGTTAAAATAAAATATACCTGACAAAATACACCTTAATGTACTGTCAAGCATAAAGAAATAGTACATGCGTGCCATGACATTGTTGAGAAAAGCTCAGACTGTGGAGGAGAACGCTCAAAATTTATACTCTTTCTAAAATGACTTATACTCCTTCAGGCGGCAGGAAAAGGAAGCTCATGGCTCTCTCGGGAATCTCTCTCTCTCTCTCCCTCTCACTTTTTCCTTTTATCTATACACCATCCATCTCTCTCTCTCTCTCTGTTACTTGAAGAGATAACACAGCAGCAACAAGCAAGATACGTGAACAGGAGAAAAGAGAGAAAGATATACGTGAGAGGAAAGACGAGGTAAAAGTAAAATAGATACTAAACAGTGCGATAGTACCAAAGTTTGGAAAGAAAATGAATACTCACGCAAAAGAGTAATGGCAAAGCAGAAACTTGAGGTCCTGAGGAAAGTGGAAAATCTCTTAAACGTAGAAGTAGAAGAAGGATAATATTATATGATGAAATAAGAGAAAACCTAGTAAAGGAAGCAAGATGTGATACAAAAGAGAAATGAAGGAGAGAATGAAGAAGAAATTACTTTTTAAAAAAATCTGGTGTAAACATCACACGACTTTCCTTATCCCCCAAAAAGAAGTCGAAATCCGCCACTGCCGACTCAACGGTAACAGATAGTTAAAAATCAGTACCAAATTCGTAATCAGCACCTCAAAATCATTGGATTTGATATGTCGCAACCCCCATCTAGAGTGAATAATAAAAAAGTTAGTCCAAGCGGGTCCCCCAAAATACCGGTAAATTGGGGCCGGGTTCCAAAAAGTTCAAGGTATCAAAAAAAAAGATCAGAGTAAACCCCTATTATTTTTTTAATCCTAGAAAATGTTGTTCTCTAACTTTTTTTGTATCTATAACCAATTCAAAGAAGCGGCGGTTGCGGCCAATATTTGCGGCGCTGCGGCCGCATCTTGCGGCCGATTTCAACCAAAAGGTTCGTGGTTCGTCTGGTGTATGAAATTAATCTGCATACCAAATTTCAAGTCTCTAGCTCTTACCGTTCTCGAGATATCCTGTTTACACTCACACACACACACACACACACAGACACAGACAGACAGACAGACACACGGACCAATGGCTGAAAACAACTTTTTTGGTATCCTGAGGCTATGATTCGTCCAGAAATGTGAAAAACTGGGTAGGTCAAATTTTCGACGAATACAATACTTTCCTTATTATAGGATAAGGAAAGTAAAAAAGACAAACAATACGAAAATTGTAAAAGAAAAAACTAAAAGGATATGATAAATTCTAAGAGAACATCAGAAGTAATTCAGAAAAAAATGACAATAAGAGACCAATGAAGAAAAATTATTATGAGAGACCCTTGTGGAATAATGAAAGGAAAAAGAGAATGTTGCAGAGGAAGAAAAAAGCACAACAAGAGAACTGAAAATAAGATGAAGAACGAGAATAAGTTAGGAAAGTGGGAAAGGGAGAGGAGAGATAGATACAGAGAGGGAAGGAAGGAGTGAGACAAGTAGAGAAAGAAGAGAGAGGGGAAAACGTTTTATCGTAAAATATAGATTTTCTTCTTTTTTATGTTGGAAATATTTCTTGCTAAAAGTTACATAACTTCTCTTCACAGCACTTTATAACATTGCTACTGTGATAAATTTGTAATAGAGGTACCAAAGTTCTTGTACTTCTTGTTACTGATAAAGCTATAACTAGGTATTTGACTGTTTTGGTACAATGGATTTTAGATGTATTTATTAACAAGACATTATGTACTGGCTTCATACATGTATATTATTGTATGTCAGCAATTCAGGAACCATAAATGGCAAAAAATTTAGGGCTCAGCAGTAGGTTTCGTCTGATTTTTGATTATTATTATTATGTAGTCAAGTTTAGAGTATTACAGTTTATCCTCAGAATTTTGTGTTTCATTTTTTTTTACTTCCCTAAAGTTTTTTGGAGATAAAATTTTCAAAATCTTTTAGATGATGTGTTTGAAGGATAACTTAAGATCCAGGCCAGACCAATCGAACTCGTCCCAATATGGAAAATACGGAAGATCCTACAAAATCTCGAGGTTCGTTTTTTTATTAAAAAATGTATATGTATACCCAAACCAAGTATATGAAATATACTTAATTTCATCATCAAGTACTTCCAATGCAAGGGGAGTATTCACTTTTAGACATGCTAGAAAAATAACTTCTCCCTCCTTTGGTAATGGCAAAGTCCATAAATTGGCCTGGAAACTAAGTGATGTGTCCCATGGGGTGTTTTTTGCCTGTGACGGGCAAAGGCCCTTGCATAGGGTCGATAACTCATACAGCCTTGCATGATGAATACCTTTAATGTAATGGAAAATTTTGTAGGGGGGTAAAAATTAACTGTTGTAGAGGGAAAAAGGTGAACTATTGTGCTGTGAAATATTGCTTTTATCATTGTTTGAATTTGTTTGCATATTGTTTAATATTGTGCCTTCCGGTTGTATGTCTGTTGCTTGTCTAGTGTCTGGATTATGATCCTTGTTGAAGCTTTTTACAATTCCAGAATTGCACAGTATTTTACATCTATGGGTGGTACACTTGAGGCACTTTTTGTAACGAAATAGTACAAGACTTTGCATCCCAAACCTCTGAAATTTTAAAGTCTGTCCTTAAAGTTCTGAGTCGACATGTTACCTACCGATGATAGTTGCTGAATTTCAAGGCTTGAATGTTCAATTCTGTCTATATTTATTTCATTTGTTCATGTAATAAAAATTAATTATTACTAAAAACGAAATAATTTCAGGTAATGAATTTAAACATTAGTAATTACAAATAAAATGTTTTTTATACTTGTGATTCCTTTTATCAATCAATCAATATCTTTATTCGAATTAATCAAAGCTCGAATTCCAAATTTTTGATTGAGAGACTACAAACATGATCACTTTTTCCGCTGTCGATGAATTTGTAAATAAAATCCATACGTTTGTTTACTCAACATAATAAAGAAAAACGACTTAAAATCAAACATACTTCTACTAGTTATTTTTACCAAAACAATTCATACTAAGTAGACATGTTTCTAAACTAACCATAAAATATGGAAACTAAAAGATTTGGTTCACGCGGGCAAACCAAAATATCGAGATTCAAAACCGAGATCCAAAATCATGGAAGAACAGAAAACTGGTTTTGATTATTTTGGTTCAAGGTGCTTTTAGGTAGGTTTCAAGTTGGTTTCGTGTGTTGATATTTTTTATCGTTTTTATGGATTCATTTGGGATGTTGCTACAAATTTATTGAACATAAAATTCAGTCATTTGTATAAGCGGCACGCTGCTAATGGTTATGAGGTGTAGAATTGTGGGAGCTTCCTGATAAAGTACTTTAGTACGGTTGATTCTGATCTCTGAGGATGTGGGTTCGATTCCTGTAATGGATTTTTTTCTCGACTATCGTGGTACGTGTATAATTGTTTATTTTACTATTGAAAGTAACAGGGTATAATAAATTTTAAGAACACTATGTATTTATTGAATCCCAAGGTATCTTTCCATCTCGAAAACTATGACTGTCTAAGAGTTTTCTGAGAGGTTAGCACTCCTACAATCGTATGACTGAAATTCTATACAATGAGTTCAATTTCTGCTCGTATATTATGTTGTGGAGACATCAAGGTGAAATTTTTGGAGGTTTAATACAAGAAGCCTGAAAATCAGGAGATTTTGTTTGAAAGCAGTCATGACCACAATTTTTGGCTAGTTTTGGATCTCTTTTATTAGTGTAAGTGAGCCTTTCTGCTTCCCACAGATTAAAAATAGAAGCTTTTCATTGATGTTTTAAACTTCTTGAAAAATCAGA
This sequence comes from Bactericera cockerelli, assembly GCA_024516035.1. NCBI lineage: Eukaryota > Metazoa > Arthropoda > Insecta > Hemiptera > Triozidae > Bactericera > Bactericera cockerelli. The sequence continues at coordinate 9,574,488 of CM044961.1, read as the reverse complement.
ACATGATTTATTTTTAAGCAATTTTTTACCATTAATAATTATGAAGTTTGTGATTTGTCGTCATCGACAGCCAAATCTGGCAGAGCACAGACCATTAATTCCGAGAGAGCCCGGCTTGTCAAGAGTCGGGTATACTCTAGTTTTCCGGCTAAACTCATAAATTCTGTATAAGGGAAAATAAAGCAGTTTTGGCCTGAATCCATGTAGTCTACTCTCTGCATTGTGTGTATGTTGTAGTGCACCAGTGGCGGGGAGCGGAATTATAGGGGGGTTGAGTTGATAGGGACTAGTAAAAAAATACTCAAGTCAACAGGATTAAGTGAAGATCTATATTAAATACATAATATTGTATGTAATGTCCAGATATAGGTAAAATGGTACAATAAAAGTAAAATATTCGAGCCATTGTAACAATAACCATGATAACATTGAGACCTAAGATTATATTTTTTTGCATACGTGGGTCTTCTTCAACCAGTTTTTACATGTATGATTTATATCTAACTTATAACATCAAACTCAAATTGAACATTTACAGATTTTTCTGAGGCTATATATACTAACAGAACTATTTGTATATTATGTCTTCTTATAAGGATGTCTTCTTACAGTACATTTAGTAAATGATAGGCTATGAAAAAGGCAATCACGCCGTAATTTCAAATTTAATTAACCATTATTTTATCACACGAGAACCAACTCAATCGATCTTAACTGAAAAGCCGCCACTAGTGAGTGTGTTTTTTCAAAGGATGGTCTCAACAAATATTATTATATATTTTAAAATGTTCTTGCAATATATCACATCTTAATATCTCTATATATAACAAGATATATTTATGCGTTCAATTTCAGTTTGTTTTATTTCTAGAAAATCGTCTTCTTCGTCTTGCTTTGGCTTGTTCTCGTTCCAAGTTATTGCGAAATTGTCGCTCGTTTCTCAAACTCAAAATGTTTTATGTTTTTTTCTTTTCCAGTTTTCTCATCTTGCTGCTATCTTGTCAAACGCCCAGGACTGGCCATATCACTTTTCTATTGTGCTAGAAGAATTCGGTCCATATTTGACATTTTTGCAGTTGTCAGTTTGTTTTTTTTTTTCTTTCACAAACTAGAAAAAACTCAATGTTTACATTATCGGTCTAAAATAATGTAGCTTATAAATGCTTACGTTCCAATAATAATTTCAACAGAAACCAGCAATCTCATCGCATATTTTGAAGTTGTGGATTCATTATTTTTCAGAAGCCAAAAATAACGTGTGCCATATTTGGGTAAAAAAAACAATGCAACTTCAATCCAAAATTCGCGTCGACCTTTCAATTGACTAAAACTACTAATAAGGACAAAAAGAAATCCGCACATTAATTCAGCATTTCAAACAGAGCGCATATTCGGTGTCCCTAAATTCCCTTTTCGACGGAATTGGCCGACCCGTGATTGGACCATAACTCTATTCCAAAACTCTAAATCAATTCCAACTGTTCAATTCCACCCAAAGTTATTGTTTCACAAGTCACCAAGAGGCGGCAATATTTTCCCGTCCATTTTGAGAGCACTGGAATATTCGTTCAAACAACTGTCGGATTTTGGCAAACATCTTAATTTGGAATGCTATTTCTTCTTGCTTGTATTATTATTTCGTAAAAATCAGACAGAAAAAAAGCCAGCAGACATTAGTATGCTAAAAAATGTACTCCGTACAACAATGCGTTGGGTTATATCTGTGTACTTAGGTATGTCGAGGAATCAGCTTATCTTTATTTATATATTGTTTGAGAAAACCTATCATCAATATGGACAAAGCTTGTATGATGTATTGTGGTCCAGAGTCGAGGTACAGGGTTATATTGGATATTCGATTTTGTCAGTTCAGGGACTCATCCAATGATGAAACGATATTGTCATTCTATTAATTTTGTCAGAGTGATTTGAAACTGCATACATCTACTGATGTTTACTCATGTCCAAATATAAGAGAAACTTAAGTGGCAGTTGTGGCACAGAAGAAATTTTCAGCAAACTTTATCGGGTTTTTGAACAAAAGTGAATAGTGAATACGAAGAGATGGAACACTTTAGCTTGTTGATTAAGTTGCTACAGTACTAGTACTGCATATTGGTGATGTTGTTTTTGAGATAAATGATTATTTTATGATGATGCTGATGAAATCATTATAATTAAGAAGATTTAACCTATACATCAAAGCGAAAAATACATGGATGAGAAAAGCTAGCTTAAGACAGAGAGGGATAGTGGTCATGTGATCTGCAACTCTGGAGAAAGAGACTAACCCTTTTATTCAAATAATAGATCCATACACTTACAGTGATATTAAACTTAGACGTACCTATTGCCTACATCATAAAACCTTGGATAGTGACTACAACTCTCTGAATATAAGAAGCTTGCATCCACATAGTTAAGACCCTGTACAAACCTTCGCCGAACACAAACCTATAGAGATGTCTGTTCCGCAGAAGCTTTTTGTATGAAAAGAATTCTTCTCCAAAGACAGGCAAAAAAATCCGGCCAGAATCCGAGACGATGTAATTTTTTCCGTGTGAATTAGTGGAAGTCTTGAGAGCGATTTTTTTTCTGAAGTCGTTCTTCAAAATGAAAGCCAAGAGCAGGATGGCCAGAAAAGGACCGAGGATCGGAGGACCGGTTTTGCCATGGTGTGATGAGTCTCCAAACGCGATCGACCGAGAGATTTATAATTAAACAAAGTTGGAGTTTTTTTTTCGGAAAAAGAATTTTTCTTCGATATTATTTTTTTCTTTCCAAGAATTTCTCCGAAGTTTGGTGTTGTAAATGGACTTGAACTTCGCGGGTTTAAGATACAGGTAACATGTATTGTTTTATATGTACTCACTACTCACACAATACACATCTTACTCATCATTTCTGGCATAGATACTTTTGCCTATTTTCTGGCTTACCCTATTTCTGGCTACTTTTTGCCATTTTGGGATGATAATATGCTCAGCAGTTGACCATCTCTATTTCATGTTCGAAAAAGGAAAAAAATTGAAAATAATAAACTTCATCACCAAGCCGGCGGCAGCGGCTCTTTTTTATTCGTTTCTAAAATTTGATTTTTAAATTAATTATCAATATCGCTGGGAACAAACACTTTGCAAAAAAAAATCTGTGAAAGATATTCTGTTTTTCTTGACATTAATTGGGACAACCAATGATGAGAGAGTAAACATTAAATAAGAGGAATTCAGTAGTGGTTCATGAACAATACCATTAAAGGATTGCCGACACCCCGACAGGCCATATCATCAATTTAATCGACTACTAATCTAAACACTATCAACACAATCGAAATACTAAACAAAACTAGAACATTACGGTTGTACCGAGCTTGTGTAACTCGGTACAAAACCAGAGCAGGGTCGTCATATGTACTAGGTAATTAAAAGTATACAACAAAATAAACTCATATGCCATATATACAGACGTAAAACAAAGAAGCACCTAAAACTTATTCTGGAAGTGATGGAATCAAGCAAAAAAACTATATGAGGGATTACTTGTCATCTATTGAAGCTAATATGGACCACTAGACAGGGGTTTTTTTTACCAATTTTAATTTGAAATGTAAAATTGATTAACTTGTTTGCCCATTATTTCCTGGAAAACTCATTCTGAATCATATAAAGGTCAGTAGGGTTTCTAGATATCCAGGAAACAGGAAATGAATATTAACTCTCATTCTCCAACATCTCCCTGTCTCTTTCTGTCTCGCTTATTTCTGACCCATTTCGTTTCAACACACACTCTCTTACTTATTCTCCAAATGATATCCCTCTCTCTCTAACTCTCCTTCATTCTCTCTCTCTCTCCAGTTTTTCACTTCTCTCACTCACATTTCACAAATTCCGTTCCATTCTTCTGGCCCTTCATTGATACTTTCAACCTTTGCGTGTGTCACGTCTCATGGACATTTGAACCTTCAATTTTCCTGTAGGAGGTCTCTCAAATGCTCAAAACGGATGTATTAGATTCTAAAATGGACAAATAAAGCTTCTTCGTTCCGGTTATTTTTTTTTATTCTGATTTTAGTAAAGTATGTTGGAAATAAATAACACAATCGTTGGAGACCTTAACAGAGTTGGTGTTAGGAGAGCATTAGCCGTAAAATGTGGAAGTGGTAGTGCTAGAACCAAACAACCCGAACATGAGAAAGAGATTGAACAATTTCGACCCCAAGAAGGTCTGGAAAAAGTCGAGTGAAAGAAGACGAAGAAGATTTTGAATATACAAAGTTTAGTACCTAGTAGTCCATTTAATTGTATGTTTATTTTGAGTATTGAGATCCGGAGTTTCACATGTGGTAAAATAGCTTATGATAAAATGTTTTTACAAATAAAAAATGAGGTGTTAAATATAAAACAAAAATATAATTGCAAATGTAAAGCTCCATTTCGTACATTCGTACAGAAGGAGTTGTAATCCAGTGTCGCAAGAGGAGCGTTTCGTGAGATAAATCCTTTCCAAGAAAACAAGGAGGATGTGAAATATGGCAGAAAAAATATACAAAAAACAGTGAAAATAGGGGATACAAACAAGAAAAGAATGGAGAAAAATGTAAATGATGTGGGGGAATGGAATGAAATTAGATTGAGAAATGAGACACATGGATATGAAGGGGTGGAAGGAGGAATTGGGAGAAAAGAAACAGGTATCTTCAATATTATATGAAAAGAAATAAATATACTCCTCTCAAGTATAGAAGACAAGGAAATAAAGAGAAGGTACAAGCAGTAGCAACAAAGTAAACAATAACATATCATGGAAAAATATTATGCTATTGAAAAAAATTATGATATATCTCGAAATAGTTCCTATGATAAGAACTGATGAAACAATTTGAATAAAGAAGTTTGTGTATGATGACAAGAGAGAATGAGGTGACGTCAATGTTTATGATGTAACCAGAAAAAATATTATGTAATCAAATTATCTCTTACGTAAAAGACGCATGCATGAAAAAAAGTAAGTAGTAGGTTAAATTAGCAACAATAAAATGAAAAAAAGAAGAGAGAGAGCTATTACCAAATTAGTTATTGAATATCATGAAATGAAAAAATAACTATGGCTACTTTTAAACTTTTTTTTATGGTACTGTCTACACATGCTGGCATAGCAAGGTAACTACGCCAACATGCAATAAGTGACAAAGATGGGTACATAATACATACATACTTATACACATTCATAATTACATTTTCCAGACTTTTAGAACAACAAATTTTCCTACTGCCACTAAAAGTTTGTAAAACAACTATTTCTTCCTGAAAATAGGTAAACATACAAACCTACATGAGGAAAATGAGAAAGCAGAAATAGGAAAATGAGAAAAACACGAAGAGGAAAATGACAAAGTGGGAGAAAAATAAATGAAGAGGTATTAGAAAAGAAGAAACGAAATTGGACTGTCATCGTGAGCATTCTCCACATTCGTTTCTTTTGTGCTGAATTTCGGCTACATTTTTCCCTAGCTTTTTTACCAGCCCTCGTCTTTTCAAGGATTTTTAGTGTGTTTTATTACTATGAGGAACTCTCTCTCCCTTTCTTTCTCTCCTCTCTCTCTCCTCTCTCTCCTCTCCCGTGGGTCGTAAATTTCACGTGTCGCACAGATATGGAGGAGAAAAGATAGGCGCAGGTAGGAAAGAGAGGTGGAGATGAGGAGATATAAATATAGAAGGGAAGAAAAATAAGGAGGTGAGAGATAGAATGAGAGAGAACTGTCTTGAATAAGTAATGTACGAAATTGAAATTCCCGTATTTATTTGGAAAACAAACAGATAGTTTCAAAGCGTAGGAGGAATAAGAAGTTTATATTTTTAGAATTGTGATTTTCTTCTCACTATAGACTTTGAAACAGCTTTCAATGGAATAGATAAAAAATGACAGTCACTTTCAAGACATTTGTTCTTTCTATACTTTTAGAGCAACTTACATATTTTTTTAAAAATACTTTATTGTTATGGCAGAAAACGAAAACAAAGTAAAATAATTACATTAAATACGTGTATTGAATATTATTTAGTCTGTCTGCTTTAAACAAATTCATTCCAGTTTATAAGTAACAATAAACACCAAACAAAACTGTTGTGAAAATAAGCGAACAACTTTAATTGAATAAAAATATCCTAATTCTAAGCATACATGAATTTTTGCAAATACCAGGTTAAACAAGGCTTGAGGTAAACATAAAATATATTTAAGATAAATAAGGAGGCGAAAGCCATAGAGAAAAAAAACGTAATATTCTCATAAAATACAGAAGAAAATCTAAATACCTTCCATATTTCAGTGATGATAAATCCCACCAAAACAGCTTAGGATAAACATTATAAATATGTATAAACATATAAAAAATAGATATAAATAAACATATAAACAAGTATGAAGGAGTATAACGCAGGCGATAATTTATACAAACAAACAAAAAAAAATCTCCAGTTTTCCTCCAGGTAGGAGAAAATGCGATTTAAGGGAAACAAATAAATTGTGAGGAGAAGATGGAAGAAACATGGATGAGAAGGTAATGGGAGGAAGTAGAGAAAATGGAGAAATAAGGAGAAGGAATAGCAAATATTGGAGATGTAAAGCGAAGAAAATACCAAAAAGAAGAGTAGAAAGAAAGGAAAATGGAGGCAACAAGAGCTGAGAGAGAGAGAGAGAGAGAGAAGAGAGCGAGAGAGAAGAAAAGGAATCTAGGAAAAGGGAAGTGGAGATAAAGAACCAAAAATGTGCCAAGATATACGAGCATTAGATTAAATAAAAATGTGATTATGAAAGCCTCCTCCAAAAATCCTAAAAATATACAACTTTGCGCTATACGCTCAAACAGTACTCTACCTGACTAAGGTATGGTATTTTAAAAAAGAAAAAAAACTTTTAAGAGAACTTCATGAAAAACTAATACGCATTAACTAATACAAAAACAAATATTAGGGAAGAAATTCTATGAAAAGTAAAATAGATACAGTATCAAAATAAACTGTTTCATACCACACGACTTCATTATCACTCGAATGAACGTAATACCTTAAAGATAATACCCAGGATCCTAAAAAAAGACTAAAAAATAAATGAAGTCAAAATTACAACAACAAAAAAATAGATAGTACCACTAAAGATGATTAATAACCAAAGACAATCTCATTTACGTCTAAAGTGACCCCACAGTAATTTACAGAAGGCAGGTCCTACAATTTAATATGCTCAACATTATTTTTCAACTGATTTGTACTTTTGGTAGTACCTATGTATAAATCAAAGTCAGTATAAACAGAAAAGTGTGAAGTTGTATTAGAATGATGTACATGAATATCAGAAAATACAGAACAGCGTTTGAGCTAAATTTCTTCATCGCAGTAAAGTTTGAATATCTTCCATCAACTAACTCTCTATTTTATAGTAAAGAAGATAGCCTCTCTAATTAATCAAATAAACAGAAGCCTACTCTATTTAATCATATAGACACTACACATAAATACATACATATCAAGCTTACCAGCTGGTGTATCCTTTGAGATTTTAATGCATCTTTCATTTCAACACTATAGACCCTATCAAAGCTCAAATTGATTTTGTTTTTCTTTTCTTTTTTTTCCAGGAACAAAAAGAGTCGACGAGCTCGATCATCTGATTTCACAATTTGGACGGGCGAGAACTTTGAACGTGCCCAGTGGTCGAAGAACCATTCTCCATCGTTATTAAAATTCAATTAGCCCTTTTCAAAACCATGTCATTACTCAAAATATTCCGCCCCTCGAAGCGCGGTCCATTGCCCACCCCACACAAAAATTACCATGAATTCGTTGAAAATTACTACCGGTGGAAAATAACAGAATAAATTTTGGCCTACTGCCTACCATATTCAGTAGGCTTGAGTTTAATATAAATATACACATAGAATAAACACAAGTACCTGTACAATTATTATAGCTCGTACTGTACACCCTCTACCTACCTTCTTAAAAAAGCCTAATGCATAAACTGTACAGAGGTATTAGTTGGTATATGGAATACCTGTTATATAATTTTACATGAATGTATTTTATCAAAAGAATCAGTTCATATTTTTGTAAGCATAAGCACCTATATTTAATTTTAGGTAAATATTTTATCCAGGGAAGTTTAAGTTTTTAAAGTGCCCATACGATAAGTACAAGGTATCCTCCAACCTACCATTAAAGAGGGATTCAAAGGATCGTGATTTTTAAAATGAGGGGAAGGAAGATTAAGGAGAGGAAGACGGAAGAGGAGGGAGATGAAAGTGGAGGAGGATAGAAGAGGTATATGAGGTTGAAGGCTTCAAAAAGCTATACATCGGATATAAATAATAGCACACGAAAATGAAACGTTGTAAATTGAAAATTAGCCCAAAAACCCAGGGAGAAAGTAGAGCCAAGGCAGCACGCACATGGAAAAAGCTTTCCTGATTTCCTGACGCATAACACTGACTCTTGACCCCTGCGGCCAAAAGCCAGTAGGAAATGTTACAAAAGTATACCAGGTATTTTTTTTTTTTTTTTTTTATGATTGAAACAATTGTTTAAATTTAATAACACCCATGATAAAAAAAAAGTTATCGAAAGCATGTGGAATGTGGTAGGATTGGTAAAATTAGACTTTCCACAAAGAGTTGGCAAGAAATTCTTTTGAAAAAAATGTTAACAAAAGTTATATTAATTAAACTGAAGATATCAAACTTAATTGTAATAATTACCCTCACAGTGGTGTTTATTTACGGACAAAGTCATATATATACAATAAGGACAAAATAACAAATATTACAGGTAGAAATAAAACTTCGGTTCCAATACGAAAAGTAAGGACCACAAATCATTCCATGAGTCATTTCTAGACCTTGTTAGAGCCGTGTAAATATTTGGTTATGCAACACGGTTTACACGATATCTAAAATGAATATATTTTTCTCCTTACAATAAAATTAAAGGACATTTTTGGACAGTACTCGTATTTTTACGATTTCAGCGAGGTATTTTTCCTGATTTTCGTAATGTGTGAATAAGACTGATTCTTAATAAGTAGGAAAGTGAGTATAGTAAAACTACCTGATATTATAATATTTCATTTAGCAACAACTACATACTCGTACATCACCTGTGCTAAAAATACACGATAATAAAGCATGAAATCAGGGTGCTGAAACCTAATGGAGTGTTTAAAATCGCACATCATATAAATCTGACTGAAAATATACAGGATGACTAATTATATGTGAAATGAAAGCTTTAAAGACCCATGCTAATAACATGAGTATAGAATATTATATATCACGTTATTTAACATCTATTAATGCCTCAGATTAAAATATATAGTATAATAATAAACATACTGTAGGAAATAAGTAACTCAACTCAGCTCCAGTGAGTATAGAATGTACTTACTGTAAAGCAGGTATGTGTCCGCTTGTCACGTCCAAGTAAGTAGCTACTTATCAACTTCAGTCCTTACAAAAAGTTACAGGGTGCAACCGTTTAAAATAAATGCAGCGCGAAAATTTGTCCCATCTTACAGGTCCTTTTCAAGAACTATTTGAACCAATGAAACCTTTTCGATCAATATATCTATTCTACCATTAATGGCAGTTATTTCAAGTAATCCTTTTTGGGGGGGGGGGGGTTAACGTCGCTTACAACTGGGTGTTACCCTCCATCCTCTAATTAATTTAAAAAAATATATTATTCTAATCCTGGCTATACAGTCAGTATACATAATTATTGTGGCAAAGCTATCGGGTTTAACTCCCTATTTTAATTTGCCCCCACCAAACTGTTTATTGTGATATTATGATATCCGTCGAATCGCCTTACCAGAATTTGTCATTTCTGGTAATTAAACCACCGTCCAGGTCATGAGTCACTGCTTTAAGGTGGCAGACTTGTAACCAGGAGTTCGGTGGTTCAAGTCCCAAGCATGACTTAAATCTACCAAGGCTACTTTCAGTAATTGAGTGTTCACCATTGTGTTTCGATCAAATATGATCTAATCACTGTATATAATGATAATATCGCATTATTTATACTGCCCGATTTGGACTATTAAGTCCCATTATTCCAGCAGTAAGTCCAAGACGTATAATTATGTGATAAAAATCCGAAAAGGGAAGATGACTTCTCATGTCCCGGCTGGGTTTTGAATCCGTGACCTCTGGATTCACAGAGTGCCGCAGCCTTTACTACTCAGCTACCTAGACGGAAAATATGATCACTCTTTTTATTTATTTGTTTGCTAAGAAAATAACAGCCTCACGTGTTGGGAGGAGACAGAATTTTCTTCAAAAAGTCTGCCCCAACCGGAGTCGAACTTGAGACCTCTGGGCTATGGGCAGTAGTCATAACCGTTACACCACGGAGGCCGGCTCCCTAACTTACATAACTAGTAAAACTTAAATTTCTTTAAAAAAAACCTGAGGTCAGCTAAACAGGTTACATTTACCACCCTGTACATACCGCTGACAATATGACCAGTGATCATAGATACCTAGATAAGTCTTTCACGGTTCTGTACTAATCCATGCTGGCAAATTTATCAGCTAATCTTTTTGCTAATCTAGTGTTTTGATTTTAATGGCACATACAAGTGACTACTGGTCGGTAAGGTGTGAGACAGGTTGCCATGGTTACTAAATCAGATTTCAGGACAGGTGTTCCTTGCAGACTTTATGCTGTGACTAATGATTAATAGATATCACACAAGCATTCGACCCCTTTTAAGAGCAGAACTTGATCAGGGTTGTTCAAAGAAGCCAAAGTCAGCTGTATGAATAGTACTTCTGTTTTGTTTGAGGTGTACAGAAACCTCATTATTAGAAGAATGGCTAGACAGTTTTAGACTGTCTAAAAGTGGATGGTATGCATAGAGCAAGCTATCTGAATATACTGAGGTCATCAGAAATAGTTGTCAGATTGGTCTCTTTACTTTAAACTCATAAATGAGAATTAACGTTAATATCCGAGTCTAGTTAAGTAATAAAGTTACTTGTTAAAAAGCTATGTTATTGAAGAACATCTCTAATAGTTAATCTAGAATCTTTGAGTTGAGTGGAAGAGCTCACATGTGAGAACCCTGCCACTTTAAAGAAAGCCATAAAAAAAATCTAGATGGATATAATACAACGGCTAAATTTTCTGTGTTTACTGATTCAAGACTACTAAAGAGAACAAAGAAGCTCGAAACAGATGTCCATGTATCTTTTTACAATCATGTACTAGTACATCTAGTACAACTTCTCACTTTTCTGTTTCTGCTTTGACAAAAAAATGTAGAGGATAGTAATGGCGCTGAGTTTTTTTAATGCAGGGATATTAACACATGTGAAACAGCTGTTGAGAAGAATGATGTATGCGAGCAATAACAGAACACCTCCATTTTTTAACCCTTTTTTTTCACGAGCCGAGTGGAAAAAAATTAACGATACTTACCTTGAGGATGAGAGTGGTGTGACAATATGGAATGGCACTGAAAATGGGAGGGGGGGTACAGTGAGAGAGAGAAAGAGAGAGAAAGGAGGCGAAGGAAATACATGGGATTGGTCATTTTTTTGTGCCTCAATTAAGAATTTTTAACACAGGTTATTAAAATTTACAATGTATAAGTAAATATACTAAATAAAATTATAAACGAATAAACAGTTGGAATAGCAAGGATCATAGCAAGAAACCATCTGAATCGCAGGCCAAGAAACTTGTAGGAAGGTAAAATTGAAAAGACGACAATAGGTACTTGATAATGTCACCTATATGAAATCCAAGGCAAAAAAATAAAAGAACAATAATAGATTGTTAACAGTTTTCCTCTTATAGTAACAGAGGAAATTAAAATAAATGTCTGATGACTTTCATATTTGATAAAAATACTGAAATGATACTGAAGTGATATAATTTTTATTTTTTATATAAATAAATGATATTTAATCCTATGAACTTTTTTCCTGTTTTTTTTTTTTTTTCTTCTTCTTCTTCTTTTTTCAGGAACGTCAGTATAAAACTGAAGTATCCAATGCAGACCTGCAGAGTTCCTCTTAATTCCGGAAAGATATTCCTACCAAATTATTTTTTTTCAGATTCTCACCAAGCCCACAGAAGATGAACATGACGTACCTATGAACTTTAGGTAAATCATTGATTCTAATGCGGTATACTTAAATTCGTATATCCAATATATTTTCCATACATCTTCTCTATCTCTCTCTCTCTCTCTCTTTTACACTCACTTTCCCTTTATCTCTGTTTTTTTTTTTTTTTTTCACACCAACATATTGTTTTTTTTTTCACAACATATTGTTTTAAACACTTTTTTAAGATACATAACATGTACAATATTGTACATGTATTCAAATAAAATGTACAATAAATAAAAGTACATACCTATACATACATTCATAATGCATATTACAAAACATGGTACTGGCATACATAAACATAATATACATGGATAGAAAAATACACACACCAATATAACACCTCTCGAAACGGCGTCCTGTACATATAATAGATACAGTTTTTTAATCAACAAAACATAAACATTGGGTAGATAATATGTGAGCGCCGCGGTAAAAAAATTCAGTGTCTACAGGGTTCAACAAACATTGGTACTAAAACGATGGTAGAATTATGAATGGGGTATTAACCCTTGTGGACGCCCAGAAGCTATTTCCTGGGATCCTTCCGTCTCTTCGCCACAGGGAGCCATACAAGACTGTTCACATAGATCCAAATTCAACACAATTTAATGCATGCAGTTGAAAGCGACATTAAACGCAAATTTAAAAAAAAAGAAATTTATTGCAATCAACACTCTAGACTAAATTTATAGAACAGAGTTTATAGGTTATAATGTATACCTATCCTCTGTCCTCATTATTTTGTCAAAGCCAATATTGTCACCCCGTTGACCCAATGACCCTGTATACAGTATGTTTCATATTAATTTAGCGGGTACATTCCCGTAATATATTACGGAAATACCACACTGTATAAATAAGGGGGGAACACTCTACTCAGTCACGGAAATATGTTAGAAACAGGGTGGACTATTAAATGAGACAATTTCGCGAAAATCGCAACTCGAGAACCTCGAGAACAGTTTTTTTGCAAATCAGGAATAAGAAGAACACTGAATAGACAGGCTGTCACAGCCTACAGAAACATCTCGGACGCTTAATCCGAAGTCTGAGAGTTCATATCTCGACTGTGGCGGAAGATTCACTTTAAAGATTTCGCTAGAAAATTAGAAAAAAAATGTGAATGCGATCACTTCCCAGAGAAGCTAGAGCTGTAAGTTATTATATTTGTGTTAAATACAATGGTGATATCACAATATTAGATACTCAAACTCGCTTTACCTACCAAATATTTATTGTTCTAGGTGAAAAAAGAAAATTAAAGAAAAGGTCCAACTCCAAATACATATCCCCTTGGAAAATGATGGCTTTCATCATACGAATGGGTGAGTAGAAGAACCAGGAATGTCAAAAATCAATTTTTTTTTCTTCGTAGAATAAGAAGAAATGTACTCTTTTCTATCATCTCTGTGAATATGAAGGAGAAATACCCCTTAAAAGTATAATTTTTTTCGATTTTAAAGTGGAGGAAGCGGAAAAAAAAATCGGATGTAAAACATGGAATGTAACAAAATCACTGACCATTTTTGCTAGCGGTATTAGTACCTAGTTGTGAGAATCTTGTCGAATAACAAGGAATGTAAAATTTAATTTTATTATACTCATTAGCATCAGGAAAGCAAAAATAAGACAAATCTTATTTTTGCTTTCCTGAAAAGTCGATTTTTGACATTCCTGGTTCTTCTACTCACCCATTCATACTCCGACTACAGTAGCTCGATCATCAAGAATAAGACGGCCAATTTGTGAGCTTTTCAAGACATTGGCGGTTTGAGTCACAACAATGGCAAAGTTCGTAAGGCAGTCTTGGTTTTCAGCATACGTATATTTATGTATATTCATAAAAATATAAACATGGATGAACTGTATGTTTTAGTTATCACATCAATAATAAATTTAAAACCGTAAAGACATAAAAACATCTACCTCCTAAGTACATCAGGTCAATTTTCAAAAGTTGATCATTGAACCACTCTGTACAAAATATTCCTCACCACATTTTTCCAACCTAGGAGGTAGGAAAATGAATTTTTTTAATCAAATTGTACATTTGAAAAAAAAAAAAATGTATGTACGAGTGTTTCATAAGTGAGAAATGTCGGGTGTGTATTTACTAGCTATCTCCGGCCCCGACACAACACGAGGTACTGCGAAAAGCTTGCACCTTGCTTTAATTGAACATAATAATAATATTTTTTTTTTTAAGTTATCATATTTGTGCTAATCACTTACGTGATATCACAACTACTCAAACTCGCTTTACTACATCCACGCTGAAACCGTGACTTGAACCGCCGACCTCCAGGTTACAAGTTCATCGCCTTATCGTTCAAGCTACTGAGGTCGGTTGATAATAATAATATCGCCTTATTTATACTGCCCGATTAGGACTATTAAGTGCCATTATTCCAGCAGGAATACGCTTAACGATAATGATTATAATTTAAATCAATAAATAGAATGCTATGTGAAAGACAAAAGGCAATTAAAAAACGCTCTGAATGCCCAAAACTTACAACTTCCCTTATTCAATGTTGATGAAAATGATACACCGATATGAGCAATGCGATACAAAGAATTAACAAGCGGTTCTTTCATTAACAAGTTTTTTTTTAGGGAGTGAGTTTAAATTTAAAACTTCAAATCGATGAACATCGCGCTGTCCCTTGCCGATTTGGGAGGGCTCAAAAACAGGGGGGCACTTTTTTGTTACGTTTTTCGACAGTTGGTGCGAGGCTATCTATTTTTTTCGCTGTAACCACAGGGGACCAATTGAAATTATACGAAATTCAAAAATGGGTCGTGAAATTGAGGAATGACATTTTTAAAACGTGGTGACCATTTTTTATGCTGATAAAAATTGTATGTTTAAAAGAGTATTGAAAAAAATACATGGTAAGTTATACTTCTGATGGCATATCCACGTCCAGATGATGTACATATTCAAGTAATTACTTATAATATTATATTTGTCTGTACAGTGTACATGAAGTTTGTTTTATTTTAATTTTTGGACAAAAATAATAAACGATAAAACCAGCAATGTTTACATTAATATATTTTGTAACCTATACCCTGACCCACAGAGGAAGCACTATTGCTAACAAAGATGATGATTCTTTCAAATAATTATAAATTTCCCAAAAAAAACCCAAATTTTTTAAAGCCCAAAAAGTGAAGACACTTAAAGTCAGAAAAAATTCCCTACAAGGAAAGCCCGGAAAAAAGTTTGAAGGAACACGAAAAAGGCAGGTACTAGTGAGACGGATGGCTTTTATTTTCCTGGGAGAAAAAAGAAAACTTCTACTTTATTTTATTTATTTTAAATGTAAATGTAGCCCATCCTTATTTCGAAAAGAGATTTTTCAGTAGAATTCTTACTTATTTTTTTTTTTTTTGTGATATGATTGTTTTTAAACCTTTCTTATGTGATATATTCATGTTATTTGTTTTCTGTTTGTAAATAGAGCTGGCTCGTAAATAAAACACCCTGCTGCGGGCATTTATTATTAATATTTTTGCAAATATTTCGAGATGATTTCGATATGACCTAGCTGTTGAAAGGAACGTTAGACGTAAAACCCCTATTTAGAGATGGTACCATTGAGATCTACGGTAAAAAAAAAAAACAGATTTTAAACCGAGTTGTTGCAAGCTGCTTTCAAAAAATCTAACAACATAAATTACGATATTTTAAAATTTCCATGAAATTACAAAAATAAATCAGTATGGAATCCAATAAATATCTTATTGTAAAGGGTGAAGGACCTTTAAAAAAATACCACCCTATCAATAGAAAACATCAAAAAATCACACAAAACTACTTTCTCTCTAAATTTCTCTAACATCTTTTCTTCGATGAATAAATGAGAAAAAATAAGAACAGAATCAAAAGACAATAAAGGAGAAGACAAAAAACAAAAAGGGTAAGACTTGAATAAAAAAAGTTACTTTGGAAAGCACGAAAGAACAACAGACTAGCCGAGGGGTTGATATAAAACCTAATTATAAAAAATAACTCCGGCCATATATCACCCACTCAATAAAAATTTGTCTTTCTACTTTTGGGGGAAACAATGGTTTGGGGACACAAAGGCTGGAAAGGATGGAGGAGAGGGGCTTTGTGTTAAATTCAGAAGGCGCAGGAGTGTTACAAATTAACAAAATAATAATTAATGTCGGAATTATTTAGAAGCATTAAATTAAAAATAAAAGGCGATTAAACTTGATTCGTTTTAAAATGAGACAAGCGTTGTATATACTGCATTATTACATTGATAATTAGAACTTTTGCATAAATTCAGTACATGAAAGTTCAAAAACGATCATCGTCTTCGATGGTCGCCAAATTTGATATTTTCATCAAATTTACACAAGGAAGCTATTAATTAACAAGGGCCCCCAGAACCAAGTTAATGAAAGTCTGATGTTTCCACTTCTATACTGACTTTACTCAAGGTGGCTAATAAGGAAAGCTAGTGCAAACGTGAAAAATAGCTCTAAAAAACTCTATTTGGATTTGAATAATCCTTTTAAAACTAAAAGGATTATTCAAATCCAAATAGAGGTGATTACCTGATTAGCATCAAGAAATTTTGAAAAAACAAAAGTGAATCAAAGAATTTGTGATTTGTGAGATCCTCTCTCTACTCTGAACTCATAAACAAAAGAAGTTCCCCAAGAATTTGATACAAATCGGGAAACGAACCCGGTGATCTATCTTCCAGGAGACATGTAGAGCTTATTGTTCCTGAGAGGGCTATTCATCATTCACAATATTGTACACAGAAATTCCATCGAGATCTGATATTACTCCTTTGAGATTCTGATTGAAGAAGATAATATACTTATAGATAAAGAAAAAGAAGATAATATGCTTATGCATGAAGAATAAGATGAAGAAAAACACAGCGATACCTGTGTTTAATATAAATGAAAAAAGAAGAAGAATAATTTCTGTTTTAGAGAAGAGTTGGAATTTGTATAATCTTTAACAAATATTTCTTTACAGGTAATGATACAACAGTTTATAAACAAACAATATTATTGCTAAGTATAAACATTTATCAATGTAAATATAAACAATGAAAAGATGACACATTAAAGCAGCTTTGGCCACCCGAGAAGATTAATGGGGTTCAATTAATGACAAATGACGACATTGATTGTGTCCCTAGCAAGAAATGGCATGTACAGGAGATTCAACCAGGCATGGGAACAACCAAAATCGGTTTATATTCAGATTCAGCAATATGCGATTCGCATTAAAGTTAGTACCTAAATTTGCAGTGTTCTGATTTGCTGAATCAAGAAATTCCAAGAGTTAAAATCAATTAAAAGATAAAAAAAAACTCGTGTCAATGCGCGTTGAATGCATCGGTTCTCGTAGGATCACCGAAGATAAGCAACGTCGAGCGAGGTAAAGATTTCGTGTGCTGGCATTCCGGTCCAATCCAGACTGAGTGAGTTTAATTGGTAGCAGGTTTGTGAGTTTCCTGCGAATGGAGGGTAACATCACCTGTCGTGATATGACCATGCAGTTGAAAGCGACGTTCAACGAAAAAAAAAAAAATATGATGATGTTTCTACTGTACTAATAATTGTATCGATACATAGCACTCATTGCTTCAAAAATATCTCTCTGTGCCGATATTTTGACTTATTTGATTAAAAGACGAAAGAAATCATGAACCACACCTGATAAGTTAAATAATTCTAGATTTAAAGTGTCGAATTTCGTCTAATCTCTGAAAAAGCTGATATTGCTTTGAGAAGAAAAAAAAATCAGGAAGTTGAAACGCCAGTAATTTTACTATCTCTCAGTTTGATTTTATTTACTGTTTCAAATTAAAATCACAACACACAGACACACGGCAAACAAAGCTACATAATTATACGAAGATTCGAAATTTCTGCGGTATTGTGGTGTATTGTTACCGCACAGCAGCTACGCAATGAGAACCACACAAGACATCTACCAAAGAAGCCACCGCTAGGACCACCAAAAATCATAATCACAAATACATAGTTTACTCTTAAAGCCTCATGTCCACTTACGGTTTGAACAGAGATAGAAACCCACTCTCAGTCAAAAAATGTGTAAATCTGTTCCAGTAGCTCAGTGGTCAAGGCGTGTGATGGGTAAT
Organism: Bactericera cockerelli; assembly: GCA_024516035.1. NCBI lineage: Eukaryota > Metazoa > Arthropoda > Insecta > Hemiptera > Triozidae > Bactericera > Bactericera cockerelli. The sequence goes on along the minus strand of CM044961.1, from coordinate 9,556,167 downwards.
CCAGAGGTCACCGGTTCAAAACTCAGTCGGGACATGACAAGTTTCCTCCCATTTGGGATTTTGACCACGTAATAATACGTCTTGGCTTACTGCTGGAATAATGGGACTCATTGGTCCTAATCAGGCAGTATAAATGAGACGAATTATTATTATTATAAATTTTCATGAGAGACCCAAAACCTCGCAAATGTTAGGTTAGAATTAACCTAAACGTTAGCAAAATGTTAGTTAGAAGCTAACCTAACCGTATCTAACCGTTAGATAATTATTAAATATAAAACCTTAAAACAAGGTACCTACACTACATAGTCTAATGTCTAAAGTAAATACAGATATATGTTCATCGACCAGGCCTGACAAATACAACACATTAGCTATTTTTTAAGACAATATTTACTCAAGACTAATATTGTCTGGCCAGTATAAATAATGGACTTCTTGTGAGATAGCATCACAGCATCAAGACTCAATCAAAGATGATTCAGAAACCAAGTGGACATAGTATGGACAAACTATAATGTGTCTATGTGTGGAATGAGTAGGTATCATGTTTTATGTTGACAATATTTGGACATGCTTTAAGTTTATAAACTATTTAATTTATGTTGTATATCTAAAATGCACAAAATATAACTTATATTATGTAAACCTACTCTCCTTACACTCGCTAGAAGAACAGCATCAGATCAAAATGTACATCAGTTTAATGGTACAAAATAACAAACCTTTTTTTGCTACAATACTAAACAGCTACAAATGCTACATTTATCTATAAAATATTTATAGACCTGTTTGACTGCTTTCTTTAGGACTTTCAGTCTTATCTCGCAGTATAACAGGGTATCTAATCTATATATAAAATCAAGACTTTATCAGACAATACCTAATTTCAGAGTAGAAACTTAATTATAAATAATTATAGGTACTTGTTTATTCTTTTAGTATTAGTAAATTCAAAATTCGATAAATTCTTGTACAAACATAATACATTCTCACTCTGATTTGGAAAACTAAAATATCTTTATTATCTCTAAATGGTGCACCAGAAAAATAAACACTTTTTTATCTGCAGCCATTCCAGAGTGTCAACTATGTGTTCTACATGCATATAAATATCCATGTGCTTTAAATTTAAAAAAAGCAAAATCTCTGTAGCTTTGAACATATCAGGGCTGAAAAATAAATCACCTAAGTAGTATGGGTATGAATGTATATCTACAGTGATTAGTTATTTGAAAACATTTTTTCCAAGGGATATGAAAATAAATTGGTTTGATTAACGAAATTACACTTGAAAATATTTTATAGTACTATCAGGTCGGTTTTTTTTTATTATAAAAAAGTAAATTCAAAATTGTCATGTTGATATAGATTTTGAAATCTATAGACCACGGTATAATGCTATCTAACAAGACAACTACAGTAAAATAAAATTCACATCACTCACAAGTCAGACGCTAAAACTGTGCCAACAGCCGACCCTGATACAACAAAGCCTACACAATACGACACAGCACTTTATCCTATTCCATAAAAAAAATAGCAAATTCACAGGCAGAATTGTAACGTATATAGACGGAGGCAGCATTGGAGATACTGATGCAGCACCCAGATTTATATGCAGCAAAAAAAACCTATTGCTGAAAAAAATGCTGATCATACTGCAGATGTTAAAGTAACCTCGCTCTCTATCTGTGGCTGGTAGTTTTATTTTCTCTATAACTTTTTCAGGCCGTTCTGTTGTTTGAGGCATAAATAGTATAGGTAAGTGTTACAGCAGAGTCAGTAGAGGCAATGGGGCTTTGTGGTTGAAACTGTCGATAGCAACTAGGAACTTGTTATGTGGCTGTGCCTTATGGTTTATTTACACTACAGTATACGAGTAAGTCTTGTGCAAAATATCGAAAAAGAAATCGAGAGAGAGGAAAAATACCCCGATCTTAATCGAAATGAGGTCTTTTTATAACTATATCTGTCTAATTCTAAATATGAGGGAAACTTTATCCTAAGTACCTATACATATAATTATTATGTGTTATTGTGAAACTGTCTTATTATATCCAATTTGTGCCTTTCACAAATGTATATTATCCTAGAAACTCTAGTTTTTGGGAAAGAAATCAAGATAACAGAATAAGGAATTATTGAATACATCATCTTGCACTTACATTCAATACAAAATATAGGCACCTATAATATTTTCAAATGTATCATACGAGTATGTTAATTCACCTCAATTTATTGATACCTGACAATGTATTAGGACTCCACATAAAATGTACATTATTATAAGATTACTTCGTGGTAGATATATCTAAAACTTGATATTTGTGTATGATTTTATACCGTTACAGTTGAATATAATATGTTCATTATTATCCCAACCAAAAATCATGGCTCACCTGAAGACCAACAGAAGATCAACTAGACCCCCCTCTGATCTATGTTTCTTAATAACGTAAGAAATTTCTACAAAATTAAAAAGAAAAAATGGCGTACAGACATGATCAAGAGTGAGATTTAATGAGGTATCAAAAATTTAAAGAGAAAGAAAATAAAATTGAAAAAATAAGATGGAATTGATTTTAATTTTCAGCCAAATCTGTTTCGAGAAGTTCTATTTGGTCAGAATCATGGAGAAGAAATACCTCAGGTATTGAAACCATAAATAATGACTGGAATCATCGAATACAGGGTGGTATGAATATTTGACACAAGGAATTACCACAACTAGATAGGTATCAAGAAATACTTTTGGCAGAGTACAGCTAAAAAATACAATGGGTTTATTATCACAAATGAAAAACATTGTTTAGAAACAATGTACCCGTACCTGTTAATCTCCTTAACACTTTTTGCTATTTCCTTCCCATGAAAAAACTCAAATTTAATAACAATTTTTTGCAGAGAACATACTATGAGGTATAACTCTGAAAGACCACAGATTAATTTCTGCAAAACCACAATTCTCATAGACAAGTTCGTTTTTTTTTTTTTTTTTTGCAATATTTTTGAGATCACTCCGTAAGACGAATTTCAGCCGGAAATTTGATGAGCTGCTCTGATTTTAATCATTCTGAGAAACAACAGAGTGTTTTCATACTCAAATCTATGCACGAGAGGAACCTTTCGATACCTGACACGAATATGTGAAAGTTCGTTAAATATTATCTCTAATTAAAACTGTTTTTTATTGCTGATGATTTTTTCAAAAGTGAAGAAAAATGAAAGGAAAAGTTCCTACATCAATTAGTTCACATGAAAAGGTTGGTTTTTCTAATAACTATAATCGTGCTATATTAATACACATAGTACCACCTAATTTACATTTGATTAGTAAGATTTGCTTACGAGCGACAATGATACACTCCCATTGCTTCAAGTTAGTAAATCTTACAGCTATGTATGTCATTCCGGTATCGGAAATTTTGAAACCAAAAAATCCACTCCGGTCAGAATTCGAACCTTGCAACCTTCGGGTCAAAAAGCAGGGGTGTGTGCCCCTTCATCATGAAGATCAATCTGAACCTGACAGCTCAAACACACCCATTGTTATTGCCATAGTGTTTGATTTTTTATACAACACCTAGCACCATTCAAAGACACCTGACACCTACGACAGAAGCTCCTTCAACTCATCAGCCACCTGCACCCAGCCGCACCCAGCCTCCCCAAGTCCCAGTAGCTTCCTGAATTCTCCAGGACTCCAGGACCTCCAGAACTGCAAGGCCGCCTGGATGCACCGTCCGTCCGCGGGTCATTCATCATCTCGCTAAGCATCCCGAAATCCCCAACTAGCCCAGGCCAATTTCACAGTTCCCGAATCTTCGTGTGCGGGCTAACCTATAATCACGGGCCTCGAATCAAATCCCAACAACCTCTAATGTCCGAAACTACACCTCGTTTCAAACAGTCGAGATAGGATTGTCGGTAAGACCTATAATTTTCTCAATCAAAATAATTTCGGTTCGATGCCTCCTGCGAAGATCTTGCGCTTGAGTGAAGCTGAGGTGATCTGGGTCTCCGATTGGTATTTCTTTCACCTCCTTGGTCTTGTTCTTTTTCTTCTAAATCAGTTCTTCTTCTACTAACTACTTGTTCTTATTCAACATCGTCCTCATTATCAGCACCAGCTATTTCTCTTTTATCAATATTAGCAGCACCATCATTATCATGTGCATATTAAATTGTCATCCAAATCATCTTCACTGTGACATCACCAGAATACTCTATTTCTCTTTCTTCATTGGTTTCATCGTCATTAACACCATCACTAACTTCTTCCTAATCATTATGTACTGTTCTTCTCATTATATTTCTGCTCCTCTTTGGTATAACTCTTCTTCCTCCTTACATTATAACTAGCCGTTTGCCCGTGCTTTGCAACGGGACTAAATTTCAAATTTACTAAGGCATGGCCGTACTGCTGGACAGCAATGCCTTTTTGAACATTTTATAATTTTTCTGGACAAAACGATAATGGTTTTGGGGGGGTCAATTCTGAGACATTTTTCGCTATCTCTTACCGTTTGGCTAAACAACTCCGGACAAACAAACAAACAAACATAGGTAGGTAGGTAGTCCTTTTTCTGTTTTATATATAGAGATAATTTATTAATGATCTACGAGTATGGCCACTTCATATCCATCATCACCTTCATTCACATCATAAGCTCTTTCTTTATCGTCATTGGCATGTCCATCATTACCATCTTCCTCAGTTTTGACACCTAATATACCAGGATCAATGAACCTTTCTCATCCTCTTTCTGTTATTATTCTCTTTGGGAGTAGCCACTTGGATAGCTCGAACTTGCTCTAGGAACCAAATTACTTGGAAATTTATTTATATTTTTGCTGAATATAAATTAATTTTTATTGGTTTCATAGATTTTTTACTGGTCTCATAGACTTCACAACCTCTAAGTTTTAAAAAACGGGATTGGATTTTAGTGATCCCAAAGATTTTTAGGAATTCTAGGGGATATCCCACACCCCAAAGAAGAAGGTGATAGCACAGAACAAACATCCATCATCATTTTAGGGTATACAATACATTTATGTATGTGTTTTTTTATTGTTTTTTTTTTAAATATATTTTTATAACAATATTGGTAATAATAACACTATACACCTATACATGGTATTTTTCAACATACCTGGACTTCACGCATGAAACTTGGATGTCTACCTATTATAACTTTCGAATGGATAATTTGGCGATTGTGATGTGTTTAAAATTTATCTATTGATTCCATTGTAGAGTTTTGATTCGCGGAAAGAAATAATTGGAGAATGTTCAATTTTTTACTAACGGGATAGAACCAGAAAAAGTTGATGCCTTCCATCAATATTGGTAATTATTTCTTCGTACGTGAAACACACTTCTTATCGGAAGAAATTTCTAGGTTTTTAACTTAAATTATTTATGGTGATATTCTATCTAGAGGTTAGTTTGGTTACTTTAGCAGATATGTAAGAGTCTGTACCGTATCTTTTTTGTTAGTTTTATAAGAGTCTGTACCGTATCTTTTTTTGTTAGTTTTAACACCTAATTTCATCACACTAACAATATCTAGTTGGTACGGATTTGTCATTTTGGAGTTTTTTGAGCGATAACAAATGAGCGGTGTGTTGCGTTGAGTAAATCCTTTAATAAAGTATTCTCAATATTTTCATCTACTAACACATCAATGGGACTCAATAATTGACTGATTTTATGGACTCAATTATGTATTAAAATTATTGACTACTTTTATTTTGTACAGCCATTACATAGTTTGCGTTTGAGACATTCTGTATTCCTTTCAAGAAGGGACTATGAATACCGCCCCAAGACACTGAGATTCGTTCAAGTTGCAGTGAACAAATTTTAAAATACTGATCCGAAATTAAAGCTGACTTTCAGCAACGCCTGGGTCATTAGTTACTTACTGAAACTTTTCAAACTTTTTCTCGCCTGCTCCATTAAAATACCTTTCTTTTCCTCTCTTCCACTCTTTCTCTTTTCATCTCTTTCTCTCAGGCCTCTTTACTTACCGTTTCTTACTATCATATCCCTCTCTAGATCTTTTCCTCTTTCTATCGTTCTCTCGTTCCGTTATGTCCCACGTCTGCTTTCAAAATTTTCTGCTTTTTCTGCTATGTCAACCTTATTCTATACCTCAACACTCATCTATGCTTCCTTACCTAGTCTCTGTCCCTCCTCCTTTTTACCACCTGTTTCTTAAATCTCTTTCTGGTCTTATCCTCTCTCTCTCTCTCTCTCTCTTCCCTCCATCTCTCTCTCATCTTATCTAACTTTTCATCTCATTATCTAATAGGCCACTTCCTATGGCTATTATTTGTCTTTTCCCAGAGCTCTCCATCCCTCTCTCCCTCTCTTCCCTCTCTCCCTCTCTTCCCTCTCTCTCTCTCTCTTTCTACCTCTGCCTAATTCATAATTCTCTTCTTCCATTATTTCTTCTTCCATCTTCTCGTCTCTCTCCCTAACCTTACCTTTGCTACCTTTAAAACTATAGGCAGGACGTTCTAACGCGAAAGTTTTCTGCCTGTTGGTAATGTCCCTGCGTCCCTAGACTCCATTAGTGACCCAACTTGTGTTGCTTTTTACTTTTCAGAGTGAACCGTGTTCATCCTCGGAGGATGTTTAAATATTTCAGGGAACGCACGAGTATCTTTAAAGTGTATAGCTGAGGAGCAATTTTTTGTTACCAACTATTTGACAATTTGTATTAAAGAAACTTGAAGTAAAAAAATTAGAGAAAAATTAATATTTTTTAATCTTTTGCAACTCAAATCTGAACAAAGAGAGAGGTTGACTTTTGTCCGTAAGTTTGAATTAAAGTCAAGTATATCACTAGACAAGGTCCTCCATTCAGCATGTGTTGAAAAGCCAAGGATAATACTAAAGGATACATTATTAACCCATTCAATCCTAGTGAAACAGCTGGTGCAGGACACTTTATCTTTAGACCTTTACCAACAATTCAGCACATTGTAATATGTCTTTGACAGAGATCCGATCATTCTAATAAAACAAGATGTGTTTATAATAATGGAAATTCATTAAGTTGATCCCTAAAATAATCAAAAAAAAAAAACAAATCACACAGGCCTCCGGATTGTAAAGTAAAATCTTTTTTTCTTAATAACAATATTCTAACCGATGGCCCAATTAAAAGTTAAATTTTAATACATGTTCGCCTTTATTTGTGCGTCTCTTCATCATTACAATTCCTACACAATTTACAAACACATGTATTACATGCCACGCTAGTACAGCCATTATCCATTATGTAGATTAGCTGTTCCAGTGCTGTTATAATGCTGTTCTTACGACAATCGTTTCGCTATCCAAGCATGTATCAGGTACCTTTGTTTCAACTACAATTGCTCCATATTAATTGAATTGTAATACAGAATAACTAGGTACAAGTCCTAGCGAAGTCACGAAATATTTCGATATATCTGATGCCATTTTAGAAGCGAACGACTTTATAGGTTTGTCCTTACTATAAATAATCTTGTTAGAGAATAATATTGAATGAATAGTATACAAGTGATGGTGTATATTGCAATATTGTCTTCATAACATGCATTATTGGCATAACATACAGTAAGTATTGGTAAATAACACGTTTAGCATGCTATATTTCATAAATTATTAAAACGTATCTGTTAAAGATGTATGCATTTCATTATAGTTCCGACTTTTAGTCCAATAGCTTTATACTATCTACAAAATCTTGAAACTGTTGGTATACAACTTTAGAAAATATGATCTATGATAATGATGATATTTAAAAAAGACAAGAACAACTAATTTTGAGAAGAATAAAATATAACACCTACACACTTAATTAATTATCTTTAAAAACCATGAGTTTTACCTTAAATATTAAGATCTGTCGCATTTACTAAATTGAAATATTGACGCATCCACTAATCTGGAATGTTGGCGCATCCACTAAATATTGACGAATCCACTAATTTGGAGTATCAGCGCATTAACTAACCTGAAATATTGGCGCATCCACTATGTTCCTAAATTGGAATACAAATTGAAGTATCCACTAACAATGTTAAGTAGCAATTTTGACAACCCCCAAAGTTTTAAGAATCAATAATTCATAATACATATCTTTTTTGTCGATAGACAAAATAGACTGTGATAAAAAAAAAAACATTCAAGAAATCTTTCGTTTCCTCTTTGACCTCATCCTTCTTTATCTTAAAAAAAAGAAAGAAAAAAAAACATGGCTCCACTTCTTCGAAAACCGAAAAATGCAAACAGTTCCTGCCACTGCCCATAGATGTCGGGCCGAGTTCAAATTTCAAAATACCCATCACTTTAACCGCGCTTTGCCCAACCTCAGGAGAGTAGGAGAAAAGGACACACAGAACCTGTACGCATAGTATTGAAAAGGAGAGACGGAGAGGTAATATTGGAGAAACTAGGACGAATGGGGGCAACAGAAAAGAGAGAGAGAGCAATACACAAAGAAAGAGGGGTACCTATATTGTGTGTGTTTTTTTGTTGGTTTCTTTCTTCTTTGATTGTCTTCTCTTTCATTCTACTTCCCCTTTATCCTATCTTTGTTTTTGTGTGTTCTTCCTGGTTATCATGCTTATGAATTATATCTATCTATTCTTTATCATTCTGTGCTTTATTATATTTACTATCATTTCCAGGACCACGTGGTTCTTTGTTTTCTTTTATCAAGCTGTTTCTTCTTATCTCATTTTCTTTTCTAAGGTCTCTCTTTCTCCATGGATTCTTCTTTCTACGATTCCATCAGGTATTTAGTATTTCACGCATCTTTTAATACTCCTGTTATTTCCTTTCTATCAGCTGTTTGAAAAATATTTATCATTTGTGCTTTAACTCTCTGGAAGGGCACATCAGTAGAATTTACACGGGAAATTACAATAAAAAAATTAAATGATTGGTTTATTAAATAAAAAAAAACGGAATGAAAAAAAAATCGACACTTCTAGCTATTTTGTTATTGTGGTTGATTTGTTGCCTCCACCAAACAAAAATATCCCATGTAAAATGAAATATTGAAATCTGTTATTATTTATCTATGTAAGTGAGATTTAACATGAATAACTGATAAATTAAAAATATTACTATCCAGTTGATCATGGGCAAATCTTTTAACTCTAATGGTTAACGAAAGTATTTATGTTTTTATTTAATTTTAAAAAATGGTCTTAATAAGGTTATAAGGTATATACTTACATTTTTGATCACGCATAACAATTTAGTTCCTCGATCTTGTGGTTAATACTCATGGAATAGAACGATTTCTTACCTGCAAACAAAGAGATATAATGGAAACAAATGAGAAACTAATTGAGTTGATTAATTAATAAGTACTTTGTCAAAATAAAAAAAATAATTTGTTACATGACCCATAAAATAAAGTACCTATTAGTACCTAACAAAGTACATAAAAAAAATACACACAAATACTGTAGTGCATAACATGATTATAACGAATTCTTTTTATGAGTTTGGAAATATTCATAAGAGTCTCAAAACAAAGAGATTTGGGGTGTTTCAGATTAATCTCGAGAGTAAAAGTTCAACACCAAGTCTGTAATGTGGATCGATCTTGATAGTATAGATTGGTGCACCACAGTTGCCAAGTGTGCTTTTTCTCTGGTTGAGCTAATAGCTAAATTTTAAATTCGTTCGCATTTAAAGACGTTGCACTCCCCTTCAATCAATTTTTGTAAACAAACCGCAGTTTTCTACTGTCTCAGCTTATGCTTTACGCGCTATAGAAATAGATCTCTCATACTTGTTATGCGCTAGTGACCGACATTTTATCCTTCCATTTCATTAATCATCTAACTTCCAGAAAGTAATGGATACCCCAAGGCTCAACCCTGGGACCTGGCAATCAATACAGACATAAATAATTCACCCAAGATCTGAAATGCAAACAGATCTGACTCAAACATAATATTAAAAGATCTATTCCGCATAAAATGTAATATGCTGTGTGTCTAGATATTTATATTGATCAAGAGTATAAATAAACTTACTATAGGCTTCTATTTGTTACATACTTAATCTAATCATTGCATTTACTTAATCTAAGTATCAAGATAAAAGACGAAAATAGATTAATAAATAAATATATACATATAATTATGTATGTATTTTAGTCTAATCTTATGCACTTGGCGCTAATCACATGACCACAGACAGAGCCCTGGTAAACATACAACTTGGCAAGATTGCAGAGAATGACCTTGACACTTGCTGCAGAATATTTAGCAAGTGTGATCCACATACATGCTCTGAATTATATACTATACATATTTAGAAATGTGATATGTATTTACATCTATGTACTTTTACTATAACTGTCCGACAGATACCTTAACATTGTATATTCTGTATGTAATATAATTGAACACAAAAATGTATGTATATTATGAATATATTATGTACTTATCCATATCAACCTGCTGTCTGTTGTAAATACCGACACTTAAGACTTGGAAATTCGATACTCTGTTAGGTTAACATGAACGCCACATACTACCGGTAAGCTGCAGTTTGAGTGTGTCTGTATCTTTATAGTATAAAAAAAATATAGATATTATTTCTCTACCCAAAATGCAAACCAATGTGAAAGTCTAAAACTTTCCCCATATATTTCCTACAACTTTTTATCCTTTGCATAACTAATTTCCAGCAACAAGGATTTTCCAATAAAACACTGGAAAACGCCATGAAAGAGTTTCGCAAAAGAAGATAAATGGCAGTGCAGTATATTAAAAAGTAAATAAAAAAGGAAAAACGGTTCCCTAATTTTATTGTTTCTTCTACGTATAAATGCCGTCAATTTCAATCGGGTAGGATTTTCAAGATTTGCGTCTTTATTGAATTTAATTAGAAAAGAAAAGTAAGTTTCTTACAGACATGTTTTGTTTAAAAACAATTAAAGGTAGAGAGAGAAAGAGAGAGAGAGAGAGAGAAAGAGAGAGAGAGAGAAAGAGAGAGAGAGAGAAAGAGAGAGAGAGAGAGGAAAGAGAGAGAGAGAGAAAGAGAGAGAGAGAGAGAGAGAGAAGAGAGAGAGAGATAAATAAGGTGGGTGGTAGAGGGTGAAAGAATGAGTCGGAAAAAGGTAAAAGAAAGATCATGTATATTGTGATGTATTGGTCACTAACATCTATCATAAAGAAGATAATAGTACAGAGTTTGAGCAAAATTAGGTAATTACAAAGTATGAACTCCTTGAGAAAATCAAGGATAACAGCTTCTAATCATGAAAAAGTACAGTTATCGTAAATCAGCAATATCTTTCCCCACACATTAGATGAATAGTTTTTCAGGAGAAGTAATATTATCTCGAAGATTTTCCAATGGTCTTGTTTTCATAACATCAGGGGGAAACAAAGAGAAAGAAAAGAGAAGCCTGATTTTTTGTTGTTGTTATCAAACATTTTGTCAGAAATATTTGACTCGGTTGGATATCGAACCCGCGAGATAGGGTTTCATGATAAAAACCAAGATGAGCTTTTGACCGTCATCATCTCAATTTATGAATCAAACTTGCCGTACTAAATATTTGCTACATAACAAGGGACTCGAACCACTGACCTCTAGATTACGAGACGGCCTCGCCTTATTGATCCAGCTACTGAGGTCTGTTAAAAGTAAGTTATCATATCTGTGTTAATCACAATCATGATATCACAACTGCTCAAACTCGCTTTACTAAATATTTGCTTAACTTTGAGACTTAAACCACCGACCTCCGATTACAACAAGTCAGCTGCCCTGTCGTTCAAGCTACTGAGGTTAGTAGGCCGATGGTCTGTTAAAAGTAGGAATAGGTACATAAAAATTATTACAATCTACTCAAAAGAGAAAAGACACATAAATTTCTAAATTCTGTTAATTAGTGTTATTGCATAAGTTCCTTTAAAACAGTAGTTGCAAAGATTTTTTTGTTTAAAAAAAAAAATGCCTCATTTATATATTTTCCAGAATAAAAATTACGACCGCGCTATTAATCATAGTTACCTCGCGATTGCATATGACAGATTGCCGCATGTACAAAAAGTGGCCCATGTGTCATTTCCCTATCCCTGACAGGCCTTTGTGAAATAGTTTCCATGTCCGGGGCCTTTGAATGAGAGCGTAGGAATATCGTGGAGCTGAATTTTTATAAACAGAGATTTATTTTTAGTTCCTCTGATGGTCTCAAAGAAAACAGACTGACCTAGGTATTTTTTTTTTTTTTTTAAAGATGAGTGTTTCACAGCCTTTTTTATTTCGTATCCATGAAACAGGAGCTTCTGTAGACGCTTGTGGTCTGTGTTGTAGCCTGCCCATCCCGTAGTATGCCTCCCCTCTGATGGGCGAGAAGTGACACAATACTTCACATTTAGGTGCTGGGTCAACACGAGCGCACCGGAAGGTATCCCTTACAAACAATTGTAACCAAATTAAGAATACAAATTTTTGTCGGCGCGGGGGTTCGAACCCGGGACCTTCCGCATGGCAAGCGAGTGCTTAACCACTGAGCTAATCGCGCGCTCTTGTATCAAATAGCATTTATCACAAGAATTACAATACAAATACTCTAACCAGCCTTACTACAATATTTGGTCGAACAGAGATGGAATTACGTATACAGCTACTCAAACACGCCAATAAAGTAAAATTACCGTGCTAGGGTCTCGAACCCCGAACTACCGATCTGGTGACGAGTCTGCTGCCTTACCAAAAGCAAGCCACATGAGGTCAGCTGAAGGAAAACATTTAGGATGAGTTCATCAAAATTGTCAATTAGTTTTATTTAGTGAACGATTAATTTCAGTATGTGCGGTTCCACTTCCAGAGGTTTCCAAAATTATTGATTAAAATGTCATTTATAAGCACCCAACAGCACTAGTCAGTTGATTAGCACTAGTCAACGATTAATCATACTGTTTCATATTATTTTAAACGTCAAATAATTAATAAAATCAACCTTAGAATGGCATAATGTTATACCTTTGCCAATACAGATAATCGTATCTGAAATGTCAAAGACCTTATATTCTGTATTCTAAAATCAAGGATCTTACAGGTATCTTTACATGGACCGTTAGAATGTCCATTGTTTAAACCTGAATATACAATTCCATGTTTACATCTACACCAAGGACATTGTGTTTTTTTAACAAAATAATAAAAAACGGAACACTTGTAAACAAAGGTA
>CM044961.1:9486370-9542832 GCA_024516035.1 Bactericera cockerelli | reverse complement strand
TTTCGTCTACCCATCAGAAAGAGAGAGAAAGATTCAAATGAGAGAGAGAAAGGAAGAGATCTTAAGGAGAGAGAGAGAGAGGAGAGAGAGAGAGAGAGAGAGACCGGTTCTCTTCTTCTCCCATAAAACATGTTTAGTACAGAATCCATCATGGGTTCTTGCTGGAAGATGTTCCTATAGTTGTATATGTGTAAAGATAAAGATAAAAAACACAACGAAATACAGGGTAGGTATAGTTGAAACTATTTATTCTAAGGTTTTATAGTAGAACCTTGATGAAACTCCTTAAAGAAAAGGTTTAAATATTATGTAATTTATTAAAACTATTTTCACTAATTTAACGATTACTGTAGGTAATCCAGCAAAATTAAGACATTTTAAGCTAGGTAAAAGTTTAATCCTATACATTAAAGAATCCGTTTTACAGCGTGTAATATTTGTAACGAAAAATGTATGTTTTTAATGAAATAATAAAGATAATTATTATTATTATTAATAAAATTTGCTATTGTTTTTTCCCCTGAATAAGTAATCATTTATCAATCTAAAAAATAAATTTTAAATAACGAATAAAATCAAATCTGTTTTGGTCGACCCAGTATATTTTGGTCCAAAAATATAAAGAACCAGACTCAGTATAGAATACAGCATAGATGATAACTCCAACAAACAAGGGGATGAGATTCTAAAACATACTCATGTTTCAATTTAAAATCAAATCATCAGGAAAGCTAGTGAAATCTGAAAAATGACAATTTGCACTAGACACATCAGAAAAAAATCTGGTTTTTTTTTACTTTCCTTATCCTATAGAGAGGAAAGTAATGGAATCATCCAAAAATTTCGATAGTCAGTTTTCAGTGTCAAAACCCGTTTTTTTTTCAAGAACGAATACGACAAACGTGTACAAACTTGTCAGCGACGTATGATACAATACCTGATACTTACTTTACTTAATACCTGGTTAGGACGGATGATACAATACCTGATGGTTAGGACGGATGATACAATACCTGGTTAGGACGGATGATACAATACCTGATGGTTAGGACGGAAGATACAATACCTGGTTAGGACGGATGATACAATACCTGAGGGTTAGGACGGAAGATACAATACCTGGTTAGGACGGATGATACAATACCTGGTCAGGACGGATGATACAATACCTGGTTAGGACGGATGATACAATACCTGATGGTTAGGACGGAAGATACAATACCTGGTTAGGACGGATGATACAATACCTGGTTAGGACGGATGATACAATACCTGGTCAGGACGGATGATACAATACCTGGTTAGGACGGAAGATACAATACCTGGTTAGGACGGATGATACAATACCTGGTTAGGACGGATGATACAATACCTGGTCAGGACGGATGATACAATACCTGGTCAGGACGGATGATACAATACCTGGTTAGGACGGAAGATACAATACCTGGTTAGGACGGATGATACAATACCTGGCCAGGACGGATGATACAATACCTGGTTAGGACGGATGATACAATACCTGGTCAGGACGGATGATACAATACCTGGTCAGGACGGATGATACAATACCTGGTTAGGACGGATGATACAATACCTGGTTAGGACTGATGATACAATACCTGGTCAGGACGGATGATACAATACCTGGTTAGGACGGAAGATACAATACCTGGTTAGGACGGATGATACAATACCTGGTTAGGACGGATGATACAATACCTGGTTAGGACTGATGATACAATACCTGGTCAGGACGGATGATACAATACCTGGTCAGGACGGATGATACAATACCTGGTTAGGACGGAAGATACAATACCTGGTTAGGACGGATGATACAATACCTGGCCAGGACGGATGATACAATACCTGGTTAGGACGGAAGATACAATACCTGGTTAGGACGGATGATACAATACCTGGTCAGGACGGATGATACAATACCTGGTTAGGACGGAAGATACAATACCTGGTTAGGACGGATGATACAATACCTGGCCAGGACGGATGATACAATACCTGGTTAGGACTGATGATACAATACCTGGTTAGGACGGAAGATACAATACCTGGTTAGGACGGAAGATACAATACCTGGTTAGGACGGATGATACAATACCTGGTCAGGACGGATGATAATACCTTCCACTGAGGAGTGTTATTATTATTATTAACAGAGCTACAAAGAATGCGGGTTAGCTGCTAGTCTAATTATAATAATTTGTCCTAAACGAAAATAAAATTCGCTCTTCCCAATTCATTATAACACATACCATTTCCGATTATAATAATACCTACTAATGTTAAGTATAAATTATAATGCTAAATGCGGATGGTTATAATGACGAAAGCAATTTATCTCAGGCGCCTCCATATTGTGAAAACAAAATAATTATTACCTATACATCATATATACATATGTGTGGCCAGTTGGCCAGTGTAGCTGACATAATATTATACTCATACAATATACTCATGCACTGTCAAGTGCCATAATATTTGAGACTTTCATCACACGTATTAAATATGTGCGTGATGGGATTTCAAAAAGAAGAAATCCCAAGTGCCCAAGGGTCGATGGCGCGTTGAATGTACCAGTTAAGCAACGTCCAGCGAGGTGAAGACTCTGTGTTGCTGGCATTCCGGTCCAACCCAGGCTGGGTGAGGTTAATGTGGGTAGCAGGTTTGTGAGATTCCTGCGAATGGAGGCTAACACCAACGTCGTGATATGACCATGCAGTTGAAAGCGACTTTAAACTATAAAATAAAAAAAAATCCGGTACCAGCTCCGTCAGGCCAAATCACTATAACACAAATCGTTGACGTCCTTAATAACAGGGATGGGGTCAAGAAAGGCATCCAGCTGGAAAATGTGGAAGCAGGAGTGCCTGAACCAACCAACCTCAACCATGAGGAAAAGATTGAACAATGCCGACCCCAAGTAAATTTGGATCTTTTTGTGAAATTGACGAGTGAAAAAAGAAGAGTGGAATCAAACATTATGGCCATTCAGAAGGGGAATACAGCCATCATTGGGGGCGCACATATAATTTAGATGAAGTATATTTATGTGCTATAGTTGCTATAAGGGTTGGGTGGAAGAGATTGCCATAGGCAATAACCCCGCCCTTTAGTTAGGACATTTATGTTTTCAAATATTTTCTATTCTTTTTCATTTTTATTGTATATATTGTTTTTTTGATTTTTCACTGTTAAAATTATTATTTATATGTACATAATGTCCTTTTGTATCTAATAAAGAATTATATAATAATAATAATATAGTTTATGTTCAAATAAAAATTCATCACTTAAAAAAAGCATTATTCTTATTTCTTGTCTGACTTATACGAGTAGGATTAGACATTTTGGTAGTTCATAACTTGGAAAGGTCAAGGTCATACATCAACAATATGCATAATTGCATACAAACGAAAGACCACTGCATCCTTTATACATCCACATCCAAACCAACTAGCATAACATCACCCATACCACATATACAATATTGCACATTGCCTCTCTCAGCTGACGTCCTAACGACCTAAATATTTCAGTAACACCCACTTCCTCATTCCTCCTTCCCCCATAATCCTTTTCTCCTCCTTCCCCCATAATCATTTTCTCCTCTTCTCAACCCCTCTCCTTTTCTCTTTCCTTCTCTTCCTCTATCTCCTCTTCTCCTTTTAAACCTCTCTCTCTCTTTGCCCCCAACTCTTACTTACACCCTCTATATTTCGTCCTCTCTTTCTCTCTATCTCCCCCAACTCTTACCTCCTCTATATTTCATCCTCTCTCTTTAACATTTGCACAGTCGGTGTCCCTTTCTCCATGTCTTCTTCCGTCTCTCTTTCTTCAACACGCTGTATACGTCTCTGTCTTTTTCTTCATCTTTTTATTTATTTTTTTTTTTTTTTTTTTTAAGATGAATGTTTCACAGCCGTTTTTATTTCGTAGCCATGAAACAGGAGCTACCGTAGACGCTTCTGGTCTGTGTTGTAGCCTACCTATCCCGTAGTATGCCTCCCCTCTGATCTCTTCCTCTCTATCTTTTTTTAACACTGTGTATACGTCTCTTTCTCTGCCTCCCTTTCTCTCTCTCTCTCTCTCTCTTCCTCCCTTCTCCTGACATTTCCTCCAGAACTGCATTGGAAAATCAATAGTGAGGAAATAAGGAACTCCCTAGTTCTCCCTGTCTCTCTCTCTCTCTCTCTCTCTCTCTCTCTCTCTCTCTCTCCCACACACAATTTTTTTCTCACTTTCCAAGTCATCTTTTTTTTCCAATTTTTTTTTCTGTCTTTTTTCTTATTTTTCTTCTCATATTTTTCTCCTCATGTTTTTCAACCTCCTATGTGCGGTTCCTATTATTATGTATTTATTAGGTATCGGATTTGCAATTTGTAGGTACATCACTATCTTTCTTCACTTAAAGCTGGTTACGTCACAATCATCTCCATCTCTCCTTCTCTTTCTCTATTCGTCCTGCTCACTTTTTACTTTCCTTATCCTACAGTAAGGAAAGTATTGTATTTTTGGCGGTACTGTCTACAGTTCTACACATATTGGTATAGAAAAGTAGCTACGCCAACATGCAATAAGGGTCGCATTTAGTCAGTATCTCTTTCTCTCTCTTACTTATTATCACTCTTTCCATATAATCTCTTTTCTCTTTCATTACACTCTACAGTACTTATGCCGCATGAATTCTACACTCGTCTACTCTCTACAGCCGTAATAGCGTACAATTTCTACACTCTAATACACTCTACAGCCTTAATGGCGTACAAATTCTACACTAAAATACACTCTCCAACCGTAATGACTTACAATTTCTTCACTCTATAGTCGTTATGGCGCATGAATTCTACACTCTAATACACTTTTTATCCGTAATGCCGTATGAATTATACACTGTAATACACTTTTTATCGGTAATGCCGTATGAATTATACACTCTAACACTCTAATACACTCTTTATCCGTTGTGCCATATGAATTATGCACTCTACTCTAAAACGAATTCTGCATTTTAATACACTCTACAGCCGTATTGCATTTGTATTATACACTCTAATAGCCACTACAACCGTAATACTGCATGAATTCTACACTGTACAAGTCCAAAGCCGTAATTACGTATGATTTCTACCCTCTAATGCACATTACAGCCGTAATACTGCATGAATTCTATACACTGTGCAAATCCAAAGCCGTAATTACGTATAGTTTCTACACTCTAATGCACATTACAGCCGTAATACTGCAGGAATTCTACACTGTACAAGTCTAAAGCCGTAATGCCGTATGAATTCTCCCTTATTCTCTTCATATTCATTTGAGAAGCCAGCACGTAGGTAGTTTATGTCGCAGCATCAGGCAGTGACAATCCATCGCACTCAGGCAGTGACAATCCTTTGTGTCTTATATTTAGCCTGAGTTTAAAGAGAGTTATATAATGCGAAATAACTATTTCGTCTGTCCCGATAGCTCAGTGGTCAAGGCGACTGACTAGTAATCCAGAGGTCGCGCGTTCGAAACCTAGCCGGAAAATGACCAGTTATCCTCCCATTTGGGATTTTGGCCTCATTAGAACTAATTATTATTAAATGTTTTATTAGATACAAAGACTTGTATTTGTGCAATACAAATAATTATTATAATTTAAAAAAAAATGGAAACAATAAAATACAACAACAAAAAAATAGATAAATACATATATGTTCTAACTAAAGGGCGGGGTTATGGCCTATGGTAATCTCTTCTACCCAACCATTTCGGACAGTATAAATAAGGCGATATTATTATTTTCTTCTGATGGGTTTTACTCCCTTTTTTCGGTATGGTTACATCAACAGTTGAAAAACTTGGGAAAAAATTACAAATCTACTATCAACAACGCTGTATCACTTGTCTATATTCAATTGCCCATTGCATAGGTATAGGTAATAATAATAACACTCTTTGATGAAAGGTAACCACCAGGCGAGGTTAATGCTCAAATCATTTTCTACCACCTAACCCTCAGAGTCTTATTATTATGTGGTCACAAACTTAAATTCATGAGGAAAAATGCATGCACTGGATGTAATTCGAACCAACGGATCCCTGCGCTACCTGGATTACCAGACTAGCGCGTTAACCACTTGACTACCAGTGCACGGTATACCTATACATGTATATATAGTTGCCGTATTTAGGCTTTTTTATTGAGTTTCTTCATGCTGTCTCTATTAATGTCTACAGACATAATATGTACCTATAGTGCATTGGTAGCCAAGTACTATACCAATGCACTATAGGTACGTATTATGTCTGTGGCCATTACTAGAGAACACATGAACTTTCAACACGAACACGAAATACATGTTGCGCCAAGTTGCCTATGTTCCTGGTCTAGAAATTCAAGAGCTTCAAGTAGCCCAGAGAGAATAAATTATTGTAATTTGAAGCGGGATATTGTTTTGAAAAAGTTGAAGATCAATGACCTGCGAGCTTTTGCTGTGAGAAGAGAAGAGATTCTAGACCAGAAGAATACTATCTTTCTCTTACTATGTATCTTTCTAGTTAATCTATGTATGTATGTATAATTTCTATGGGTATAATATAATATTTAATATCAAACTGCACATTGTCTTTGAATTACAGATGAGAGTGGTGTAATTATTTACTAATAGGTATCTATAAACTACATATATCCCAATTGAAATAATGGAGAAGTATGTAAAAACAATTAATAATTTAAAATAATTATACTTTGGTGTATTAATTGTTTATATTTTGGATTACATAAACAATGATTAAATTTTGGCTATTTGTTCTTTCGCATCTCCACCAATGTCATTTCTTTCGGTACTGTCCTAAATTGTTAATTTAGTGCTGAATCTATTTTTTGGACGGTAACAATAATATTTTGAACATACTGAAAGACGATATTACGATGATTTAAAATTAACTCTTCTGCTTTCACACATTGCTAGTGCTAAAACCAGATGAAAAATTCTCAAACCACAAGTACCCTACAGTATAATATCAACAACATTCCAAGCAACAACCACCTTGAGTGCCAACAGCATCCACGTAACAACAGCAAGTGAGATAATGAGAAAAAATAACTCATTGCAGTAGTAAATAAGACCATGCCAGTACAGAATATGTGATACAAAGAACTGAAAGTACGAGTACTAAATAATATTATTTAAAAAAACCCTACAAAAAGAAATTAAAAATTCTGAGATTTGGGCGTTACAAGGAATGTATTTAACAGACAGACAGACACAAAACAAAACGAAAGTTGCTCAGGAGGTTATGAAACGTCCAGATATATGAAAAAAAAATTGAAATCGGAGCAAAAAAATATTATTACTTTTACAAAAACGAACACAATAACCAAAAAACTAGTAAAGAACGTCATAAGCATGAGACTCACACAACTTATCACTAAAAATACATAAGAAAAACAACTTATGACTTATGACGCTTTAACCTAGAACACCACATGACTAATGAGACGCGCTAATGGAAGATATCCCATTTGGAAGTGGTGAACACATCAGCAACATTGCCCGAATGAAATAAACCATATTAATGATGCTAATAAATCAGCCGGGGCTTTGAACGTGGGCCAAAAACTGAGCTCTGAGAGAAATTCCGTGTTTTCAGTTCAAGATGAGATGCGAGGTTTATTATTATTATTATTTTAAATAAATTTATTGAAATGAAAGTACGGCACAAAACGATCTGACTGGTCAAAAAGATAAGCACCAATGAATGATTCTGGAATTCGTAAAACTAGCAGCCAAATCATAAAAAAAAGATTTACTTATCTTTGAATTTTTAAATAGGTCAATATTATTGTTCTAAATACTGCTAAGCGATTAACCTAAATTCAAAATTGTTTGCAAATTCATTTGACCAAAAGAATTTCCAGAAAAAAAAAAAAAAAAAAAATGTCGAGTCCCATCAATCTTCTAAAGTTTAGTCGTTATAAACTGATTTTAGTTTAAAAGAAGGTGATATATGTCATGTTCGTCTACTTGTAAGTACAATAGTACATACATAAGAACATTATAAATATTAATATACATAACATAGGGACCATTAAGGTCATCAAATTTGTGTCAATCTCTATATATAAATAATATATAAAAATGTCACAGTTATACTCAAACCAGGACTTATTCATAATTCCGATACTTAGAAATCGAACCACCGACCTCCTAGCTATTGGTTTGCTGCCTTATCAATCGACCTATTAAGGTCTTTGAAGGGATATAATAGAATCATATTGTTAAAATATAGTTAAAAACTACCAAAATCCTTTTATTTTCTATATTTTCCTAAATCCTTTTAGGCCTAAATGCTCTCTATAGTTTTTATACCTACATAAATCTCTTCTATAGTTTCTAAAGTAAGACTGTTCCTTTTTTCTAAAACTTCTAAATGTTGCTTTTATTTTGATTGGTATCTATAAATTTTTTTAGAACTAAACATTTTGGGGCATATAATAATAGAAAGAGACAAAATCCTTTGATCAAAATTATGTAAAAGATCTTTTCTTTCTATTCCAAATTGTTCTACAAAATTTGGTACCACGCTGAGAGAGAAAGGAAATCATTTTGCATTATTTGCACAAACCAGCTGACCAATCAGAAGACTCGAATTCACTATTGGCGTAAACTTGGCAACCATCTTTGCAGCGTTGTCAGAGCAACATGGCGTCTGCAAATAGTTTGCAGTATCGCCACAGGGGGCACTGGTGTTGTGTTACTAGAGCATCGCATAGTCTTACCCACGGCTACACTTTTATGATTTAATGTGTGTACCTAGATTATCATTTTAGTAGGTATTTTTTACATATTTTGCTTGCTCGGCTTACAATTCGGAAAGTCAAGTTACCCATACTTAGTTAGATGTGCTAGGACGATTGAGTTATTTTTTAAATTTCTATGGAAAGATTGTTTGTTTTAGATATGTACAAAATATATATCAATGCTTTCAGACACAATATCTTTTATAGTTAAATTATTCAGCAGTTACATTGCACAGAAAGAGTTATACCAGACGGACATCAATCAGTAAGAAATAAGAAAGGCACGGAGAAAATAAAATTTCAGACTTTTTTTCACCAAAATTTCATCAAAACTAAAATTGTTCCTTAGCCAGCGTCGATGACGCGTTGAATGCACCGGTTCTCGTCGGATCACCGAAGTTAAGCAACGTCCAATGAGGTGAAGACTGGGTGAGTTTAATGTGGGTAGTGGATTTGTGAGTTTCCTAGGAATGGAGGGTATATGACCATGCAGTTGAATACAGTGGCGGCTCCTGACTTCAAGACTAGGTGAAGACAAATTATACCCAGAAGTATTGAAAAAATAAAATTATTAATTTATCAGATCTTAGTTCTTATGGTCTCATAAACACAGCCCATTGTAAGTTATGGCTGTTTCCCTGCAGAGCATCATTTTCTCTCATACCAGTTTTGCATCATATAAGTTTTTATAGGGTACTTTTTTTGGAGAACACTTGGTACTTAATAAATAAACAAGGCCAGCAGAACAATTTGTCAACACTTGAGCTGGTACACAGCCATTCATTTTTCATAAGCCATTCAGGCTTGAACTGTATGGCTGTGGGGCAGGCATTTGCTTTACTTTTTTAGTGGTGGTTATAGTAATTGGAGAAATTGGAGATCCAGTAATCATAATATCTTTCTTATCCTCATTACTTCTTAATCTAAATGGGGTTACTTTTAATGTTTGAACCCCATGATTTTGTGGGGATCTCATTGTTTCTTTGAAATATTGTTATTAATTATTCATCTTAATAAAAAATATTTATTCATCTTAATAAAAAATATTAACTAAAAGTTGGTAAAAAGGAATTAAAATAAAAATATTAGGATTATACCTCAGTAGTTAGAACTAGGAAGGAAAGAAAGTTAGTTGAAGACTAAAAATTACAATCCAAAACTGGAAGAAAATCCACCACCAGATTACAAAATAAATCTAAGAAAACATACTTACTACAAATATAAAATCAGCTTAAATTTGTGTTACCATTGATGTTTAAATGACTAGGTATTTAAGAAAAACACAGATATTGCCTTATAATTTTAAGTACTTCACTGGAAGCTGTGTGCTTAGCTACCTGCAACCTGCATAATTATAATGTTATTTCTGACACTGAAAGAAGTACATAGCTACTTCATATTCAACTTATTATGAAAAGCACAGGTCAGATCAGGTAGGAATAATGTTTCTATCCTGTATCAAATACTGGGAAATAACTTTATTAACTAGTTACACCAAATAAAAGTCACTTGATTACCGTTGAAAAGATTTGAAAATGGTCTAATAAAATTTAAAAAGTGCGCGACAAGTTTTGTTTACATTCTAAAGATAAGAGATACAATGTTGCCAAGTTAATTTCATTGCTAAATTTCTACAAACTTCAAGAGCTATATTTTAAATTTAAAGAAATCCCTCAAATCATGTAAGACGTATTTATTTATTTAAAAAAATAATACTACACCGCCTGAACAGAATTTTCTCTTGAGAATTTCATTTCAACACGTCTAATTTCATGATTTTTTTTAAAGTGGTTCCATAGTCAGGATCTTAAACAGGACCACCATTGTCCCTATTTAAAAACTTCTTGGAACAACTAGATACCAGATTATCTTATTTGGCTCAATTTCGGTACCTACATTAAATAATTATTTCCGAGATTTGACTTCAATCGAGATGTCCTTTTTAATACTACATATAGTTGACAAGATACATAAAATATAGTTAAAATTTATTGGTATCGGCTATCGTTTAGGAACTATGTACAAAACTAGAACCCAAAAAATGAGAAATAATATCCAAAATTCCTGACACAAAATCCTGCTTTCCTAGCGCCTACGTTATTATTATTATTATTTTTTTTTAATATTACAAGATTGTGCTAGATATGGGAGGCTAAATCATTGACTGGTTTCCTAGGTCTGGCATAATGCTACTGGCAACAATGTTAATATCAAAAACACATGACATCGCACATGGTATGTGGCTTCGTGACATTTCGTATGAGGTCGTGTAGATAATGTAAACTGAATACAACTGAAGACTGTCCTCAGTAGCATATTACATAGATATAGTTCTTGCCTAATATTTCATGATACCTACTTGGAAATACTCAACTCTGATTGGTTGATTCAAGGACAACTGAAGACAATTTCGAATTGTCTTCACATTTGGTGTTCTCCTTGGAAAGTAACATGAAATGTTAAGCAGCATTGATCTATTTTACACAAAGCTTACTCTTTTTTTTTTTTTTTTTTTCTTTGAGTTGGATCAATTGTGCCATGTTCAAGGGATTATGAGTAGTGTTTTCACTGTTCAAAATTAGGTGAAAATGTCTTCAGTGTCTTCACCCGACGAGCCGCCACTGGTTGAATAGCGACGTAAAAAAACAAAAGAAAATGTTCCTTTTCTGATAAGCCGACTTGAATAGTTGGCAATAGGTGAGTTCGGTGCGAAGGTTACCCGCACCTTTTTCGCATGTATGAATTCGGTGCCGCCTAAAAAAGGTGATGTATGAGTTCGGTGCGGTCCTAATGACTTATTAATTGATTGTTTTTTTATAATGTACTCTGTTGCTTGTTAACAGTCATCCTGCTGTTATTAAGTTAGTAGATTATGTTGTAGACAGTTACATTCAGCAAGGCTGTCCATTTCCTCCTTGAAGGCCATGCCTAGGGTTAGGTATAAATACAATGAAGGCCATGCCTTGGTTTTGGTAGGGTTAGGTAAAATACAATGAAGGCCATGCCTTGGGTTTATAGTAGGGTTAGGTAAAATACAATGAAGGCCATGCCTTGGGTTTATAGTAGGGTTAGGTAAAATACAATGAAGGCCATGCCTTGGGTTTATAGTAGGGTTAGGTAAAATACAATGAAGGCCATGCCTTGGGTTTATAGTAGGGTTAGGTAAAATACAATGAAGGGTATGCCTCGGTTTATTAATTGAAGGCCATGCCTATAAGGAAAAAAATACTATAATTACCTGATCATCAGGGCAAGAACCAGGGCACCGAATTCATACATGACCTTTTTTAGGCGGCACCGAATTCATACATGACCTTTTTTAGGCGGCACCGAACTCATACATTTTTTTATTTTCCGCACCGAACTCATACGTAGCCGAATAGTTTGTTAAAGCAAATTTAAAAACACCTGGCTGGATCAATCAGAACAATATAACTGGTCGGTGGCTAGATTTTTAAACGATTGCATCGAACATGCTTTTAACGCGCACAAAAGGAGTTTTTCTGATCTTGTAACACCGCTTATCGATTTTGTTATACTGTGTCTATCAGACAGACTTCTCTAGATAGAAGAACGGCATTGAAAGACACTAATCCAAATAAGAGAAGTTTTCTGTGGATTAACTAACAAAAATACATAATATTCATTTTCAACAAATTATAAAAAAAATTGAACATTTTTAAAAAAATATGCATGAATAATGTATAATTTTTGGTTACAGTTTTTTTGAATCAGTAAGATTTCTGTTACAATTCAAGCGTATAATTTTCCATCAGGTATTCCATAGTACAATTAGCTATCCATGGCATCAATGCTGCAGTCTTTTGAGCCAGTCTGTATACATGTATCCCCATATCTGGCGAAGAAACATCTATTCCTGCAAGCCACGTTGAGTACGGACTTAAAAGTTTCGGAATCATTGACCTTCCAGCCATTCCAATAGTCTCCTGCACTAGCCAGCCAGTTATTTTCACACCACATAAACAACCGACCTTCTTGATTAATACTGGCCACTATATGGTCAACCAGGAATAGCAGAATAATATGGTCAGTATCATCATCATTGACAAAACAACAGTAACAATTACAATAACAACAAAAAGCAGAACGGAAAGAGCATCATCATTTGAAACACCAACATTGTTGTTATTGTTGTTACTACAAAAATAACAAAGAACAATAATATTAACAATATCACCAACAACAACAATTTATCAGTTTTAAAAAACAAAGATCAGGGAAAAGTATTTATATTCTCACTGATTCATAATCAATGTAGTTCAAAAATGGATACGCAGGGAAACTTGCAATTTTAAGGAGATTTGTATCAGTAAGAAGGTATGAAAAAACGACCTTAGAAATGAAAGATTCCCAACTTCAAGAGGAAGACAATGGAGTGGTTTGTGTCAATGTCTGCCTCCTTAACGGGCCTGGGTCCACTAATAACAACAAATACAACAATAAAATCAACAACGATTATAAAATAGCAACAACATTAGCAACATAAACGTACACAACTTTGTAGCCAAGTCCTTTAAGAGAAGATAAATTTACTCAAGTTGTAGATGTTCTTTTTAAATTATAGTCGAAGGCATATGATTTACAGCCGCTTTAGTTGGACGCTTAAGCAGAGGATGTGCAGTTTTGTCCAAGACTGAGAGAACCGGACAGGATATTAAGGTTTGTTCGTTTTAAGACACTAAAACTAAAAATTACAGACATGCTTTCGAGACCTCAAGATCCATTAAATTTAGAAATAATTGATAGATAATATGAGTATTAAAAATGCTCTAAATATCTTTTTAAACAATTTAAAAAAAATTGACCCCATGCCATTTTTATGAAAAAAATATTCTGTCAAAAATTGGTTTTCAAGAGATTTATATTCAATTTCACATCAAACTTTTGGCAATTTTTAGACGATTTTTTCTGTTATAAAATTGCAAGTACGGTTTTGAGACTTCTTAATCACGGGTAATGAAAATAGGTATACCAACGTATATGTGTATTATCACTAGAGACGTTGTTGGAGTGGTGATTTTTATCATTATTACTAGCCAACACGTAACAGTTCACCCAGGCAAAGAGATTTGACCTGTGGTTTATCGCGAATTTCTCGTTTACCAGTGTGCAAATTTATGCACTAGCTGATCCCATGACATCTTATAGCTAAAGTGCACTATCTCTCTCTCAATATATTGCATATGTGCACTTGCTGAAAGTGTGTTGCATATTGGATTGCATGCAGTCTGTGCAGAGGTGAGTTTCAAGAATGGTATCATGTGAGGTCACCTGGATTTCTGCATTGTGTGCTTGTGGTTTTCAAGAGCAGAGATTACACAAGCAAAAGGATTTCTTATTTATTTTTTATATGTAGTATATAAATCATTTTCACATTAGTTTCTAAAATAAATAAATCTATTTTTGATTTCATCTAAGGGAGGAATTAATAGACGTTTTTGTAATATCTCTGTGGCGCTAAGTCACGGATTGCGTACTGTGTAAGATATGGAAAACCGACGCTTAGCAGTGACTTGAGTTATAGAATTTGTCAATTAATTTCGCCCCAAGTATTCCGACATTGTTCAAACTACATACATATATACAATTCTACATACATGAATGCGAAACATAGCATTATTCACGTGTTTTGTGTATACTTTTAATTGGTACACATTGCGATCAGATATTGCTTGAGTATGCAATATTTTCTGTCTGATTAGAAAATTCAAAGTTTGTTTGACGTTAATTATCCATGAAATGGCTGTTTCATTTCATCTATCAACTTATTGATTTATGTAAGTTCACAACCTAGGTAAGTTCTCTAGGTTCGAGCCTGACTCAGGCAATGCTTAAGTATTTCAAATTCGTGTCTATCGAAGCTAATGATTTTCTAATGGTGTGATGTTCATTGTCGATGGTAGTGTTGCTACTGTAGACATCAATGTTGTTTTTATTGCTTTTTGAAGTTGTGTTGTGGTATGTAGAAATTGTTGTTGTTGTTGTTTGTAGCGTGCTTTGTTGTTTTTTGTTGTTGATATTATTCTTACTATATATTTTTATTCGAGTAACAGTTTCAATGTCTTAAACTTTTGTTGCAGTTGTTGTTGTTGTAATTATTCTTTCTGTTTTCGTCGTCATCTCTTTTTTATGTTTCTTCTTTGAATCTCTCCTTTTTCATTGTACTTGTTTTTTTTTTTTAATTTTCATTGCTGCTATTGCTATTACTGTTAGATAATTTTTATCCGAGTTCTTGAATCATTGTTAAATTCTCGTCTCCTATATTAAGGTAAACAATTTGTCTAATGTTATTTTTTTTTTGCAATGTTGTTTAATTCCAACATTTATTCTTTTATTTTTGACCTGCTCTTGTGGTCTTGCGTTTGATGTTTTGCTACGTCCGCTGGTAACATCCTCGTAATAAATGACTTCCTTTTGAAGCATTGCGAACATTTGGAGTGCCTTCCCTACTGCTTTGAGTCCAGGAATATTTAGAACTATGTTTGTATGTATGTAACTACGTTAGTATTTATGTAATAATATAATTATATAGATATGTATGTGTGCAAGTATCTTGGTCAGCGTCTTTACGTTGTATAAATGTTTCGAGGAGTCAGCGGTTGTGTGGATTCTAATTAGCAATTAGTCCTTGGCATCTAGCAGGGCAGACAAAACAGAGAGATGAGTGGTTCTTAATATTTTCGGCAAGTGTGGGATTTTGGTACATTTTTTTCTCTTTTTTTTAGTAACAGGGTTAGTTTTTCTATAAAATTGTGTATCACTACTATGGTTTTCCCAGACCTCTAACTGCAGAGACACAATGTTTGAGTTTATTTATTGACTGTTTGGTTTTGTGTGTTCATGTAAATATTCAATAAGTAAAAGTACTTTCTTTTACTTTTCAGCGTCTGTTTCCTTTGCAGTTTTAATTTTGATTTAGCCTTTGTCACTTTGTTCTACAAATGTATTTTGATATTGATCCTCGTAGAACGCTTTTCTCCATGTATAGCTCCGTTTCTTTTATGAGAGGGCTATTGTTTTTCTTTTTTTTTACATCAAATCTTGTCCAATTCTTTTTATTGTTTCAATTACATCAAAAAAAAATTATATGCAAACAAAGAGGTACCTCATGTACCACGGGTTAGCCACTGCTGACAGACAGACGTTATTTATCCATCCCGCAATCGTTAATTTAAAAATATTCTTACTCTTTCTCTCTCTCTCTCTCTCCTTGTCCTTATTCTCATGTTTTTCCTTTCTTTATAATAGATAATCGCATAAATATATTTTTTCTTTTTTACTTAACATGTAATTAAAAAAATTACAATACCTGCACTCGAGCCAGCGTGATAATTATCTTCATCTGCATTGGCCAACTTAGTACTTTGTGTGGGTAAAATAAAGTTTAGCAGATAATAATAATTATTATTAATTTTAGAATGATGGCTAGCAACGTAGTAAAGGTAGTAATAATAATATTAGCATTGATACTTTAACTTATAATGAACAAGGTATAAAACATCTGATACAAAAATGCATATTGATTTTTTGGATACTAATTATATGTACTATACTATAGTTTTAGTTGGTAAAAAAAACAATGTTGCTAAAAAAGGTCAGTGCAATTATTGCAATCATTTCCATATTTCCTTCCTATGGCTTCAGGAAAGTTTTCTATCGTTATTTGCAGGCTATAGTAGTATTATTAACATATTGCTTCGAGTCTCACCCAGTGCATGAATTTTTCCTCATTGATTTGAGTTTGTGACCACATAATAACAAGACTCTGAGTGTTATTTGGTAGAAAATGCTTTGAGCATTCACCTCACCTGGTGGTTGCCTTCCACTAAAGAGTGTTATTATTATTAAGGAGGGAATAAAGAGATGGAGGATTAGGAGGAGGAGGAGTGGGAGGAGGAGGAGGAGGAGAAGGAGGTGAAGGAGGAGAAGGAGAAGATGGAATAGTAAAAGAGGTTATGATGATATCAGTAATAATAATAATCTTTTTTTTAATATTCGTTATTCCCAGTAATAATACTCAGGAATAACGAAATGTCGGTAGTAATTATTTGTAGACATAGTAGTCTGGTGGTAATGGCGAAATTTTAATGAGCTGTTCAAATTAGGCTACAGGCAAACAATTAAAAAATAAATTACCCGCTAACCGCCATGTACTTGTGCAACCATTTTGTTTTTCATTTTCAACAGTTACTAGAAGCTAGATTCCTGCATTTCTTTGTAGGATTTAACAAGAGTTTGACCAATTATTTTCATATAATCACGGATTAATTATGGCGTTATGAGGCTCGAAAAGACTTGATTATTGTAATTATCTGAATATTTTAGATTTAATTACAGTAATTATAATTATCTTGGCAATCGGGGAATTTGCCACTTTTCGCATAGCTCCCAGGTAATGTTAATTTTAGACCAATTATTAATAGTATGGCCGAGTACATATGTAGGTATACCTACTAAAGAGTAGGTAAGTACATACATACGTACATAAGGTATCTATATTATGTTTTATATAGACTAGGATCAGGGATGCTAAGTTATAGTTATAATTTGTAAAATTCTTTTTAATAATGTATTATACTGCCCAAATTCCGAAATAGAACTTGGTTGTTCCTTTAAACCAGAATATAAGAGTATTCTCACTCTACGGTAATTGCAGTATTCATTGTGTGTGTTTTATTAAAAGTACACGGTCTTGTCTAGTCACTTTATTTCACAATTGAAAAAAATAAAACATTATTTTTGAATTGATTGACTGAGATACACAAATTCAAATTTAAGAATTAAATCTAAAAAAAATTGAAGAATTTAACAAAAGTCGCACTGATGTAGAAAAAAAATCTACCACTTGGACATGAACCAAGGACCCCGGAGTGCAATGACCGGCCAGACAGCGGAGGATGGCGTGGATGTGTCGAGAGCTGCGATGATTAGTGGTTCAAACCTCCAGCCTGGTGGTTCATTAGGTACAGTCAGTGCCGGATTACCCATATGGCGGATTTGGCAGATGCCAAGGGCCCCGCGGTTTAGGGGGCCCCGCGCTTGAGCAGCTTACACTAGATATTATGAGTTGTTTTAAAAGTTTACACTAGGTATTATGGATTTTTTAAAAGCTTACATTAGGTACTTTTGAATAATGAGTAAGAAGAAGAAGAAATAAAGGTGAAAAAAACAACAAAGTACATAAATTGAAAGAAAAGCGCGGGGCTCCCTATTATTATCTATTCCTTGAATAAACAATGATCAACAACATAGAAATTAGCGGATTACCTACCAATATGTCAGATTTGTTAGATGCCAAGTTCCCCGCGATTTTGGGGGCCCCGCCTTTCGGGCAGCTTACATAAATTATAAGTGTTTGAATGACCTTTAACTCGGTTTTTTCTGAATTTTAATATTAAATAAAATCACAGGCTCACAGCCAGTTGAGCAAAATGTTAAAAGAAAAACCACGGGACCCCCTTAAAATGGACCACATATATGAAAATAGGTAGATCTTTAGATACCTATTACCTGCGGCTCTTTATATATAATAATTACTCGTATTTGAAAAGAATAATATTGACGAAGGACGTGATTATCGCCTTAGGTAATCTCTGCCATCAAACTTTTGATCGGCTTTATCGGCATCTTAACCAATGATCTTCATTATAGCCGCCTGCGGCGCATTTAATGAATTTTTCAAGATAATAATTATCTTTTTCTATCTATTTTCCGAGTACTTTACCCCATAACTTTGCAAAATTTCGCCTGCGGCGCCGTCAAATTTACTTATCTTGATGGTTTGGATTGTTTTTCAAGACATGCAATTCTAGTACCATTATAAGAAAAAAAAAATATTTGGGCATTTTAAAAGTGCCTTTTGATTGTTTGGAATTAATTTGGAAAGTTACCTTTAAAAACATTAGCATTCAATACTAGCGATAAAATCTTCATAGTAATCGATGATCTACTTTCTACACATCTTACCTAATGACATCTTTCTACACATATTCTTTTCATAATACATATTTAGATATTTCTACTATTATTCGGAAAAAATGTTGCCTTTGGTGTTATAAACGTCGTTTTGGATACTATTATGGATTGGTGCTCAGGACACTGCTTCGATTTCAAGGTTCTAAAAATAGTATTTTAGAATAAACTCAGTACAATTTTGGGGCCCCGCGCCTTGAAATTGCCAAGGGCCCCGCGCAGCCTTAATCCGGCACTGGGTACAGTGGTGGCATTACCACCATAGAGAGGACAATCATAAGTCATTCGGGCTTGTAGACCCACGACTTGTGGCGAGGAGGTCGCTAAACGAGAACTCATGTCTCCCACATGCTTTATGTATGGAAGACAGGATTAAAGTTAAGGTAAGACAAACCCCCTCACAATTCGGAGTTTCAACCAATCACAGCGCACTATAGTCCGACATGAGGGATAATCAAGCTTATCGTAACATTCTAAACTTTAGCCCTGTTTTATAATTTTACCATTAGTCCACCATTCAGCTCTCTCATGAAACTCATACCACGAACGTTTGCTCATCATAATAATATCACTTTTTAATGGAAGGCAACCACCAGGCGAGGTTAATGCTCAAATTGATTTCTACCACCTAACCCTCAGAGTCTTATTCTTATGTGATCACAAACTCAATCAATTTTACGCCTAAAAAGTAGGCAATTACAAAATCAATTAATTTACATCTGATCACATCTATACAAAAAAAAATCCTGCACTGTGTAGGATTCGAACCAGCGGATCACTATTACGCTACCTGGATTACCAGACTAGCGCGTTAACCACTTGACTAACAGTGCATGAATTCTTCCATGTGCCCGCAGTTTGGGAACGCCTCGCGCTGGTATCCCCATACATCGGGACTAGCTAGTCCATGTTGTAGCCCGGAGAGGCGTAGGAAGAACCCAGAGATAAATCCACTTGATGGAAGCATTCCAACAAGTCCTGCCAACTCACTCACACCTTACAGCCCGCGATAAACCTCGCCACATACAGGGTTCGATTGGAAACCTTCGACCCGGAGTCCCAACAAGTTTATTAAGGTTAAAGGCCGAATTAAGTCAGTTATTATATTTGTTTTGATCGCTTTCGTGATACTACAACTACTCAAACTCTCTTTACTAAATCCAGACTAAAACCGGGACTTAAAACACCGACCCCCAGGTTACAAGTCCGCCACCTTTATTATTTTTTTTTTTTTTTTTTTTTAAAGCTTTATTAGGAGGACAAACAGGCAACAGTATAAAATTAAGAAAAGAGAGAAGAAAAAAGAACAAACAAATGAAAAACAAAATTACAAATCCATAAGTAAAAAAAGAAAAGAAAATAACAATAATGTCCTACCTAAAGGGCGGGGTTATTGCCTGTGGCAATCTCTTCCACCCAACCCTTATTGATCAAGCTATTGAAATCGGTTGAAGGCCGAATTAAGAAACAGGACCAAGTGTCTAGGATTTTATCGACACAAGCTCCTTTCAGTTATACAGCTGATATAATTGCGCTGTGATTGGTTGAAATTCCCATCAGAGGACGTGTTAAGGGATAAAGTAGTGTCTTAAAAATGAACATGCTGTAGTAACCTAGCGGAAAGGGATCGACCATTTGTAAACTAATCAAACTGCATACACGTCCAAACTTCTACCTTAAAAAGGCATAATTTTATTGTTGTTTTTTTCTCTCAAGCTTAATTTGGAAGATTTTCTATTACGAAGACTCCGACCAAGCAATCAGCTATGTAAAAGAGGAGGTGGCCAGAAAGTAGACAGCCAAGATACAGAATATCAATATTATAGAAAAAAAGTAACCACAATATGCAAAAAAAAAACATTCAGAAATGTCACAGCTAAAAATATTTTTTTTTTACAATAACGAACAGTTATAGGTATATATATTGGAAATTTATCGAAAGAAAAAATCTTAAAATTCAAAGTTAATTTCTTCTATTTCAATTAATTCCAATATTTTCATCGAATCATACAGTGATTTTTTTTCCGTGTAATTGCTCAGACTGCTGGTAGTGCTGAGATTCTGAGCAACAGATACAACAATGTCAACCAGTATGTGAGTGAACGCCATTACATAAAATAATATAATAGCGTTCATTAATCTAATTTTAATCTCTGAAAGAATAAAACTCTCTCAGATAACCATTTAGGAGGTCATACTGAAAGAGAAGTCTTTGTGATATATCACATTATCACAAAGATCACTTCAGTGATTATTTTTCAGTTTTATCAGCTACAAAAATGTCTTAATGAGCTCTGTCGATGCTCAGTCGGCCTGGTCTGAGAAAAAATAATTAATATATTAATCATGTGGAATGGGGGAATTTCTTTGAAATTTCTTGGAAAAAAGTTTTTTTTTCAGCTTATCATCATTGCTTTAGTCTGATCTAAGAATAGGTATAAAGTAACTATGGGTATATGTATGTCCTAGGTTTTTCTCATTTTTTAGATTAGAGGCAAACGACAAAATTAATAACTGATTAAAATCTTAAAAATTTTGAAGTTAATGAGTAATGATAATTTTAGGAATAACTCTATTTTGTTCATTAGACTTTTGCTTTGAAAAAAAAAAAAAAATATTTTCACTATCATTTATTCATCAAGTTCACAGCACAAAATTGAGCTCTGTCATTCCTGAAAAGTTCCACTGAATATTGTTGTTATTGAAGTTTTCTTCTTATTTAGTATTATTTTCTGCTTAATCTTGTTAATTTTATTATGGTCATTAGCTACAATGATGTCTCTTTATGAGCTGTTTACATCATAATTTCAATTAATCTCTCTCTCTCTCTCTTAATGACACTGGTTGACCTCAAGTCATTTGGTATAATATCATTATCAATATCAAATAATATTTGTCACATTAAGCTGTTATTCTGAATTTATGGTTTCCTATGACTCAAATATGCTTTAAAAATATCTTGCTACGGTCATAATCATATACCCCCCCCATTTGCAGGGATAATGACCAATCACACTTGTTAGGTATTATATCCTAACTCTGTGAATATATTATTAGGGTAAGTAGCCCTATTAAATACTAAAAAAAAAGGCTGGGATAGACCTATTTGAAGACTTTTTGTAAGACTAATAATAAGTAAGACTTTTTGGTCTGTTAAAAATATTACCCAGCATTACCAGCAAGGATGGGCTCAATTTTTTAAAATAAAAATGGTCAAATTTACCTATCGTCTGCATACATAATTTCTGTACACGAAATACCTATTCTGTACGTTGAGTTTCTGGCACGTCTGAAAAATCAGATTAGTTCTTCAAATAAGAAACGACAGTTCATTTTTTGCTTCAATAACTTCTTGGTCTTGAATATCAGAATCGTGCTCTAAGATAGTCCTGGAAATTAATGGAAACCTTGAAAACCTCCTGTCGACGAAAGACAAAGAAAATAAATATTATCCTGCCAATTTATGAGGTATTATAGTAATTTAGATATCCATCGATTAATAATAAAATTCTTGAAGGTATAGGTATTGATTACCAATAGCTATATCACTAATAGATACCTGTTCGATAGCAAGGAAGAGGACACGCGAGGACTGTAAAAGCGTGCTTGACTAGTTGTTTTCTTATATGAGCAGTGGACTAAATATGATCGGCTATTGGTTCCGTCACTACGTTAACTGATAGAGGTGTACTGAGGCAGACTCTCGATGTGGAAGCTGGTAGTTCGAGAGCCTGCTCCAATGAAGTTGAGGCTTGTTTCGACTTTACATACAGGTGTTAGATTAGGATATACAGTGTGTAACATACCCATAGATCACCAAAGTATATTAAGTACACAGTAGGAACTAATCTGTTTATACCGATATGCATACAAGAGTTAATATTTAGAGGAGATAAAAAAAATATTATTTACATCATCATCATCGACTTTCGCATCCATATCTCCTTTAGCCTGAACCAACGCCCTAGACTGTATGATATTTTTTCTTCATATTATATTTGTGTCAATAACATTCGAGATTTCACAATATTTCTCAAACTAGCTTTACTAAAAAATATCCCAAACTACCGACATCTATGCTCTAAGTCCGCCGCCTCCTCGATCAAGTTACTGAGGTCGGCTATATATTTTTTCTGTTCCTGTTGTCGTAATAAATTTCATTTGGTCTGGTAGTCCAGGGTGTGCCTGTTCAGTAGGAGTATCTATCCCCCAGCCACAAGTGTCAGGACCAAAGAGAAATCCTTGATGCAATCCTTCACCGTTCCTGTGCAGCGCTATACCAATGGCGATGCAATTCCTCAAGATAATGGGTCCAGGAATTATTCCCGGACCCATTAATTCCCGGCTGATGCAAGTCCCAGTGCGTTCTCTTCGAAAGCTATCCCCGGCGGCTGATGTATGCTTTGTAGAAGTCTTTTACAGCGGAAGAACGCCGGGCGGAGGTTTCAGGCTTGTGTAGATTGGATGGGCGGCTCAGGCGTTGTGAGCAGAACACATAATAATTTTCTCAGGTAAGATTCTGTAGAACTAAAAAAAGAACTAAGTTTTACTTATGAAGATTCTTCGACAGAGGTGTGATATTGTTGCAGTAAAGACAGATGAAACACAGGTGTTAATACTTGATTTTACAGTTCAATTTTTACAAAATGTATTTCAATCCAAAATTGTAGACTAATATTAAGTTCTGAAGATAATATATCTGTTCATAAAGTATTACATATTCTTATACAAAACTTGAAAAGACTACAAGATTAAATGGTTATTTTAATGGTTTTTGTAGTGACATCTACATAGGAAAATATTGAATTCGGTTCGTGATTTTTAGTTCTATCACATTCAATGACCTTGTGTCTGTGTAAGTCGACAGTAAAGTCCCAAATGGTCCAATGTATTGGTTAATTTACAAAGATTCATTTCTGTTTCAGGGCAATATTTTTAATCAGTATAAATCGGTCAGTAAAAATAGAATAGTAAGAAGTTATTATTATGATTATTTATTAGAGGGTCAATATTTACAATATAATTTTAAGAAAGAAGAAAAAAAAAAGAGTAAACACAATAAATTAAAAAAAAAAAATTAATTACAAAGAAAAAAATACTATTGCCCAAACTAAAGGGCTGGGTTATTGCCTGCTGCAATGCCTATACTATACAAACCTTCGTTGAGATGAAGAAGTTGTACAAGACCTGGTCACACTGGACGACTGGACAGCAGAATAGTGAATATTATTCAGCCCAATATGATTGCCGACCTCCGTGGCTCAGTTGCGTGGCTCCGTGGTTAAGAGCACTGGTTGCTGACCCGGAGGTTGCGAGTTCGAATCCCGGCCGGAGTGGAAAATTCTAACGGAGTTTTCCGTTTCCGGAATGGGAATGGATGTAAAGGTGAAGTGCCCTGAAGTAAAGCGAAAGCGGTTCCGGGGCACACTTACCTTTTTAAAATTAAAAAAAAATGATTGTTACGGCCGGCAGTTTTCCCTCACTTGCCGCCGACAGGCCATATTTTACACGGGATTTGGCCTGCACAGTTTGTTAGGAACGCGGATTTATTATCGCGGGATTATAGGTGCATAAAAAAATGAGATAGAGAAAGAAAAAAAACTAAAATATATACTCGTATAGCTGGAGATAAGTAATTTCATTGGGAGACCTTGGGGCCGTATTTATTCAAGCGAAGAAAAACCATAAGGCTGCCTGACCGGGTGATTTAAGTGCAACGCGCCGCTCAGCAACATGCATGTTCGAAGTGCCAAGTTCCTGCCGTGGTGTTTAAGTTGGTTTCAAAAAAAAAAAAAAAATGTGAGGAAAACTTTCCAAAAATAGTATAAAGTAATTGGATCCTTCATCTCGGTGGCCCGTATTAAGGCCCGCAAAGATACGGTAATGTTTCATTGTGTAGAGAAGGGTTAGGAAAATTAATATTAGTTGCAGCGTTCCATCTATGTGACAATTATAGGCGATCGGTTAGAGATACTAATCTCCTAAGAAATGGTCTGCGCGGCCAGCGCAGATATCTATTCTAATATGTACTGACTTCACCGATGATTTTGCCAAGAGTTCGTCCATTCAAACCTAGCGGAAACCGTATAGGACAAAATATATCCTAATTGGTAATTTTGACCAAATAAAGAGCGTCCTGGATTTTGTGTTAGAATAATGGAACTGATTAGTCCTAATAGTGAAGTATAATATTGCGATATTATTATTATTTAATAGCTTTTGTCGACTGTTTTCAGTCTCAACTCCTAAATACGCAGTATGAAATCTTTCAAAATCTCCAAAATCAATGACTGAGGGTAAGGATTTAATCATAATTATATTGAGCCATTGTGTCTTTCGACCTGAACGTACCGTGCACTAGTAGTCAA
Organism: Bactericera cockerelli; assembly: GCA_024516035.1. Taxonomy (NCBI): domain Eukaryota; kingdom Metazoa; phylum Arthropoda; class Insecta; order Hemiptera; family Triozidae; genus Bactericera; species Bactericera cockerelli. Next base: position 9,517,659 of record CM044961.1, on the reverse strand, counting down.
TTGGTTAACGCGCGAGTCTGGTAATCCAGATAGCGTAGGAATCCGTTGCACGTTGGTTCGAATCCACCCAGTGCTGAATGTTTCTCATAATTTGAGTTTGTGACCAATAATAATAAGACTTGAGGTGAGTTGGTAGAAAATGCTTTGAGCATTAACCTCGCCTGATGGTACCTTCCCCTAAAGAGTGTTATTATTATTAACCATTCAGACATTGATAATATTTTTCTAGCTCTTCCAAAACTTGAGCATTAGAGGGTTTTCATCGTAAAGTAACTTAACTCACGTACTTGTGTCAGTACTGTCAGTACTTGGCTAGACGCACTGCTGTGTGCCTCGATCGCCATGAGGATAATAATATTTAAAATATATTATAATAACATAGATATAAGTCCACTCAATGCATACATATAGTTATGAAGTCCATAGAATGTTTATAATATAAATATTATAAATATAACCTCTCTTGCATGGTTAGGTTAGGTGCATAAGAGTTGGATATTCATCCAACTCTTGTGCATATTGTTTTGTGAGCAGTTGAACACGATCCTTGTGTAGTGAAGTAAAATCTGAAATAAATAGGTACATACATATATTCTATGTCTCTGTGCTATCCACCATTCCTAATATTAGAATGTACAAAGATCCGTTTATTAACATGAAAGTCAAGGACATAGAACAACATGGGTAAATTATAGAAGTTGAAGATAAAAGTAAAGACAATAACTGTTGAAAATGCAAATCTAAAACATGAAACTCAAAAACAAAAATACATTCAAAACATTGACATCTATCAGGAAATTCATAAAATGAAATTAAAGACTGAATTCAAACAAAGCCTATAAGACATAGAAAAGAACTTTTATACAAAATTATACTAGATAAAAAAAAAGTCTTTGATCGAAAAGGAAAGATTTTTTGGTTGATGAACTTCATCATAGATAACTTAGAAAACAAGGAGAGCAAATTGTAAGTGTAAAAAACATTGACATAAAAAGAGACGGAAAAATTGAAACAATTTCTTTTGCTTAGAGATGACTTTTTCGAGCGGTTTGATCGATTTCCTGTGGGGAGGTCTAAGGGGTGCTGGCTCGAGTCAGATTCCCGCCATCTCTTACCGTTTCGGCTGTAGGTGCAGTTTTCTGAGAGATATAAATGGTGGTTACTATGGAAGTTTAAGAGATATTGAAAACACTGAGATGTTAGGTAGAATTGTGAGCTCACTTTCTTAAAAAAAGTAAAAAATAAAATAATTATAATCATCTTGCTAATAGCCATAAATATCTACAACTTACCATATTAAGACATTACGCAGTAAACCTTACTGGACACAACTTACCTGAAATTTAGAAAAATATAATTTAGATTAATATAATGAGTTTTATTTTTAGCTTATTTGTTCATTTTCTGAAAAACATGAAATTAATCTCTTATTTTCAACATAAAGACATGCCAGAAATGAAGTGACAAAATGTTAATATTCTCAAATTAAAATAACGGTGAAGTAAAATGATCAAAAATGACTCAGTTGCATTATTCTACAATTCAAGTGCATGTGAAAAAAAAAATATATATAGGACCCATAATGCTTTGGTGAAAAATAATAATAAGGAAATAGAAACTAAACAAGTAAACAAGGGAAAGAGAGAGAGAGAGAGAGAAATAAATGGAGGGGTGTTAAAAAAAGAAGAAGAAGGATGAAAAATAAGAAAGAATGGCTGAAATTCAGAATATCTCTCTCTCTCTTTCTTTCTCATTGTAAGACCATGCTTAGCGAGAAAAATAAATAAAAAGAGACGGAAATATGCTCTTACAATGCGAAAGAAAGAGAGAGAGAGTGAGAGAGCTATTTCGTGGCGGCCTTTTGTATAATCCGGTGATTTGGAATGTTTATATACTTTTTTATCGTGTCTATGTGCATAATGTCTGTTCCTAAGACACGCTTAGGCTTGTATGTATCTCAATTATTAGTTCAGTAAGATCTAAGTCCATTTAAGACAAAAAGAGAGATAAAAAGCTAGTAATTTGTGTTATTATGCTACCTACTAAAAAGAGTTTACCAACAACTAATAATGCTAATGCATCATATCTCCAAACAACCATCATAGTCCAATTTTTTTTTAGAATATTCACACGTATTTTTGTTATTACCTATATATTTTTCAATTTCGATTTAGTATTTTCTTACAACTCTCTTTGTATTTATCAATACTCATATCAAGATTTAGGTGTTGTGAATAATACGTCATGGGACTCATGGGCTTACTACTGGAATAATGGGACTTAATTGTCTTAATCGGGCACTATAAACAAGGAGATATTTTTAACAATATTATTATTATCTCCTCTTATATATTATATAATCTTATAATCGTGCACTGGTAGTCAAGTGGATAACGCTCTAGTCTGTTTATCCAGGTAGCGTAGGGATCCGTTAGTTCGAATCCCACCCAGTGCATGAATTTTTCCTCATTAATTTCAGTTTATTACCACATAATAATAAGACTCTGAGGGTTAGGTGGTAGAAAATGCTTTGAGCATTAACCTCGCCTGGTGGTTACCTTCCACTAAAGAGTAGTCTTATTAATATATATCAGCACTATTCTTCCTTTCCCTCCCTCTCCCCTAACCCCCATTTCAGTCGCTCTGTGTTTTTCCTCGTGACTTGTGCAGCATTTTTAGGGTGGAGCTGCAAATCCTTGGGAAACGTTAGAAGTCGTAACTCACTCTGTGTTTTTTATGCGTCGCATGTTTCGTGCAGTGTTTTCAGGGTTTTTTTTCTACGTGTTTTTCTTTCTAGTTCCAAATTAATGTCCTACCTTTATATATTTTATTTCTCTTAAATATTTTCTTATTAATGTCGACCTTCTCTATTCTCTCTGTAAAAGTGTTTATCTTCAAGTCGTTAAATTTCATTCATCTTCGAAACTGTAGCTGATTCACATAGCTTTTCACTATACAATTAAGCGCGAAAAACCTGTCCAATGACAGAGTTAAAGCGCCTAACCGAACAAAAGACCGTCATCGACTGTTGAAAATTTATAGGACTGTTGAAAAAATTAAAAAAAAAGAAATTATATCAATGCTCAAATTAATACAAAACCTCTGAATCTGAAATATTCCAGGATGACTTCATCCCACGAGCCTCGAATTCATTAACCCGTGAGTACACGCACATAGGGAAAAATTCTCACACGCTCGGCAAAAACGCTAGAACTTGATCGATATTGGTCCTAACCTGTAGGGACCTGGAGTAGCTGTTGATAATATGTTTATCTAGATGTATCCACAGTCCCTTGAGCTATTTTCAATTTCTGTTGCCCGTGACGTGGCGAAAAGTTCAGATCGGTCTGAAATGTGAGATTTTTTTTCATCGCGCGTGTACAGACGTAACTTTTTTTTTGAGAGTTTTTTTTCTGTTACTAACTATTTAGTTTAATTTAATTAATTATTTATAATAATTAGTTTTAATAATTAATTAATATAATAATAACAATTGTTTTAAATAAAGAAATATATTTTTTTAAAGAAAATTAGTGTGTTTACCTACCAAATTCGTGATTGTTCACTATTGTTATAATAATTATTATAATGATTTTTAACTAACAAAATATAAACTTTTAATTAACATTAATTAAATTTCTTTGTAATAATATTAGGTAGTTAGGTACCTTCCTACACTTTCTTTGCTAGATACTGAAATAATTAGTATTCTTTGTAATCTTTCTCCACCTACTATAATTGGTACCTACCTACCTACTTACCTCCTGGTATAATCTAAGTACATTTATTTTTTTATCGTTTCTGTTTTTAGCTTTTAGAAGTACCTAAACAAATATAATTACATAATATTCTTGATTATAAGATATACTGTGAATTGCCCTACAAACTTATGTCACTATGGCTTACGATGAACAAATTTTGGAAAAAAAAAAAAAAAATCAAGTCAGGGGATCGAACTGCAACCATTTGGAAAAAAAATTGCTAAAATTACTTTAAGTATCTTTTAAATACATAAGTCAACTTAATGTATCTTAAAAATATTATATAACTCTTCAAGCAGAACGAAATACAAAGCAAAACCAGGTGTGAGAATTTTTTTCATCGCGCGTGTACAGACGTTCGGATTTTTAGCGCGTGTACTCACAGGTTAAACTTGCGGCACATTTTCAAAGAAATTCAATCAATTTCTTGTTCAAAACTAGCGAACATAGAACCCAGCAATGATGCTTAAACGAAAAATGAATGAGCTAATGTAGGAAGCCAAGGAGCTAGAGAGATAGACATGGAACATCGACTAACAACAGAGGCCAATGCCAGGATTCCCAGACAGACAACTTGTTCAAGTTCCTAACCAAAGTATCAATTTTTCTTTAATAATTTGAAATTTGGCAATCTAGTAATATCACCAAAAACAAGTGAAGCTGTAAGAGCAAAACCATACAATTATTGATGAATACCTAGTAACCATATGCAGTTATGTATATTACAAATAATGAATGAAAAGAAATTAACAACATAAGGAAAACTAGGATTGAAAACAAATACTAGGAAGAACCATTCGTTACTTGGGAAGTTTGTGTTTGTGAAGCTTGCACTTAAAAGCGTTGAAACTCTTGCAGACTTTTCAAGTTAGGAAAAAAATATATATTTACTGAACACTCTGTACAGTAACACAATCTGCACAATATGAAATACCATAATACCACTAACATGAGGAAAACTAACATAGATATAGACAATAAACATAAATTAAAATATACATAGTTTAGCACTGGAAATTATGTATGGACAATAATTATTTAGCTAAGAAAACACCCTATGTTGAGATTCGAACACTTGTGAAAGCTAAATGAACACCCGCAATTATATTGACAGTAGACAACCAATAAAAATCCTTGACATTATGACGAGATACTCACTTTACACTTCGGAGCCTAGCATCTATGGACAATAGACACACAATAAATCACCTTGACGAGAAACTAACACCCCGACAGGCGAAAATCCATCAAGTAACATATACACAAGCGTGGACTCCTAGAATCTATAGACAACAGACACCTCATAAAACACATCGGCGAGAAACCAACACCTCTATAGGCGAAAATCCATGAAGTAACAAACACTCAGTCGTGTGCTCGCTCACATCTCAAAGAGCCATAAAAATCTGATCTGAGTCAATAATAATAAAGTGCTATAAACTACTTCATGGTTTATACTCTCACTTTTTATGGTTTTATAGTTTGTTTACTACACCCTTCTCTTAGCACTTGGATAGCTCCGTCTCTCTCCTTCTTTATAAAAACATTAAATTTAATTTTATGTCTTTTTTATGGTAGTTATGGTAACACAAAGTGGAGTTGGACTCATTCATACACTCATTCAATTCATTCATACTTTTGCCTACTTTGGTAACTGCCGTATTTTTTACTACATGTGAAATACTACTGTGGAATTCTGTTGATGGCTGTTTAGTGGTGCCATTTTATGTGATTGTTTTCTTGTTGGGGATATCAAATGGCTATAGTGTTATAAGTAGTATTGTACTTTGAATGCATGGTGTATTTACCATTCTAATTAGTTCATGGTTCCTGATGTGATTATGGATTGTATACCTACAAAAACTTATTGATTGAATAATTATACACATTGATTATGTATATAATAAAACAAAAGAACATAACGAACATCTTACAAATAAAAGATTTCTTCCAAATTTTCAGAGGTTGGAAGAGTTTCTCGAAGAGTTCCATTACCTCTCTGTATAGCAATAATTGCAATACGCTGCATGAGGTAATGCCGTGATCGGTTGTCTCCGGACGCACGGGTCAGCAGAGGGCTACGTATGAGTTCGGTGCGGAAAATAAAAAAATGTATGAGTTCGGTGCCGCCTAAAAAAGGTCATGTATGAATTCGGTGCCGCCTAAAAAAGGTCATGTATGAATTCGGTGCCCTGGTACTTGCCCTGATGATCAGGTAATTATAGTATTTTTTTCCTTATAGGCATGGCCTTCAATGTATTTTACCTAACCCTTCTATAAAACCAAGGCATGGCCTTCATTGTATTTTACCTAACCCTACTATAAACCCAAGGCATGGCCTTCATTGTATTTTACCTAACCCTACTATAAACCCAAGGCATGGCTCATTGTATTTTACCTAACCCTACTATAAACCCAAGGCATGGCCTTCATTGTATTTTACCTAACCCTACTATAAACCCAAGGCATGGCCTTCATTGTATTTTACCTAACCCTACTATAAACCCAAGGCATGGCCTTCATTGTATTTTACCTAACCCTACTATTAACCCTAGGCATTGCCTTCAAGGAGGAAATGGACAACCTTGCTGAATGTAACTGTCTACAACATAATCTACTAACTTAATAACAGCAGGATGACTGTTAACAAGCAACAGAGTACATTAAAAAAAAACAATCAATTCATAAGTCATTAGCACCGCACCGAACTCATACATCACCTTTTTTCGGCGGCACCGAATTCATACATGCGAAAAAGGTGCGGGTAATCATCGCACCGAACTCACCTATTGCCCAGCAGAGTTCCTATCCTGTTGATTATTTTTCTGGCTTCATTGATTATTATATGTATTACTAGCGGGCTGTGGCCCGCTTTGCGGGCCGAGGCATGGCCGTGAAAGCAAAAAATCCTTTTTCGCCAATGGCAGGTGTTGTAGTGGGAATTTCGAATAATCCCGTCTTATTGCACATCTAGACTATAAGACAAAGCTACCTACCAAATTTCAGCTTCCTAGAACTTACGGTTTGGGCTGTAGAGCGATGATCAGTGAGTGGTCAGTCAGTGACTTTGACATTTATATATTAAGATGCTTTATGATGTAGGTCGTTAGTTGTAATTTATAATAATTCCTTGAATGTTGTGTTCCATATTGTATGTGAATTTTTTTGTCACGTTGGGATGATCAAGATTATTAACCTTTATATGAATATAAGTATGTCTTTAACAGCACAATTAGACTTTTCTACTTTACCAGTCAACATCAATCAATCATCAAATATAATTGTAAATATTCAAATTTGAATGTTACAATTGTTGATCAAGTAATGCTTATGTTAGGACACACATCTAAATATATAACTAATTCTAATTTTAGTTGGGTGAATATGAGCCATATGACAACAATTATTTGAATAGTCTATTTTCTCAAAAGGTTATCATAGACCCAATTTTCAATAATGTTGATCCAAATAGAAATATTTTATTTTTTAGTTTAACAAATCCAAACGTGGCGTAGGTAAGTTTATTCGAACAACAAAAAAAAAAAAAAACAAGATTAAAGTTGTGAAATATGGCATGACATACAAAAGATCCTATAGGAATGTGTGAACCGATAATATTGGGTACTAAGAAAATGGGTAGAGAGGGAGGCGAGAAAGAAAGAGAAAAATAAATTGATAGAAGGGTTGGAGAGAGAAGCAAAGAAGAGAGTAGGTAGTACAAAAAAGAGAAGACAATGAGAATAAGGAAGAGAGAGATAGTGATGAATAGCATGCATGAAAGGGGAAGAAAGTAAGAAAGAAAATATGAAAGGAATGAGAAAGAGAGAGAAAAAGGAAAGATAGGGAGGAATGAAGAACGAATAGGAAGAGAGAGAGAGAGAGAACAAAGAAAAGGAGGAAGAGAGAGAGTGAAAGAGTAAAGATAGGAAGGAATGAAGAAAGGATAAGAGAGAGAGAGAGAGAGAACAAAAGAAATGAGGAGGAGAGAGAGAGAACAAAAGAAATGAGGAGGAGAGAGAGAGAGAGAAAGAGTAAAATAGGAAGGGCTAAAGAAAATATAGGAGGGAGAGAGCGAGATAAAGAGAGAACAAAAGCTTCCTTTTGTTGAGTGAGAAAGAGAAAAAGAGGAAAGATAGGACGGGATAAAGAAAAGATAGGTGAGAGTAAAAGAGATGAGGAGAGAACAAAGGAAAAGAGGAAGAGAGAGAGAGAGAGAGAGAGAAGGAGGGATGGAAGAGCAGGTAATGGTGTATTGATCCCCATTTGAAATTTTATCCATCTCCATAAGCTCCCGGGGAATACAAAATGGGGAATAAATATAAGTTGCGAGGTATAAAAATAAAGAAAAAGTTGTGAGCGAGAAAAAAAAGCAAACGGAAAGCGAGAGGTATGGCGTAGAATATAAGAATAGAGTTGGGAGGGATGAAGAAGGAAGGGAGGGTAGGAGAGAGAGTGAGGGAAGGAAAGAGGATTATAGAGATAAAACAGAATTCTCGAGGGAGATTTAAATCGAATAAAAGCGAGAGAAAGAGAGAGTGTGAGAGAGAGAAAGGGAAAGAGAGAGAGAGAGAGGGGGGGGGGGGGGGCGGGGAGGGAAGGAGATAAGAAACGTGAAGTTTGTAAGGAAAGAAAATTGCGCTGGAAATGAGAAAATTTCCTCTTCAGATCTGAATTTAAAAAGCAAGAAATGAGTGTTTTAATCTATTTTTTTTACAAAAAAAAAATAATTCAAAATTAGACTTCACTAATCCTTTTTTTTTTTTGAGAGAAAAACAGTAAATTAGTCTCAAAACCATTCTCGATGAGAGTAACCAAAATATTTATTTTGATTTTTTATGCATACTAAATTTAGTTTGCCTACGAAGGTTCAAATGATCAATATTACTAAAGTTACCATTCTTACTATAGGATCCACCATTGATTATGAGCCATTTTGAAATGCCTATACCTTCAGAACTGAAGTTTCAAAATGAATTTTTCTTTGATGGAATGCTAGAAAAAAGAATGTCATTTAATTGCAAAACCAATTCACGTTTGAAGATCACATCAATCACTTTAAAGACTTCTTGGGGAAATGCATGAATTCGGACATTCTCTCAAGCTGTGCATCGCGTTTACTGAACACCCCGAGTTAGCAATAATCCCTGAAAAACCAGAACCCTACAAGAACTGAAATAATTATGCTATTCGACCTGTAAATCAATGCTATCCCTATCAATCAATGCTACAATACATGGTAGTAAACGCGATGCGAGATATGACCATGCAGTTGAAAGCGACGTTAAACCCAAATTAAAAAAAGCTATGTTTAACTTGAGAGTATATTATGTTAGTTTTGAATTCATGCACTCTGCGTTGAGGCTAACAACATCCCATGATCTGAATGTGAATGGTAAGAGATTAAATAAATGGCTTTCTGTTATCTAGCATCCCATTACAGAAAAATTAATTATGAAGCTTTAGTTTTGAAAATATGGGCACTTCAAAATGGTTCATGATCAAAGGCGGAATTGGCGTACCCATTGTTTCAAATGTGAATCCTAAGATTCGCATGTTGTTGCAAGTACTCAATTCTTCCTGCGTTGTTCAAATTAGAATATTTTTCAACATCTTTGAAATACAAATACCTACAAAAAATCTTTATGATCTCATACCCTTCGCCGTTGAAAATTTGCCTCTTTTGGACCAAGTGCTTTGAAAATGTTTAATTGCCTATCCAAAACCTTGGTCCTTGAGACGAAGAACAGACGCGCGGGGAATGTTTCAGACAAAGGATTAGTTTTGCTGTTCAAAGGTAATGTTGCCTCAGTGCTGAGTACACTACCTCGGGAAGGTGTCCTTGAAGAAGTGTTTTATGTGTTGTAAAAAAAGTGGGTTTTTTTTATGATTTCTACTACATCGCTCTTGCAGCAAATTTTCAACAACAGGAAATGCGGGAACACAGGAACCAAATATGCCGGAATGGTTCCCTGTGAAAATTCACCATTATTTTCCACATTCTTCCTCTGCTGAAAATTTATTCCTTCTCAGATCGTCCTCTTTGATAACATTGTCCTGTTTGTGGTACAGTGGAGTTTTTATTCTAGTTTTCAAGGTTTTTTCATGAGAGGCCAAAATTAAATCAGAAAGTCCCATTATTCCAGCAGTAAGCCCAAGACATACTCTTATGTGGTAAAAATCCCAAATGGGGGGAGAACATGTCATGTCCCGGTTGGGTTTTGAACGCACGAATCCCTGGAATCTTTGGATTCGCAGAGTGCCGTCTGTACCACTGCCGTCGGGACAGACATCCAGCAATGTGTATCGTGTGTAGCGACTACATACGGTTACATTATAGTAGCCGTACTGAATCTTTATATTTCGTGATACATTGTCAAGGTTCAAAATAGCCAATTATGTGTTCAATTTTTCGTCTACCTTAAGTATAAGACGCGGGCGGTGCTAAGAAACTGCGGAACCGCAGCACCTCCAGACATTTTCTATAGCTCTTGCACAGAAATAATAATTACACATTTCTAGGATAATTAATTTACACATATGGAAATATTGAGTTTTATGGATAATGATTGGCATGCTAAACAAACTCAAACTCTTTAGTGTACTAGAAGAGTGACTGTAAATCCCATTTCAGTCCAGTTTATGTGGCAGCACCTCCAAAGAATTTTCCCACCGGGCGTGCCTGTTACCTTATATTTATGTAGTATGTGTTTACCCATTATTTGGCTGACTACATACATGCTAATTCCTTGGGAAATCTTTATGTTGTTCTCAAGAAAATTGAAAATGATAAATACCTACCTATACATGGAAAAATAATGAAAATTTGAAAATAATAACTAGTAATTTTGTAATCACAATAATTATAGAAACCTTGGATGTTCTTTTTGGATATTCATTATTGTTAATTGGTTAATTTTCGGTCCGTCCTCACTATCCCGTACTTCGCTACGCAACTAAATAGAAAATTAGCTAAGGCACAAAGGAATTGTTGTGGTGGTGTATGCCTTTTTTGTAACTGTGCAATTTTCGAGTTGGGTATTCATTAAAATTTGGGGGGGGGTGTTAGATTATTTCGATATATTTCAGTTTCTGTTATCGATACCTGTCAGTTTCTGCTATTGATATCTTTCTGTTTCTACTATCGATATATTTCAGTTTCTGCTTTCGATTCCTTTCAGTTTCTGCTATCGATATCCTTCCAAAGGATGTATCAGATATCCTTCCAAAGGTATATCAGTGTAAATGTAATAAAAAATGTACTAAAATACCGATTTTTTTTCACAGAGAAAAATCCTTGCATCTCAAAATAAAAACTACATAGAGAAACTATCTAGAAGACTGCTTTTCTCCCTGCTGTATGGCTTGCTCCATTCCCAACTATTTTGGAAAGGTTCCAGAATGTCTGGAAGATGTCCTACTTATTTTCTCATTATGTGAATGCTGAAATAATGCATACATGTACTATAGGTGATGTTATAATAATGTAGGTATGTACAGATTTATTTAATTTCATTTATATTTCACCATGGCTTCATGGAAGTTACTGGTTATTATGTGATATCTATATTTTCTTTACGACTCATTTTTCCTCACGAGGTGTGAGTGGACCCCGAACACCCAAGTACATAGCAGTAAAAATCCTGCCTCGCTGGGGATCGGACCCAGGTCACCGTGCATGCAATGCCTTGCGCGCTAACTAACTCTGCCATGATTGCTTATTACAGAGAAAATTAACGTAGGTCAAATAAGTTCCGCATATTTCAATTAGATATGGTATTAGGTTTTATTTCGCACTATGTGTATATAAGAACATGCGCTTTTCGTAGAATACAACTTACGAATTTAACTTACTTATTTAATATGATTGTATATACATTTAATTTAGCAAAGTACATGAATTTTCTGCTTATGGCGTTGAGTTTTGCATCCATTACTTAAGTAAGGCTAATCCATTTAATATCTATGTAGACATGCTTGTATCCGTGGCTAATACATAATCAACCGCCTAGTAATCATGGTGGCTTCCAAAGAGATTAAGTATATATATGTAAGTATGTAGTTCAGTTTTATTTGCAAATAATAGGCAATATATAAACGTATGTAAAAAAAATAGTATATGTAGGTATATAAAATTACATACATAATTATTTAGGCAGAATATGTGCCCGCAGATATAGTGCCGCAAAAGTGAGATATTAAGTATATTATAATATCATATAAGTATAAAAATATACAGTGTCCTCATTTACTAAATGCACCATCAACACATTTCTTTAAGAAATTAAAAGAAAATTGTTTTGTTTAAAATTTTTTGGGGGGTTTAACGTCGCTTTCAGCTGCATGGTTATATCACGACGGATGTGTTACCCTCCAATCGCAGGAAACTCACAAACCTGCTACCCACACTAGCCTCCTCCAGCCTGGGTTGGGCCGGATTGCCAGCATCATGTCTCAAATTTGTTGGAGTGCATTAAACATATTCTGAACCATTTATCAGCATTCTGGTTTTTTTTTTAGAACTTTCTAATTTCTTTGTACGAGTACATAGTACTTACCTACGAACAGGACCTATTATTAACATCATTGTTAAGTACCTACTAAGAACTATTACTTGTAAGGAATAAGGGATTCTTCACAACCAATACCAATTATTCCATGTTAAATCTTATGGTGCACTTAGAAAGTGATCACCCTGTATATAGAATACATGTGGATAATTATTTAGCTATGTTTTATCGAGATATACGTTGAATTTACGAAGGCAGATAATTTTGTTAATCGCGCTGATATTGCAAACTTGCACACAGCGTTCATCTTTTCCGTACATACAACGTTTTTTCCTTGAAAGTGTTCGTTTAAGTAAAATATAAATCGGTGAACGCTGCCGAAATTGGGGTGCTTGAAATGATTGAATGACAATCAGTTTCAGTGTGTGCGTGCATAATAATAATTTAAATGAAGATACTGACTTTGGTACCCACCTGCCAGTGTCTTCCAAAACCAGCAGATCGAAGGAGAGGATATCAGCTGAGAACCCCTGCCATAATAATAATAAAAAAAATCGTTTCGTGTCCTTGATATGTATGAGCACATAACAGATACCTATATCCTATATCACGGTGGTGAGAGGATTAAATGGACGCCCAAATCCAATGTCCAGGCACCTTTCAGTGTAAATGTCATTCTATTACTATTGTAATGTAATGTAATGTAAAAAGCCTTTATTTGTACAATTAAATTTACACACAACATAAATACATAGTATATGGGCATCTTGTACAAAATCAGATTAATATCTGAGGCCTACTTACTATAACGAGTGTTAATAATTAAAGAGAGAATGAGAGATTCGTGATAAGAAATATAAAGTTACCAATAAACAAGAATATTGTGTTGTCAAAGGGCCAAATTATGAAATAGGATTTCAACAAGGATAAAGGAAGACCCTAATCTGAGATATGTTGCACCAACTTAAGGGGCGGTTTTCCCTTACCTTTGTTGTAATCTTTTTTGACCCTTAGTTTCAATTGCAAGTTAGGATTTTATTTTTAAAAATGATCACATTACACACAATAAGTAAGAAATTGGAATTCAATTTCTTACTTATTGTGTGAATATCCACATTATTTTCTTTGATTTATACATTGCTGGTATACATGATATTAAATTTGAAGATTTGTAAATACAAGTTCTTCTTTTTAAGTTAAAAATAATAATCAATATCATTTTCATAATGATAGCGTAAACTATTATGTGTCATTATTACAGTGGAAATGTTCCTGTACCTACCTAGTAAACAAGATTTAAAAATGGACTTGAAATTCTTCAGGGTCCCAATCGGACCACTTTCCTCAATCGCAAGATCAGTTTTGCAAGTGTAATTATTTTAATCGCCAACGTTTTATTTTCAGACTGGATTTGTTTCACTTACCTCATTCACCTTTAATTAAAAGCGGCCATACGTGAGGCAAGAACAAATTATAAATATATAAAATATAATTATATATAAAATATAATTATTAATAAAACATTTTATTTTTCAATTTTCAAGATAATTATGGACAAGAGGTATGGAGCGGTCTAATCATTGGTTAAACGTTTGTACCTGGTTATTTGGCCATCATTTTTTTGCACCATAGGAGTCGGTGAAAAACTGGATATGGCGAAAACAACGTGTTTCATTTCTCTCTCTCCCGCTGTCTCTCTCTCTCTCTCTCTCTCTCTCCCGCTATCTCTTTCTTTCTCTCTCTATCCCGCTGTCTCTATGTCTTTCTCTCCCGCTATTTATCTCTATTTCTCTCTCTCTCTCTCTCACGCTATGCCTCTCTCTCTTTCTCTATCTCTTGATTTCCTCCACTCCAGGTCTCAATACTCTCATGCATGACCCGACCTCAGTATTAGCTTGATTGAAAAGGCGGCGGACTTGCAACCTGGAGGTCGGTGGTTCAAGTCCCGGTTTCGGCGTAGATTTAGTAAAGCGAGTTTGAGTAGTTGTGATATGACGAAAGGGATCACTATAGACAGCTCTTGTTGATGTAGGTAAATTATTATAGTACAAAGTTTGTACTATAATAATTGTACAAATCCATCTAACAAAACATTGAGTTACACACAAATTCTTAGAACTTGGTTCCTAATTCTAATACGTTTTCAAATACTCACCTTAATAAGAAGTAAATATACATATTATGACGTCCCGGCTTCCTCCAAACATTGCTCCTAGCAGGATTAAATGACAAACCTGATGTCCTGATATGTTTGGTCACAAAGCTCCACATCAACTCCCGTATTCATCAGCTCTCCTATCTCTTTTTTGTAGCCACAAACACAGCTCAACTCCAAATAAAGAATAAAAAACAACACAAAAATATTTTTAAAAACGCACAGAATGAGAGCACAGAACAACCGCTATGTTGAAACTAAAACCAATGACGCTACACAACACAACAACATATCTACAAGAGAATATAGGCCTGACCAAAACAAGGGAACAAAGCAAATTAACGAACAACAAAGCTTGTTTTGGTACCTATGATGAAAATAACCAAAACAACATCAACAATAACAATGGAGAAAAGAGTGAAGCGTAGGAAATTGATAAAAAAGTAATAAATCAAGGCGAAGATGAAAGAATAGAAACAATAAAAAATTACACAACCCCTTTTGGGATCTCAAAGTTGAGGTCTACATACAGGGCGAGCCATCTTGAACCAGTTTCAAAACTTGACTTGTTTCTAAACTGGAATGGGATTTTGGTATTAGTTTTGGTATAAAATAAAAGCTGTTCCAAAAATATATTATTATGATAAAGTAAGTACATAAGTAAAAACAGAAGTAAATAATTTTCATTATATTCTATCTGAAAATGAGAACTTTTTTCAACTCCATTGAACCACCTTCAACCCCTCTAATTCTGTGTCCTCTTATCTTAGACATTAGAAATCCAGTATGTTTACTCCTTTACCCTCCTGAACAAGTATTGTTTACAATAATTCTGACACAATTGCCCAAAATGGCATTACTATTAAAATTTGCCTTACTTGGGACTCTAACTTCCGACCTATGGTTTAAGAGACTTGACAATAAAGCAATAGGTAAATAATAATAATAAACCATATAATTATGTCTAATGTCCCTGCAGAGAGCCTCGACAACCAACAGATGATACAATTGAACAAATTTGTGACAGATCGGATTTTGCTTGTGATAGCTTGTGTTTTGTGTTTCTTAAAGTCGTGGAAATTCTACAGCCAATTGCTCGGAACAGCCAAACTGAAGCAGTATACTCGTAGCCAATAGACAATAGAGTACTGACTCCATGATTACCGCATTGATTCATATATACCTACATATTGTATTAATCATATACCATGCAGAAAATAAATAAGAATTCCTAACAGAGGAAACTATTTCCTGGGAATGAACCAAATCAAGACGAAATTCTGAAATAATTGTATCCAACTCACACCTTCTGAAAAACGAACTAAAAAAAAGAAGAAGAAGAAATAGAATTAATCCTTTATTTGATCTTTCTAAAGAGTTGCCTTTTTATAAATCATTGTTTACGTAAAATTCACATTTTTTTAGTCACTCATTGTTCTTTTTATCCTTTTATAAATACCTTCAATGTTAAGAATTAAAGAGGTAACTCTAAACAAAGAAGAAGGATGAACTATATTTGACGCAACTAAGGGACCTAACGGTCCTCTTGTTTATTGTCTTGTGTCCTATGTTTGGGACAGTTAACCCAAAAGGGGTCTTGAGGGTTATTTAGGTGCAATGTTCAGTGAAAGTAAGATTTTTTAATTTTTTTTTCTTCTTCAAAATTACCTGCTGAAATTCAATGTAAGTACAGATCTCAGACATAGCAAAGTATGGAGGATGAAAAAGTAAAAATTGACGTGAGTACCTACTCTAAACTTTCAATTAATGAAATTATAGACATTCCTAATAAGTACATTTTGTTTTTATTTTGTTTTTCTACCATGAGTACCTACTATAAACTTTTAATTCATGAAATTAGATTTACCTATCAAATAGACACCAAACTAGAATCAACAACACAGATAGACATATAGGATACAATGGGTTAGTACAAGAAAGGTTTAGTAATCTTTGTTCTCCTTGTTTTTTGTTGTTGATAAAAAGCATTTTGTGCCCAATTTTTTAATAGCCAACGCAATCAAAGAAAAAAGGATTGTATTGTATCTTGTATCAAATTATTGAATAAGACTGTGAGGATCACCGATCAATACCTTGCAGTTTTATTCACAATCAACACAAGAGGAAAAGGTTTAAATCGCTCTAATCCGTTAGATTTAGTTGATAATTCTTTACATCCATGAAACCTACAACGAAGAATTCAAACCAACTTGAAATCCTACAAAAATTGAATCTTATACTTGTTACTTAAAAAAAACACGGCATTCCACTAAACCCTGTTATAACTGGGCCAGCACTTACAAAAGTTGCTCGGAGAAAATCATCTGTAGTATGCTATTACTAAAGCATGCTATTTCTGAAGCATGCTTACTGATTTTTCAGTACAGTAGAAGTGGTATCAAGCCTTGTTTTTTTAGCTGGACGTATACTATTTTT
This sequence comes from Bactericera cockerelli, assembly GCA_024516035.1. Taxonomy (NCBI): domain Eukaryota; kingdom Metazoa; phylum Arthropoda; class Insecta; order Hemiptera; family Triozidae; genus Bactericera; species Bactericera cockerelli. The sequence continues at coordinate 9,500,800 of CM044961.1, read as the reverse complement.
CATGGCAGTTGCCTGAGTTAAATTCCACATTGACAAAAAACGTCCAGAATCTTCCAACACGTCTTCAGGGAAGTGTTCGTTTTTGAAGAAGGCCATTAAGAGGCAGAATGCGTAGAGAAATATCTCATATAGTGCGAGCGGAAGGTATATTTTCTTAAAGATAATCATATGAATATGTACATTGTACATAAAATATGTATGTATTATATAAAACACGATAAAGATAATACTAATGATGTAAAACACATATAGATATTCTAAAGACATTGATAGTATCAATATGGAAAAAATTCAGAAAACACATCGATATCAAAATATGTAAAGAGGACACATTCAGATTCTGGCCGCGTATTTTTATTTTTCTCAAGAATTGAAGAAAAGATAAAACTCACAAAATTCACGCACGTTTCTAATGTCAGAAGGTGTCTCCATCTTGAAAATATTATCACACACTCAAACGTATGATAAGCGCTGTGGGACGATCATCTCTCACCATGTGAGATATCTCTGAGCATACCCTTCTGGCTAGAATTTTTGCAAATGGAGGAATTGGTATAAAATCGGGGAATTCACAAACGAAATTTTTTAAGTCATAAATGTAAGTAAGAGACAGCTTCCAGTTCACTCATTTTGACTCAGCATTTAAATCAGAGCACGCGATTAGCTCAGTGGTTCGATCCCCCGTGCCGACAAAAAATTGTACTCTCAATTTCGTTACAATTGTTTGTAAGGGATACCTTCCGGTGCGCTCGTGTTTACCCAGCACCTAAATGGGAATTATTGTGTCACTTCTCGCCCATCAGAGGGGAGGCATTCTACGGGATGGGCAGGCTACAACACAGACCACAAGCGTCTGCAGTAGCTCTTGTTTCATGGCTACGAAATGAGAAAGGCTGTGAAACACTCATCTTTTAAAAAAAATACCTACTGCTCGATTAGGATGAATGAGTCCGGACCATTATTCCAGCAGTATAGCAGAAGACAAAGAACATCTCCTTAACAACCCCACTGCAAGACAAAGTTTCGAACCCACGTACTCTGGAATCTTTGGATTCACAGAGTGCCTCCTTTACCACTGAGCTACTGATCAGTAGGACCAAGACGTACTATTATGTGGTCAGATCCCAAATGGAAGGATAAATTATCTTGCCCTGGATAGATTTCGAACCCAAGACATCTACATTAACAACAGACGCCTTGACTACTGAATAGAATACTAGCGCTTGATACATAATATGGTTACAAAAGGACCCTAAACTCATCACTAAAGGGTTAGGAATTAGTATGTGCCAAACAATTCGTGTGTCAGTGAAACACGAATAAGAATGGAAATCTTCAGCGCCACATTGATGACATAATTATGCGTAGCATGTACAAGCCACGCAGTAATATTCCATTACGTATGTGTAACATAACACGCATATATGTAGGTAATGTATAATCGTGTTAATAGTTGCTACGGTGGATGGGTTTGACCATTTGACGCCGGTCGAGGTATCCTTGGGATTATCTCACAGCTATAGATAGGTTCAGTTAAGTATGAATTAGTATTTCTGAAGCAAGATTTGAAATTGCTAATTTTGATAGACATGAACATTGTATTTATACATAGAAGAGAGAGAGATTTTTTTATTTATTATTTAAAATGAGCTATGATGCTAGAAAGGAAATTTTGTGACATGAAGGAAATAAAAAATAAAAATCAGTAAACCTGTCACAATAGATCTCTTGTGGTCGCAGTTTTAATTGTATGAAGTTTCCATTTAAACCCTACAACCAGATTCACCATTTAAGTATTTGCAAGCTCATTTGTGCCGAATCACGTTAGGTCAGTGACCCAAATTATTTCAAAATACTGAGGACTCAGGAGATTTGCTTTCGTGGTTCCGTATCTCGACAACTGCATGGAGCTACTCCCCCTCCCTGTGCCATTCACCTCCAATCCCTCATTAGTCTCTGTCTCTCTCTCTGTGTCTCTTTCTCACTCCAGAGAAGCGGAAAATTGCGCTCCGCGTTGCAAAAACAGTCGAAACCTCCGCTCGGGGATTATTTATGTTCAGTCTCCCGAGGAAAACTTTCAAACCCCCTTTGCCGCCAATTTTGGAACCCTCAAAAAACCCTCCGTACCCACAAACCGAGCGGAGCAACCCCAACTTTCTGGTGTGGAAGAGAACACAGCTAATTTACGGCACTTGATAAATATTTCCTGCATAAATTGTCTGGAGCTCTTGTTGTGCCGGAGGAAACCTAGATAACTTGGAGTAGTTGTGTGGAAGAAACAGGGGACGAGGAAATGGGAGGAGATGGAACAATTGTTGGAGGAAGCGCTGGAAGACTGGAGGACAGTGGTGAAGGTTTTGGGAACAGAAAGAGAGAGGATATGAGAGAGAAAAGGAATGAGAGGTAGAATAATACTAGACGTGAAAAGAGAGAAAAGAAGAGCTGAGAGAGGTAATGAGAAAAGCAAACATACAATAGAAGTGATGAACAGTGAAACCGAAAAAGACCGTGCATTGGTAGTCAAGTGGTTAAGACGGTGTAGTCTGGTAATCCAGGTAGGTAGGGATCCGATAGTTCGTATCCCACCCAATGCATGATTTTTCCTTAGTTATTCGAGTATGGTCCACACAATAAAAAGAATCTGAGTTAGGTGGTAGAAAATACTTTAAGCATTAACCTCGCCTGGTGGTTACCTACCACTAAAAAGTATTAATTACTATTATTAGAAAAGGAACTGAGAGAGAGAAAGAGGAGCTATAAATTGGCTGAAAGAAAAGGAGAGAGAGAGAAAGAAAACCACAAGAATAATAATGAGGATATGGTGGAGATGAAGAAAAAGATGCAGGTCAGAAAGGAAGAAGACGAGCAAGAGTTGAAGGAAAATATGGAGAAGAATAAGGATTAGAAAAAAGAGAGAGAAATAACTGAGTTGGCGTGCAGAAAAAAGGAAATAATTGTCTGTAGAGAACTGGAAGAAGAAAGTTCAAGAGGAGGATAAAGAGAAGTGGGAGGGAGAAGAATTGGTGGAAAAGAGGAGAAAACGGAGGGAATAAGTATTGGAAGTATAAACGAAATGGAAGAGAAAGGATAAGAAGATATGGAATAGGAAGAGAGAGGAGAGAAGAGAATTAAATGCAACGAAAAACATCGCGTTCTGGAGCGGAAATGAGCTCATTATAATACTGAAGTGGATGTGGAGAAGGAGAAGGAGGAGTTAGAGTAGATAGTAGGAGGAGGAGTAGATGGAGGATGAAGAGGAGAGGGAGAAGAAGGAAGAGAAGTAGATGAATAAGTGGAGATGTAAAGCCAGACAGCGGAAAACATCTTTCCAGTTGTTGTGTCGTTCTGTGAGCTCTTCAAGTTTGAATCTTGAAACAGTTTGGAAACAGCGGGTATAGTTTACAATGAATCTGTTCCCGTCAGCCTCACTTGTATGGTTTTGTTCTGTTTCAAGTTGTTTGCATGGTGTTTCAGTTGTGTTTAAGGTTACTGTCGGATATAATGCTGGTTTGCTTTTGTTGTTGTGATTGTATGGGAAGGTATTTTGTACCGGACATGCAGATTGGTGGTGCCAAATTTATCCCCGAAATGCCTCATTGTGTAGAATAGGGTTATGAAAAATGAATATAATACATGTCTCGGTGCATAACTCAGGTGCAGCGCATGTAGATAGTTGCTTGAAAAAACAAAAACAAACAAAACAAAATGGTTAATTGTAGTTGTTAAGGCGCTAGTCTTGTGAACCAAGTAGCGTAGGGACTCGTTGGTTCAAATCCACATCGGTGCATGATTTTTATTGTTCCTCATTCATTTGAAAATCGGACCAGTTTATATTGGCACCAAAATAATTTCCAGAATAATGAGAAACTTTAGTCCAAATTGGAGACGGGCACTTTAAATAAATGGCGGTTTCCATTTACCTACCTATTATAGATGTTTTACCTACTTCTCTTAATTTTTAATCCAAGTCTGATGAGCCTTTTATATTATAATTATTATTTAATTTTTTTTCTCACCTAAAATTCACAAGAAAAACCATGTTCTACCTACTGATACCTTATCTTAATTTCATGAAAAATGGATGCAACTCTTAATCATTAAAGGCATGTTTATAGCACTGATAACATTTTTGACGAGATTAGGCATTAAAAATTTTTTTGAAGGCATTGTCAGCTTCATTCCCGAGGGTTCAATTTCTTTCTGTTCCCTATTCCTTTATTTATCTTTCTGGAATACAAGATCATTTGTTCGTGTGTAGAGAGAGAAAGAGAGAGATAGAGAGAGAGAGAGAGAGAGTGAGAAAGATAGAGTGAGAGAGAGAAAAAGACAATCCAAGGAACAGAACTTATCTGACTTATCTCCCTCTTTGGTAAAACCGCTTCTAAGTCTCCCCCTAAATCTTATTCTGGTCCCCTAAATCTTTCACTAATTCACTCGTGTGGGAAGAGATTGAAACAAAATAATCCCGGCTCCATTTTGTTGAGAAATGTTAACTAATGGCTATTAGAAAGATAGGAACAGGATTTATCGGGACAGATTTGGGATGTCCTGATTTATTCCTTCAGGATGTGTCAAGCGATAAGATAGAAATAGGCCCTCTAATGCAGGATATAAATAGTATACGTGTGTGAAAGAGAGAGAGACAGAGAGAGAGAGAGAGAGGGGGTAAGAGAACAAGAGGGTGGACTGTGACTGTAGGATACAGTAGAACCTGGATATAAGAGAACTCAAGGGACCGGAATTTTTTTCTTATATCCAAATTTCTCTTATAAAAAGGTTATCTTCTCTTAAGAGGTAAATTGAACCTGAAAATGTTTCTCTTCTATTGATGTTCCTCTTATTCAAAGTTCTCTTATATCCAGGTTCGACTGTAATAGTTATGTATGTATTGTAAATTAAATATATCTTTCTTTGTATAGCGTTCTTTACACCTCGGCCGAGGTGTTAGATAGACTACGAGTATAAATGAATTATTTCAACTGGTCGTCGCTTGACGTTTTAATATGTCATGTCAAGACCAGTTGAAATTTTTCATTTATATCATTATGAAGCTACTTGACAAAGTATTCTTGTTGGAAAATTATAGACTAATATAATATACTAAGGGCGAAATTAATATATTAAAATCGATAACTTAAGTCATTGCTTGGCATCGGTTTTCCCGGTCTAAGACAGTACGCAATCCGAGACTTAGCGCCACAGAGATACTACAAAAACGTCTGTTAATTTCGCCCTAGATAGTATATTGTTGTAACCGACCTCAGTAGCTTCATCGATAAGGTAGCGGACTTGTAACCTGGAGGTCGGGGGTCAAATCCCGTTGTCAGCGTCGATTTAGGAAAGCTATTTTGAGTATAATTGTATTGTATGTCCGAGTGTGTGGATTATTTTATTTGACTCAAAACTACAATACAATCCAATCTGGATACAAGAGAACTGGCTATAAGAAATCCGGATATAAGAGAAAAATGTACCGTTCCATTAGGTAAATTAACCTCTCCAATAAAAGATACCTGAATATAATGGATATAGGAGAAACAAATTCCGGTCTCTTGATTTCTCTAATATCCAGATTCGACAGTATAATTATTTAATATTATGTTCAGTATAAAAAAACAATTGCCACATTGGCCACCCTATATGTATATTGTGTATGTATATGTATGTATGTAGCTATAGCATTCGTCAGTATTCCAATCAAGTTCCAGGAAGTCACCTAGTGGCTCCATGAGGACTGATCAATACGACATAAATTATCGTGTTTCTGTTTGCTGTGTTAATATAGGGTGGTGAATTTGTAGTACTAGGGCAGAGATTTCATTTATCAATAGTAAATTTTATACGTATGTTATCATTAGTTAACCGTATGAATGACTCTGGCCTCGTTTTTATTTATAATTATTATTATATACACTATAAACTGGGGGACTATAAACACTAAACAGGGAGTAGACCAGCAGTCTCGCTGGGGGACTATAAACAGGGAGTAGACCAGCAGTCTGGCTAGGGGACTATAAAAAGGGAGTAGACCAGCATTGGCTTGGTTCTGGGGGCCCTTGTCATTCCTCCACTGTCTGGCTACCATCGTTCACGATGACGCCACCCTATATGATGACGATGAAGAATGAGTGTGTTAATATCACTATAAACTGTTGGCATAATGGGACTAATATGTATGGAATACGTATTTATCTTCAGAAATTTTACCGTGCATTGTTACATCAATTGGTAGTTGAGTGGTCAAAGCGTTAGTCAGATCCATCAGGTAGCGAAGGGATCCGTTCGTTCGTATCCTAGAGCAGTGCATGAATATTTCCTCATTCATTTGAGTTTTGAACACATAATAATAAGAATTTGAGGGTTAGGTGGTAGAAAATGTTTTGAGCATTAACCTCGCCTAGTGGTTATCTATATTCCACTAAAGAGTGTTGTCATAAATTAAAATAGTTTTATTATAATCGTCAGTACAGTCAAACCTGCATATAAGAGAATTCAAGTGACCGAATTTTTTTTCTCTCATATATTATATACTGAGGTCGGTTGGTTTTTCTAATAAAGAGCTTGTTTTTATCTTAGAGAGAGAGAGACGTAATTTGGACCTCAAAATTGTTCTCTGCATCCAGGTTCAAATCATATAAAAGAAATATTAAGGCCTAAAATAAGAGGAAGTACAATACATAATATGAATATTGTATAATAACAAAGTATAAACATCAGGACATTTCATTATTATGCATCACATCATTGGATCCAGCATTGTGTCTATAATGCAACGCCTTAAGAGTAAAACAAAGAAGAGTAGGGTGGGGGGGGAGAGAGAGAGAGAGAGAGAGAAAGAGAGAGAGAGAGAGAAAGAGAGAGAGAGAGAGAGGAAAAAAAGGAGGAAGAGAGTCCTTGATGTCATATAAGATGAGCCAACTATTTACGATAGTTATGTACATAGCTGCACCCGAGTTACGGCCCGAGGCATGGCCTTATACTATTCAGAAATCTCGCCTAACGTATATTCCATCTTTGCTAGGGTGTCTTGGAAATTTAGGGGGGGGGGGGGTTGTCCCCAAAATACCCCCCCTGGCTACACGCCACTGAGTGACTTTCTAAATAACACAAGAACCCCCTCCATACACAGACACCCTCAAGTCATCACCTAGATGACTGAGGTTGAATGACCGATTATAAGAGCTATAACTATTTCAGTATCTGATGGAGAGTGCTTGTTGTATCTAAGTTCATACTACCATGAGTTGTGCAATCAGCAATTGTATTTTTCCGAAAGAGAAGAGCTGATTCTTGTATATTTTTATAATTCCTTCAGGTCATGATGAAGAGAGAGAAAGAAGGGAATGAGAGAGAGAGAGAGAGAGAGAGAGAGAAGGGAGTGAGATAAAAATATAGACACCAAAAAGAGGAGGGAAATAGAGATTGTAAGGAGAGAAAGTGAGAGAAAAGTCATGTAACAGAGGGGCACAGAGAGAGAGAGAGAGAGAGTGAGAAAGATAAATAAAATTAATAGATAAAATTGAAGAGATACAGAAAGAGAAGGAGAAGAAGTAAGTAAAGGAAAGGGCAAATAAGACAGGAGGGGGTAAAAGCGAAAAACAGGAAACACAGAGTATGAGGAGCCGAGTAAGGACAGGATGGGGCAAAGGAGACGCTAATATGGGTAAGACCGGGGTAGAAGACACGATGAAGGGAATAATGAGGTAACACAGACGATGCAAGAGGGCGAGGCGATGAAAAACCCCAAAGCAGAGTTTGCGCCCAGATTGCTAGACCAGCAGACACATAATTCATCCCCCCCCCCCTTTCTTCCTCTCAAGCTCTGTGCCCCATTTAATTAAATTTAGATTTCATTTCTCTTTGGTGAGATATTTATGATAGCTATACACAGTCGACACTGTTATAGCTATATCTATGTTATATTTGACCCATTAGCCAGATAATGTGGTGATAACCGTCCCTAGCTCTTACTGTTTTTAAGATAACTTGTTCACAGAAACACACTCAGACACACGGACCAATGGCTGAAACTTTGGATTTAGGCTCTGGGAACCCTAAGAGCCCGTTCACACCGACTAAAAACAGTTTTTTTTACTGGGACAGTAATTTTACTGGTCCAGTATTTTTACTGAGTGGCGCATACATTTAAATGAGACCGTTCACATCGGCAACGTTTTACTGTTAACAGTAAAAAAACTGGATCGACAGATTTTTACATCAGATTTTGCCACTAGAAACGGAAACAGTAGAAAAACTGGCCCAGTAAAAAAACTGTTTCTACATCCAGTCGCTTGTACAATCAAATGGAGATGTTCACACTGCAGTCGGCACAGTTTTTATTGTTTCTGAAACCTTCGTCTACATAACTACCTAATTATAATATCGTATTTTTCGAATGAAAATTAATTCGTGTCTATTTATTTGTAATTAAAATAAATACAGAATTTTGTGTTTTTTTCAAAAGTGTTGAGAACAATTATTTATTTACTACTAGCGGGTTACACCCGCCGCTTCGCCAGCCCATCAACACACACACACACCACGCACACACACACCAACACACACACCACACACACACATCAAAACATCCACACACACCACACACACACCACACACCACCACACCCACACACACACCACCACACCACCCACACCACACACCACACACACACACCACACACACACACACACACACACACACACACACACACACACACACACCACACACACACACACACACACACACACACACACACACACACACACACACACACACACACCACACACCACACCACACACACACACACACCACACACACACACAACACACACACACACACACCACACACATACACACACCACACACACACCACACACACACCACACACACACACACCACACACACACACACACCACACACACACACACACACACACAAAATGTCATTTAGGTTTGAAAAAAAACCTGAATATTTTTTGTCGCCCATCTATTTGCTGGCCTTCCCCGGCGTAGCTCAAGAATGGCTCATCAGAATTTCGCGATCAATATGTCAAATGAAAGCCTAAACCCTTGCCTAAAACTTTCTCGCTCTGAGTTGATAGGTCGTCACTTCAAATTTCGAGAAAAAATGTCATTTAGGTCAAAAAACGTGAATATTTTACATGTTACCCATCCATTTTTTTACCTTACCCGGCGTAGCTCAAGAACGGCTCATCAGAAATTCGCGATCGATATGTCAATTGAAAGCTCAAACCCTTGCCTAAAACTTTCTCGCTTTGAGTTGATAGGTCATCGCGACAAATTTCGAGAAAAAATGTCATTTATGTCAAAAAACGTGCATTTTTTTTGCGTCACCCATCCATTTTTATCCTTACTCATTGTAGCTTAACCTCAGGGAGATATAATCTAGCCTAGAAGAATTTCCTGATCCAAGCGGACCTATGTGCAAAATTTCAGGTTTCTCGGTCAAACGGTGTGGATTTGTATAAAGAACATACATACACACATACATGTTTATTGGCTTTCATCGATGTCGATGTTGCCACTCTCCAATTGTCTTCTGCAACTTGAATTCCTCAGGTGTGATTTAAGCCCAGCTTTAGATCGGCAGAGTCGATTGCAGGCTGGACATCTCAGGTCATTGATGGTGTCGGGTTGGCTCTGGTGTTGCTGTTGGCTGGGTTGTGAATGTGGCCATGATGTTGGAGTTGGATTCTGCAGCGTTCTTGGTAGGTTGGTGACTATTTTGATAGGATTTCTAGGATTGGCGACAATGGCTTCTGGGTGTTTATGGCGGGTGTGGGATGCTAAGCCGGCTTTGGATTTCATCTGGAGTCCACATCGATCACACATAGGATTGGCAATGTTTGGTTGGCTTAGGATGGAACTGTCAGGGGTATGTTTCTGTGTGATGTGAGATAGTACGTATTGTTTGCCATGTGCTCCTTGTCTCCTGAACTCACATAATGGACATTTCCATTCTAGTTCTTCTAGTAGTTCATGTTTTTCTCTTCTTCTCTCCTTGGTACTTTCCAGGTCTTTCTCGTGTTTTTCTCTAATCTTATCTATGGTCAGGTGTCTCCACTTATTTCTATCTTTTGCTTCCTCTCTCCATTCATTTATGTTGATCGATACACTTTTCAGGTCATTTTTTATACAATCAGTCCATCTTTGTTTTGGTTTGCATCTTGCTCTTTTTCCCTGTTTTAGCTCTGAGAATGCAATCTTATGAGGTATGCGGTGTTCTTCCATTCTACTAAGATGACCTGCCCATCTGAGTCTTCTTGTTCTAAGTATTTCAGACATGGGCATCATGCTAGCTCGCTCTAAGACTTCTGAGTTTGGTACGTAATCTTTCCAACCAATATTTAGTATACTCCTCAGGCATCGTAGGTGAAAAGCATTTAGTTTTCTGATATGTTTGTCAAGTAGGTTCCAGCACTCAGATGAGTATAACAATGTGCTCAGTACAATAGTTTGATAGATCATCAATTTCGTTTTGAGGGATAGGTCATGTGGTTTCCAGACACGATGGTATAATCTGCCAAAAGCTTGGTTGGCAGCTTTAAGTCGGTTTTCGACTTCAGGAGTGATATCATTCGTTCTGTTAATTAGACTTTCAAGATATTTAAAAATGGGTACATCCTTCAAAACTGTATTGTGAACTATAATGTCTTGAGGTGAACAGTTGACAAACATAACTTCAGTTTTTTCTATACTAACTTTGAGCCCGAGGTCACTTGCCGCTCTAACAAAGGCATCTACTAGTAACTGGAGGTCTTCTGGATTTTCAGCTACTAGGGCGCAGTCATCAGCAAACATTAATTCCTGTATTGTACTCATAATTACTTTGGTTTTTGCTTTTAGATTTCTTCTATTGAAGAGATTGGTATCGCTTCTGTGACATATTTTGACTCCCACTTGCGCTTGTTTCAGTGTGTTCTGGATAACTAGCTGCATGTACATGAGGAACAGCAACGGAGCCAGCACACAACCCTGTTTTACGCCTGTCTGAACTTGGAAAGGAGGAGAGAGATCACCATCTACTCTAACTTTTGCAAACGTGTTATCATGTAGTTCTTCAAGCAATTTCAGCATTGTTGGTGGGCATTTCAGTTTTTCAAGGATCTTTAGTAGTATTCCTCTGTTCACAGAATCAAATGCCTTCGAGATGTCTATAAAGGCAAGACAAAGGCTGGTATTTTGTTCGATCGCCTTTTCGACTAGTTGGCGTGTCGCAAAAATCATGTCGGAGGTGGATCGTTTTCTCCGAAAACCACACTGTCCATCTCGAAGGAATGTGTCAGCAAAAACTGACAAGCGGTCGTACAAAATACGAGACAGAACTTTACCAGGAACTGAAAGGAGGGAAATACCTCTGTAGTTAGTACATTCTGCCTTGTCTCCTTTTTTATAGATAGGTATCACTATCGAGTCTTTCAAATCTTGTGGAATCTTCTTTGTTCTCCATATCACCAAGAACAAGGAGTGTAGCATCATCAATGATTTGTGTCCACCTGCTTTAATCACACACATACATACACACATACATACATACATACAGACAGCTTTCTTTTATAGATATAGATCGTATTTTTACCTTCTATTACCTATATAGGTATAGAATATTATTATTATTATTATTATATTATTCTTAGATATATTTAATTTTTTTTTTTTTTTTTTTTATCCGCTAGTCCTGAAAAGTATCACTTACTTTTATCTACCACCTGGTTTTATTAATGTATTTTCTTTTTATAAATTTTAAATTTTTCATTCATTCATTTACATCATGTACCATTGTACCATTTAAATCATACCTATAGCATACATACAAGAGTGTATATCGAAATGCTTTAAATATAATAATAATAATAATAGAAGGTATTCTCTTATTCCTTCGTTGTCGTTGCCGGTACCAGTACAAAAGCATTAATGTATTCACATCCATCACGTTCAAAGGCTTTATCACGAATGAACATAAAGAAAAGCATGGAAAAGTAGGACCAGTAAAAATACTGTTTGTAGCCTGTGTGAACGCACTCTGAGAAACAGTTTTTTTACTGGACACAGTAAAAAAAACTGTTCCAGTAAAAACTGTTTTGGTGTGAACGGGCTCTAAGAGCCCGTTCACACCGACTAAAAACAGTTTTTTTACTGGGACAGTAATTTTACTGGTCCAGTATTTTTACTGAGTGGCGCATACATTTAAATGAGAGCGTTCACATCGGCAACGTTTTACTGTTAACAGTAAAAAAACTGGATCGACAGATTTTTACATCAGATTTTGCCACTAGAAACGGAAACAGTAGAAAAACTGGCCCAGTAAAAAAAACTGTTTCTACATCCAGTCGCTTGTACAATCAAATGGAGATGTTCACACTGCAGTCGGCACAGTTTTTATTGTTTCTGAAACCTATTATAATATCGTATTTTTCGAATGAAAATTAATTCGTGTCTATTTGTGAGGCGCTACAATGGAAATCGGGGCGAGCAAATGACTTTTTGGTGGCGATCTGGTTCAAACTAGGTTCTATAGATAGGTATGACTTGCTGCTATCTAGGGTTATTGTTAGGGCCTTTCGTCACCTACTAGGGCCGAATTAGGGCCAAATAAGGGCCTTTTTGGAAAATCATAAATTCGGCTCTAGCGCCTCACTAATTATTAAATTAAATTTAGAAATGCTCCTTTTTGATACCTTTGTGCCACTATGGGATGATTCCACCATCTTCTCTTATTCCTTCGTTGTCGTTGCAGGTACCAGTACAAAAGCATTAATGTATTCACATCCATCACGTTCAAAGGCTTTATCACGAATGAACATAAAGAAAAGCATGGAAAAGTAGGACCAGTAAAAATACTGTTTGTAGCCTGTGTGAACGCACTCTGAGAAACAGTTTTTTTACTGGACACAGTAAAAAAACTGTTCCAGTAAAAACTGTTTTGGTGTGAACGGGCTCTAAAACGTATTTTGCTACTGAAATCTGACTTCCGAAATTTTTGGGTGATTCCATTACTTTCCTTTCTATAGCATAAGGAACTTAAAAATGCAACCAACGGGGAGAGAATTCGGTATTGATAAACTACCTTACCAAAAGTTGGGTCGAGAGAGAATTCTGTGACGTCCGTTGACTCAGCACCTAAATGGGAAGTATTGTGTCACTTATCGGCCATCAGAGGGGAGGCATACTACGGGATGGGCAGGCTAGGACACAGACTACAAGCAACTAGAGTAGCTCCTGTTTCATGGCTACGAAATAAAAAAAGGATGTGAAACACTCATCTTAAAATAAATAAGTAAATCTCTTTTATCTATTTTTTTTTTTTTTTTTTTTTTTTAATTTACCAATAAAATTATTCACGGCGAGTGCTTTGAATCTTTGGGAAGCCCTCCCTGACTTCTACTGCATGGCAAGTCTGACAACACTGTGAACGGTGTTGTAAAACATTTCACGTTTTTGAACAAAATTCAAAATTTACGACGTACACCATAAACTGTCGATTAACATTCGTGATACCATGAGCATAGAGTGAGGTTATGTATATGGTCATGTATGTTTCCTATGTAAACTTATTTCATTTGCACTTACTCATGTATATAGAGAGAGCTTTTTGTGAGGTATTTCTGTTATGACAGCATTTGAGGAGCTTTTTTTCAGACCGTGATTAGTCACACAGATGCAAGATTTGGGAAATTGAATTTTTTTAGTTACAAGTGTATTGTTAGACTTGGAAAAGTGAAAAAAGTATCAAATGAAAGCTCAAAAAAACAGAAAAATAAATTAAATTGATTATATTTGAGCTTATAAACCTAAATTCTGAAATTTCAAGTTTTATTTTGGACTAATCATGGTTTGACAGGAATGAGTGGACTAATCACAATTGGAAAAAAATGAGCTGGGACTATTCTATTATGATAATCAGATTAACACAAATCAGAAAAAAATACAAAAGAAATTAAATTAAAAGGCTTTATTAGCTTTGAACAAAGTAAAAAGTCAGCTATATTTTGAGTTGTTTTAACACGTATGAGACGGGTCCTATTTTCTATAGTTTGTACGCTGGGACGGCTTCAAATTAGGGTATGTGTTCCAAATATGACAAGAACAAAAAAAATATGGGACGGGCGAGTACAAAATTATATTAATAATAGCATTATTTGTGCCCATCGGTGGGTCACGTTACAAGGGAAATTAAAAAATAAACGTGACCCACCGGTGGGCACGCCGTCTCATACGTGTTAAGAAAAGGTACAAGAAATCAATTTGATCTAGTCTAGCTTCAATTTGTTCCACATTTAATAATAGGTATGAGTCCGTATGAGGATAGACCAAAAATTAAACTTTTAGTCCTACTTCATCTTCCAGACATTCACAAATGACTTCTTCCTCAGAGTCATTGGAAATACTTTCAGTTTGGAGCATACTTTTGT
>CM044961.1:9430148-9486270 GCA_024516035.1 Bactericera cockerelli | reverse complement strand
AACGCACACACAACACCACCACACACACCATCCACACACACACATCCACACACACCACCACACACCACACACACCACACACCACACACCACACACCACACAACCACACCACACACACACCACACACACACACACACACACACACACACACACCACACACACACACCACACACACACACACACACACACTACACACACACCACACACACACACCACACACACACACCATACACACACACACACACACCACACACACACCACACACACACACCATCACACACACACACACCACACACACACACAACACACACACACACACACACACAAAAATGTCATTTAGGTTTAAAAAAAAACCTGAATATTTTTTGTCGCCCATCTATTTTCTGGCCTTCCCCGGCGTAGCTCAAGAATGGCTCATCAGAATTTCGCGATCAATATGTCAAATGAAAGCCTAAACCCTTGCCTAAAACTTTCTCGCTCTGAGTTGATAGGTCGTCACTTCAAATTTCGAGAAAAAATGTCATTTAGGTCAAAAAACGTGAATATTTTACATGTTACCCATCCATTTTTTTACCTTACCCGGCGTAGCTCAAGAACGGCTCATCAGAAATTCGCGATCGATATGTCAATTGAAAGCTCAAGCCCTTGCCTAAAACTTTCTCGCTTTGAGTTGATAGGTCGTCGCGACAAATTTCGAGAAAAAATGTCATTTATGTCAAAAAACGTGCATTTTTTTTTGCGTCACCCATCCATTTTTATCCTTACTCATTGTAGCTTAACCTCAGGGAGATATAATCTAGCCTAGAAGAATTTCCTGATCCAAGCGGACCTATGTGCAAAATTTCAGGTTTCTCGGTCAAACGGTGTGGATTTGTATAAAGAACATACATACACACATACATACATACACACATACAGACAGCTTTCTTTTATAGATATAGATGAGTTATTGACCTTTTTCTTTGAGTACCAAATATGGTACTCATGTCCCTTGTGATAAAACTGCATCAATAATTCATTTATTCATGCAGAATACAATATTGCTAATATAAGAAAAATATAATTTGCTCATTTGATTCTTTGCTAAATTTGTTTTTTTTTTCGATGGGGGTTCCCATATTATGAGGAACATACAAATTTTGTTAATTTATTTTGTCTTCATATAATTAGTTATTCAATAAAGTTGTTCTATTCGGTAGTGTTTCAATCATTGTAAAAAAATCTCACGTGTTTTTCATTATTCTAATAGGTAAAACTGAGTACCATATATATAGAGTACTCACCCCCCAAATTCCATGCCTATATATCCATCCTAATTTACACAAATTTCAGAACCCAACACTCATACATTGTTCCCAGGGACCACTAGAACCTATGTCCCATACAAAATACATAGAAACGAATACCGTGGAGAGTATTCGTGTTGTCAAAGGAAGGAAGGTCGTGAATACCACAGGGTACTCATGTCCTCAGAGCAATGTTGGGTGAGGGTTATATATGGTACTCATGTCTTTTATGGAAAGTCAGCTGAGGGTCATATATGGTAATTATGGGCTCAAAGTGTTAAGTATATTATTTATTACATTTTTTTCTAACACAGAACTATAGTTTCATGGAATTTGTCCATTTTGTGAGAAAAAAAATAAAAGCACTAAAAACGTCACCTGACAGACTTGAAACAGAAAATATATGACTCGCTCTCTCTCTCTCTCACTATTCTCTCTCCTCTCTCCCTCTCCCTCACTATTCTTTCTCTCTCTCTCTCTCTCCTCTCACCCTCTCTCTCTCTTCTCTCGTCTCTCGCTCTCTCTGTCTCGCACTCTATCTCAACTATCTCTTCACCCAGCATCACAGTATAACAATGTAGCATGATATATAAAAACCCGTCCCATCACAATAATAATAACACATCTAATACAAGCTCAAGCAGGATCATAAAAAGACCCCTCCCCTCTCATCCACACCCCCCCCCCCCCCCTGTTCTACCATACTGGGGTTCTCAGTTCGAATACCTACCATATTATTATTTAGTTTTACGACCAATCGATTTTAATCTTCACTGAAAGAAGGAGGATCTCTTTTTTTTCTCTCCTCTTTTTTTTTCTCTCTCTATCTTCCTCTTTCTCTCTAAAATCTAAAAATCTTACATTACTTTCCGCTAGTATATTTCACTCACTTAAAATTAAAAGAATTTCTATACAATTTGACGAATTAGTCCGAGAATGCAACCAAGCCCTAGACCATAGGGTAGCCCCGGTACCACGCAGAAATAATCGAACCAATATTCAACACAACGGAAAATGGAGCTATAATATGAGGTATATTTGAAAAAAAAGTTTGTAAGAAAAAAAAAAAAAATCAGTTCTCAATCATTAGATGCATAGACTTGAGAATTAAAGGAGCAAGAAAAAAAAATAGACAATTTTCTGAATTTTTTTTTTTTTTTTTTTTTTTTTTTTTTTTTTTTTCTCAATATAAATCCCACTTTGGGCATTTATTGAGATACATTACAATCTAGATTAAATCTAATAAGCAATTTTATTCTAAAAAGGTTATAGTAAAAAGTAAAATATATGTACATAAACATAAATATTCTTAATTCTAGTTGAGGTGGTTACATTTTGCGCTGTACCGTTACGAAGTATAAAAGTAATTTATACTAGTTCAAATGGTTTGTTCCTCTTTAATCTTCTAACAAGGTCTGAAACATTGAGAAGATGAACGGCCTCAATATTTTCATGTACCTCTAGCTTCTGTTGATGTTTTGAGGCATAAATTTGCATTGTTTCTCTAACTGACTCAACACCCAAGTCGCGGTGCAGTAAGTTGTTCCTAATGTACCATGGGGCATTGACAATGTCCCTTAGCACTTTGTTCTGAAATCTCTCTATAATGAGTCTGTTGGATGCGCTGGTACAGCCCCAAAGCCGGATACCATAGGTCCAAACTGGTTTCAGGACCTGGTTGTACAGTAAAAGTTTATTCTCGATGGGAAGTGGAGAGTAGCGTCCCATTAGCCATTTCATCTTGTTGTACTTCATATCAAGTTGAGTTCTTTTCTTCTTTACGTGTTCTTTCCATTTCAGTTTTGCATCAAGAGTCATTCCCAAGTATTTCGCTTGATTCGAAAAGGGAATGATTTTGTTATTAATGTAAATCGGTATGTAGGACTGATTTCTGTTGGTAAAATCCACATGAACCGACTTACTATCATTTAGTCTTATTCTCCATTTTGAAGTCCAACTTTGAAATCTGGAGAGGGTTTGGTTGAGTTCTGATGATGTTTCTTCGGTATTATCTCCAATTACCAAAAATGCTGTGTCATCAGCAAATGTGGCAATAGTGTTTTCTTCTTCCTCAGGCATGTCACTTGTGTATAATAAGTATAAAACTGGTCCAAGTACGCTTCCTTGGGGAACGCCTGCACATATTTCTTGCAGTTCAGAATATGCATCTTCATGTTTAATTCTGAAATACCGATTTGAGAGGTATGATTCAAGAATTTTTGCAAGTTTTTCTGGCAACATTTTTTTCAACTTGAATTTCAAGCCTTCATGCCATACTTTATCAAAAGCTTTAGTTACGTCTAGAAATACTGCGGAGCATACTTTCTTTTCTTCTATTGATTTTTCTATCAGATGTACAAGTCTGTGCACTTGTTCTATGGTGGAGTGTTTCGTTCTGAACCCAAACTGATGGTCTGGTATAAGTTTCTTGTCAGAAATGACTGATGTTAAACGCTTGTATAAAAGTTTTTCGAACAATTTTGATAGCACAGGGAGCAGAGAAATGGGTCTATAAGACTTCAGCTCCTCGGGTTGTTGTCCTGGTTTCTGAATCATGATTACTTCAGCAATTTTCCATAATTGCGGCACGTATTGTATCTTGAAGGCAGCGTTTATGATTTGTGTTATCCTACCGCAAGCTTTCCGAGGGAGTTCCTTGAGGACTTGACCTGTTATTAAGTCATATCCAGGGATTTTTTTGGATTAATTTCTTTATCAATTGTTCTCTGTAGCTCTCTTACTGTTATGCAAGGGATGTAGTAATCCTCTTCTTGATATAGCATATGTGGAAGAGGTTGTTCATTAGAATCTGGTTCGTTAGAATTAAATATTTTTGATAAATATTTAGCAAATAGTTGACATTTATTATTATTATCACGGATCCATTTACCCTCCGAGTCTCTCAATGGTGGAGATTGAATAATGGGTCTTTTGAGTGGTTTAATGGCTTTCCATAATGAGTAGTCTGAATTGTGATCTGGGGAAAGCTCGCTAAGAAAGGTATTAATTGATTCCTTTTTTAAATCTTGTATTTCTTTACGCACCTTTTCTGATAACTTATTGTAAATTGTTTTATGCAGATGGTAGCGAGTGTTCTGCCACTTCTTCCGTGCTCTCCTTTTTTCTTTTATGAGTGTAACAATTTCTTTGGGGTAATTTATTCCATGAAGTTTCTTGAAAACTTGAGGTGTATTGTCCCACGCAGACTTTTGTATAGCATCAACAAGATCTTCAAGAGCTTGATCGATTTGGTCTTCCGTTTCCAGAGGAGAATTTAAGGTTATTCTCTTTGATAGATTTATTTTGAAGCTGTCCCAATCAGTTCTTTTGTTGACCAGAACTGGATTGTTTGGTTTTGTGATAATATTTTCGCTGATGGTAAGAACAATAGCCGAGTGATCAGAGCACAAGTCAAGATGTTCATCAATCTTCATGTAGTTAGCAGAAATATTTTTGTAGATAAAAAAAATCTATTAGATCTGGTATTTTTTGAGGGTCTGTTGGCCAGTAAGTGGGTTTTCCTGTGGATACATAGTCTCCATTATTTTCTTTCAAAGTCTTAAAAAGAATTTTTCCTCTTTCAGTTGTCATGCGAGAGCCCCAATGTAGATTCTTTGCATTGAAATCTCCGCCTATGATGAATCTATTGCCAATTTCTTTGAAAATTTGATTGAGATCATCTTCTGTTAATCTTTTCCCTGGAGGACAGTAGATTTTTTCTGAATTTTTTTTTTTTCCCTGGAGGACATTTTCTGAATATGTTTAAAACATGAAGAAAAAGTAGAAAAATCAATCGATTAATGTTTAAAAACACAAAAAAACTTGATTAAAAAAATTGTAAGAAATATTCTACATAATATATAATAAAAATGTTATTTTTATGCTTTGTCTCAATCTAACCATGATATTAAAATTAAATGTATGCGGGGTCAACAGCCTCACGAAAATCGTCTATATCTTGGTGTATGTATAGTAAGGCACTAGCCTCAAGGTCTTTGTTGTGATGGGCGCCTTCTAAAGAGTCAGACTTACATATTGTAAGCTCCTTTAAGCCATCCATGCCATCAACTGATGGCATCTGTTTTCATCAGTATATATCATAAGGTGGTGTATCATGCCATCAGTACAAATCATGCCAAAGGCACTATATCACCACCCTTCATAATGCTTTGCTATTATTATTGTAAAATTGTAACATGTTTATTGTATCTGCTTCTTCTTTCACTTTGCCTTTTCCCAAACCTACTTGGGGTTGTCGTTGTTGAACCTCATGGTTGATGTTGAATGAATGGTTGTGGCACAATTTTTTTAAGGCTGGATTCCCTTCCTAACGCCAACGATACTATTTGATTTAATGTCCTGATTAGGACGGGAGTTTTACCTTCCAATCCCTGGGAGTCGTACCAGCTATCCACATTAACATCACCTAACCTAGGTAGGGCTGGAAATGCCAGCCTCATGTGTTCGCAGGGACTATAATTTTCTGTGCGATAAGTCTGATGCTCTAACCGGGACGGAAGTCGAACTCAGGATCTCTGGACTACGGGCAGTATTCACAACCGTTACGCCACGGAAGCTTGCATGTTTGTTGAATAAAATACGTAAATAAAGCGTGATCTAAATTGTTTATAAAAAAAAAAATAAGAGAAGAGAGAAATATTACGTAGATGAACATATCAGAACATTGTATATCATAGACTGGTAGATCCCGGTAGATCAGTGGTCAAAACACAGAGTCGACATACGTCTTAAGCTTACTACTGGAATAATGGGACTCAATCTGGCAGTATAAATCAGGCGATATTATGTATGATTTTTTATTTGTGGTGAGGCACAAGGCATTTTCACAATCTAATTACATTGATTTCTTTTTACTCTGGTAATGCCGCCACTGGTCGTTACTCATGCAAGTAACTACTCATTTTTCCTCACGAGGTATGAGTATACCCCGAACATCCAAGTATACAGAGCAGAAAAATTCCTGCCCCGCTGGGTATCGAACCCAGGTCACTATGCGTGCAATGCCTAGCGCGCTAACTCACTCTGCCACGGTAACTACTAATAAGGTGATATTATTACTATAGGTAGTATTAGGTACCTCCACAGCATATTATAATAATAATAGTACTATTAAGTGGAAGGTAACAACTAGGCAAGGATAATATTTAAAGCATTTTCTACCACCTAACCTTCAGAGTGTTATTCTTATATGGTCGACACCACTGCGAAAAAAAATCTGATCAATTCTACTGATTACTTTATATTATTTTCAAACTAGCGGGCTGTCGCCCGCTTTGCGGGCCGAGGCATGGCCGTGAAAGCAAAAAATCCTTTTTCGCCAATGGCAGGTGTTGTAGTGGGAGTTTCGAAAAATTCCGTCTTATTGCACATCTAGACTATAAGACAAAGCTACCTACCAAATTTCAGCTTCCTAGGACTTACGGTTTGGGCTGTAGAGCGATGATCAGTCAGTGGTCAGTGGTCAGTGGTCAGTGAGTGTCTTTGACATTTATATATTAAGATTGAAATAAAAATCAGCTGAATATAATTGAATGGGTGAGTAGAAGAACCAGGAATGTCAAAAATCGACTTTTCAGGAAAGCAGAAATAAGATTTGTCTTATTTTTGCTTTCCTGATGCTAATGAGTATAATAAAATTAAATTTTACATTCCTTGTTATTCGACAAGATTCTCACAACTAGGTACTAATACCGCTAGCAAAAGTAGTCAGTTATTTTGTTACATTCCTTGATTTAAATCAGATTTTTCTTCCGCTTCCCCCACTTTAAAATCGAAAAAAAATTATACTTTTAAGGGGTATTTCTCCTTCATATTCACAGAGATGATAGAAAAGAGTGCATTCTTTCTTATTCTACGAAGAAAAAAAAATCGATTTTTGACATTCCTGGTTCTTCTACTCACCCATTCAATTGTCATGCGTTAATCAATACTTAGCCAGTTCTGGAAACAAAATTTTGAGTCATATTAATGAACAAAAAAAAATACCGACACAAAAACTAAGTTCCAGAATTTTTGTGTTCTAAATTCGCCGTAATCTTGAATAGATAAATTAGAAGACGTTGAAAAGACATGAGCAGGAAATCTTGAATCAAGTCAAAGGCTCAAGAGGAGAGTTCTGATGGAAGTTTGAGCTAAAGTCCTAATATAGAAGTTGATTCCGGGAGTCGAACCTGAGAAAGGTAGAGGTAATCTATTATTATTATTAATAATAATAATATCTACTGGAAGTAATTAGACCTTATTTAATATTATTTTATTTCGCAAACATTTTGCCTTTTACAACATTTTCTTCAATAATCACTTATATATAAAGCAAAGGAAATTGATCGATAGAGCGCCGGACTTGTATTATGTATGTATAGTTTTAAAGAGGTCGACTCTCATTCAATTATTGATACCTATCTCTAATCATCTATAACCATCAATATCACCAAAAACCACACTTTGGCGCATTTCGCAGATTTTTGGTGTTTTTGGCTAAACGGTTCGTCAATTCCAATGTCCGTTTTTCCATGCAAAATTTATATGACGGTACCTTCATTTTTTTTATGGTATTAAAACGAAAGGTAATGTCGAAATCTAAATCTGGGACAGAATCTGGGTGTCAATTACTATCTGTGACTGCTGTCCTTTGGGTTTTGCCAGTCTCTAGCACTCCACTCCCATCTCCCATCCACTCTCTTGCACTCTACATGTCACAGCTCCACTCTTCTGATTGCCCCATCCTTTCCTCTGCTCACCTTATCAAGTACGTATTAAATCACTCAAGTCAGAGGAGTTTACGCAGAAGACATTTTTTCATTAGCTAATGAAAAAATCCAGCAAAAAAAAGAGGTATATTAAGGGCTTGGATGAAGACAAGAAGGGTGTAATGAAGGCGTTACAAGAGATACCCTCAGACAACCTTGGAAGAAGAAGAAAGAGGGTATGATGATAAAAGAGAGAGATACGGAGAGAAAGATGGACGGACGTTGATAGATGGAGGGAGAGAGAAATGGATAGAGAAAAAGAGAGAAGGAGAGACGGAGTAAAACACAGAGAGAGAGAGAGAGAGAAAGAAAGAAAGAGAGAGAGAGAGAGGGAGAAAAACACAGAGAGAGAGAGAGGTAACTAAAAAGAGATGAAGAACATTAAGGATAAGGGATGCACGAGATTCGAAGAAAAGGATAGAAGATAAGCAGATGAAGAGAGAGAAGGAGAGGAAAAGCATTAAGAAGATTTCAGGCAGGATTTTCTATTTTATGAGCTCTTAAACACCACCATCTTCACCCAATACTTGACACCTCCATTTTCACTATTAGCACCACTATTGTACACTTCCACCCCCAATACTATAACAATAATAATAACACTCTTTAGCGAAAGGTAACCACCAGGCGAGGTTAATGCTCAAAGCATCTTCTACCACCTAACCCACTTATTATTATGTGGTCACAGACTCAAATTAATGAGGAAAAATTCATGCACTGGATGGGATTCGAACCAACGGATCCCAACACTACTTTTTTTTAAAGATGAGTGTTTCACAGCCTTTTTTATTTCGTAGCCTAATTAACAACTTAACAATAGTTAACAACAAAAAATAATAGAACCAATGCACAAAATAACCTTAAAATTATCACAGCACTACAGATTGGGGTTACGGTTGTGAAGACTGCCCGTAGTCCAGAGATCCTGAGTTCGATTTCCCGTTGGAGCAGACTTTTCGCACAGAAAATCCTGTTCCCTCGGAACATGTGAGGCTGGCACTTCCGGCCCTACCCAGGCCGGGTGAGGTTAATCTGGGTAGCTGGTACAATTCCCAACGAATGGAGGGTAAAACCCCCGTTCTGTCTACCTCATGTCAGGACTTTGAAACCAAATAGAATCAATGGACATGAAAGGAGCCTAGACATTAGATCCGGGCGTCCATATAATCCTCTCACCACCCTGATTTAGGTATCAATACCTATCTCACGGACACGGAATTATTATTATTAGGTACTACAGATTAATTATTATTACTGACACCACATCTTAATTAAGTACATGTACAACTCTTACAATTGATTATGAGAAAACATGAAAGGAATAAATGTGTTTATGTATAGAGCGCACGAATAGCTCAGTGGTTAAGCACTCGCTTGCCATGCGGTAGGTCCCGGTTTCGAACCCCCGCCCGACAAAAATTTGTATTCATGATTTGGTTACAGTTCTTTGTAAGGGATACCTTCCGGTGCGCTCGTGTTGACCCAGCACCTAAATTGGAATGATTGTGTCATTTCTCGCCCATCAGAAGGGAGGCATACTATACGGGATGGGCAGGCTGCAACACAGACCACAAGCGTCTACAGTAGGTCCTGTTTCATGGCTACGAAATGAAAAAGGCTATGAAAAACTCAAAAATAATATTTAAAAAAATGTAGTTTTATTTAATTATACTATCCAATGGGACAGTATATTTAGGGTCCATCGGTCTATTGTAGATCATGACTGTGCAATATGCGTTTTTTTTGTAGTTTGCTTATTAAGTATATTTTTTTTCAACAATAAGAATACCAAGACTTCATATGTCATTGACCTGAGGGTGTTTTTTAAGAACATTCATTTCCTTCCACCCAAACAAGGGTCCAAAGAGCTTATGCAAATGAGCCGCAACCCTTTCTTTAGAAAGCGCTTTCGATGGGGATATTGTTTTGGAAACATTAAAAGAAAAAGTTTATTGAATCTCAAACTCATTTAAATATTATTTCTCCACTCTAATGCCTGACAAATCAATTAGATTTGCGTTATTTGTTTGTTTATTTTTTAAAATAGAATAAATGGTTGTGGGGTTCTATTTTATTGATATTATATTACCACGCTTATATATATAAAGACAGTATTTATTGTTAAGTACCGTCAGTGCTAGAATTTTTGTAACCAGAAAATTATTGTAAACGTGTATAGGTAAACAATTTGTTTACAGATTGTATTCTTTTTTTTTCCTTCAGATAATATATATTTCTGTCATTTGCAATCCAGAGGGCAAAGTACTCAGAATTCTTGAGCAAATTTCCTCTCTGGATTACAAGATTTACAAGTGACATTTTTTGGAATAAGTATGATAGTGTCTTTGGTTCTCCTGTATTTTGTTTACAAATGTTTCCTATACCTTGTTTATCAAACGCATTGTTTCTTTTGCCAAATAATAATAATTTTATACAAATATCTACGTCAGGTGTCTATGGTGAACTGTGATATCACGATTGTGATAACACATAAACCTTATATTAGTATCTAAATACTTATTCATCCCAAAATTTATTTATTATATAATTATGTGTGCTTGTTTAAAAATGTTTTTTTTAAGTTATCATATTTGTGTTATTTTTGTTAAATCACTTTCGTTTTATCACAACTACTCAAACTTGCTTAACTAAATCTACACTGAATCCGGAACTTGAACCACCGACCTCCAAATTACAAGTCCGCCGCGCCCTTTCTTTTTTTAACAAATTTTTATAGATGTATTTTACTACGAGGTTTATAACATACCGCGCCTTTTCGATCAAGCTACTGAGGTCAGCAATTATTCTGTAGTGTACTTGTTAATACATAATTATAATTTTGTGCTTGTGTAATCAGAACTCTCAAGTATATCAAGTGCACTGGTAGTCAAGTGGTTAACGCGCTGGCGCTAGTCTGGTAATCCAGGTAGTGTAGGGATCCGTTGGTTAGAATCCCATCCAGTGCATGAATTTTTCTTCATTAATTTGAGCTTGTCACCACATAATAATAAGACTCCAAGGGTTAGGTGGTAAATGCTTTGAGCATTAACCTCGCATGGTGGTTACCTTTCACTAAAGTGTATTATTATTATTATCCGTATAACAACCTGTCACATGAAGCTCCCATCACATCTCTACATGGTGTAACCTATCTATCCGACCATATACCTACAAGCTCCAGGATTTACAACCCAAGAGGGACTGAGCCCAGGCCAAGCACTTTGTAATTTATGGGCCCCACGTCCAACCAGGGACCCCCGTCGTAAATTTTCGTCCGGGTTTTTATGGCATCCCATAAGATTGTAGTCGGAAATAAATTGGAAAAAGAAGAAGAAGAAATGCAACAAATATCTTCTGGAAGATTAAATCTAGAAAAAAATCTTTCCCTGGGATGGTGGGAAGTTGGGAAGATCTGATATTGGAAGATTTTGAAAGTTGTTCGTTTTTTTTTCATCGCTTTTGGGAAATAAAAACCGAGAATTTCTGGGGTTTTATTGTTTTGGATGTATCGTTAAAGTATTTATTGGTTTTTACTTATTTTGTGTCTATCTTGTTTATTCTGAGCAGTGCAGTGAGAGGGATGCTTCCTCGACGAATGAAGTATATGTAGCTATGTAGCTGTATGTAACTATGTACGTCTGAATCTTAGCTGCGTTTTGAGATAATCTCAAGCATGATTTACCATTAATATTACCGGTCAAGACCTTCCTTATTTTTTTTCTTAGGTAAGTCACCATGGCCGAGTGAGTTAGCGCGCCAGGCATTGCACGCACGGTGACCTGGGTTCGATCCCCAGCGGGGCAGGATTTTTTCTGCTCTGTTCTTGGCTATTTTGGGGTCCACTGGCTGGGGGACTATAAACAGGCAGTAGAACAGCATTGGCTTGGTTCTGGGAGCACTTGTCAATTATAGCCTCCTTATAAAGACAGTGGTAGAAGTGCTGAGTCATTCCTCCACTGTCTGGCTACCATCGTTCACGATGATGCCACTATATGATGGTGATGATGATTTCAAAGAGTTCTGTAGATGATGGTGGAAGACAAAACTAGAGGCTTCTATCTCGCCCCTTGCTTCATAATTAGTTAATATTGTAATAATTTGACCTCTTTGTGTTATAAAGAAGATTAATTTCTATAACTTCTTTATGACACATAATTTGTATTATAAATTATGTAATAAAGAGATGTAATAGAGACCTCAGTAGCTTGATCAATAGGGCGGCGGGCGGCGGACTTGTAACCTGGAGGTCGGTGGTTCAAGTCCCGGTTTCAGCGTAGATTTAGTAAAGCGATTTTGAGTAAGTTATCATATCATATTTGTGTGAATCACTTTGTAATGTCACAACTATACTCAAACTCTCGCTTTACTAAATCTTCGCTGATTTTGGAACTTGAACCACCGACCTCCAGATTAGAAGTCCGCCGCCGTCGATCAAGCTACTGAGGTCGATTTAGTTCTCCTTATTATACTTACTTAATAACACAAACAAGTTAAATTTTTACAATATTATTAAGTGAAATTTTACAATACGTAATGAAACAAGGGCTCATATAGCTGACCGTAGCTTAGTCGAGTAGTTGTGATATCACGAAAGTGATTAATACAAATATTATGATAAATTTAACTTTAAAACTTCATAAGGAGAAGTATTGTGCAATACCACAGCACCCCTCCATACGATATCAATCCGATATCAGATCAGAATTATGATAAGCTCAGCGGATGGCGATGGCGACATATTGAATCCTCCCAGCATCCTAGAGGTTTTGGGGATTTTTAATTTATTTTTATTGCCCGAAGAAAAAAAAAAGAATGGAATTTTATTTCTACAGGGCTCACATTTTTTTCCTCAAAAAGAAGAATATAAAAAAAAAAAACAAATATGGTGGACAATCTTGGGTGAGTCAGGTTGATGAGTTGCAAACAGGGTGGTGCATCCGCATTATGGACGTTTTATACCTATATTATGTATATTTATATGTATATCTCCTTTGGCTTCATCCATCCCCTATTATTAGGTATTGTATTAGGTTATGATACTATTCAGGTGGGCATTGTACAATATCATAATAATGATAATTATATTATTCTTTAGTGGAAGGTAACCACCAGGTGAGGTTAATACTCAAAGCATTTTCTACCACCTAACCCTCAGAGTCTTATTTTTATGTGGTCACAAACTCAAATTAATGAGGAAAAATTCATGCACTGGGTGGGATTCGAACCAACGGATCCCTACGCTACCTGGATTACCAGACTAGCGCGTTAACCACTTGACTACCAGTACAAACTCATGGTTCAGTTTGCTTTGGTTTAGCACATTGTTTGCGGCTGGATGCCCTTCCTAACGCCAACGATTTCTATTTGGTTTTAACGTCCTAATCAGGACGGGGGTTTTACCCTACTGATCAGGACGGGTCTTATACCCTCCATTCTCTGGGAATCGTACTAACTACCCACATTAAACTCATCCAGCGGAACTGAACAGAATTTTTTGTTAGAAAATTCTGAATTTTTTGTTAAAAAACTGCTAGACCCGGGATCAAACTCGGAACCGCTGAACCACGGCCAGAAGTCTGGCCTTGATCGATAAGTCGGCAGACTTGTATTCTGGAGATCGATGGTTCGAGTCCCAAGTTCGCTCAAAATTTAGCGGTGTGAGATTGAGTAATAAAATTGTTAATGACGATAGTGATTAAAACAAAGTGTATATAACTGCATAACCTTAGTAATACTGTGAATTCTGTTTGATTTCAAAAGTAGAGAACCTTTTGTCATAAACATAATAAAACATAATAAGATTGATATTTTTGGTTCACCCGATTTTATTGAAAAGATATTTTTTATGAATTTTATCCAATATATACTGAATAAAAATATGTGATATTATTACTCGTAATGCAATTGGAATACACGTGTCGACTTGAGGAGCTAATGACGAAATTATGATAAAACTCTACAGGATTTCCTACTTTAGGGATTTGAAATTATGTGGGCATCGGTTGTTTTTTTACTGAGGAAGATTGAGAACATATCATTCCGTTTCAGAGAAGAAGAAAAAATACATTGCCAATTATGGACACAATATACTTCCTCGTGATTGGTTCACATTGTGATATTTTGAGATTTTATACTAAATCATTTGTATCTCTAAAACAGCTCAACCAATTTTCATCAAATTTGTTTTAAACGGTAGAATACCGTCTTTCCAACATATACCTACGTTTAAATCGGGTGTACCATGCATAAGCGCATAGGTAAAAAGTTAGTATTCAGGCGCATGGTCTCTATCACCAAGAACCGTTAGTGTGAAGTTAATGAATGGAACCATCTACAGAATGTCTCTTATAAGTGTACAAAATTTTGTTGAAATCCGTTCAAAAGTTTCTGAGATTTGCGCGTTACAAGGAATTTACTTAATAGACCAACAGATCGACACAAAACCAAAGTTGCTCAGGAGGTTATAAAACGAAGGTTGAATGCATCCGTTCAAGATTACTGGAGTTAAACAAAACTCAGTTAGGTTATGGATAGATGAGTGACCAGTGTAACTGTGTAACCATCATTGTTTCTTTCCTTTTTCTAGAAAAATTCAGAATACGTCAAGATGAAAATATTTCCAGATCATTGTTCAAAAAATGACTTTTGTAATTTCTAATCAAACAAGAGATGTACACTTTTCGGCGGTTAGGAGGTTATAAAACGAAGGTTGAATGCATCCGTTCAAGATTACTGGAGTTAAACAAAACTCAGTTAGGTTATGGATAGATGAGTGACCAGTGTAACTGTGTAACCATCATTGTTTCTTTCCTTTTTCTAGAAAAATTCAGAATACGTCAAGATGAAAATATTTCCAGATCATTGTTCAAAAAATGACTTTTGTAATTTCTAATCAAACAAGAGATGTACACTTTTCGGCGGACTAACGTTAATTTTGAGCAAAACATGATAGGTGTTAGTCAAGTGCTTAACGCACTAGTCTGGTAATCCAGGTAGCGTATAGGGATCCATTGGTTCAAATCCTACCCAGTGCATGAATTTTTCCTCATTAATTTGATGACCACATAATAATATTAAGACTCTGAGGGTTAGGTGGTAGAAAATGCTTTGAGCATTAACCTCGCCTGGTGGTTACCTTCCACTAAAGAGTATTATTATTATTTTTAGAATGTCAGATTTGGAATTCAATTATTTATATACATAGACTAGCGGGCTGTCGCCCGCTTTGCGGGCCGAGGCATGACCGTGAAAGCAAAAAGTCCTTTTTCGCCAATGGCAGATGTTGTAGTGGGAATTTCAAAAAATCCCTAATATTGCACATCTAGACTATAAGACAAAGCTACCTACCAAATTTTAGCTTCCTAGGACTTACCAGTTCGGAGAAACAGTGATGATCAGTCAGTCAGTGACTTTGACATTTATATATTAAGATATTAATAATGAAATTTAATAAATAAAAATAACATTTTCTATCTACGATTCTATTATTCTGCCGAGGCAAGCCAAAAATCAATCATATCATGTGTTAATAGAAGAAAAAAACTACCCCACATTTTAATGCTCCTGACAGATAAATGTAAAACTTGTCGTAAAAAAAGATTTATAAAAATAAAATACGAAAAATAATAATGAAGAATTTCCTATTTTCACATTCTTATCCGACCTGTTTGTTGAAAATTGAGCTATCACTCAAAGACTTCAAATTATCTTCACTTCCTACAAACGAACAAAGAAAGAAAGAAAAAAAAAGAAATGGTGTTAATGCCAGAAAAAGATTAATGCCATCTCAATCGATCCGTCAAGTCAGCAAGATTGATGAGTTCTATGGGGTCCGTAATCTTCGATCTAAGAGATACCCATTATCTAATGGGGAGAGCCAGGAATATCTTTGTCCCTTTTTGATTTGAAATTACAAAGATGGTGGATTTACGTTTGACAGAGAAATATTATTGACAAGAATATATACCTACAAAAAAATGGTAGATTTTTTTGGGGTATTTTATCGTCGCTTTCAATTATACATTCAAATAGGTATATGACGCGAGTGATATGGAACTTTCTGTACCAAGGTAATATCTCGATAAACACACTTTCTAAAAATCAAGGAGAGTGAGATAAAAAAGCGAGCATGCCAACCCCAAATAAAGTTTGGCAAATGAAATACGCACTTTGCAAATTAAATTTTAATGACTCTTTCACCTCCTCGGCTATTTACATAACATAAGATCTGAAGGGTGAAATAGAAGGCTACAATTATATAGGTACATATACCTTTATGTATACTTACAGGGTGGGGCAAAAGTCTGGAAACCCCTGAATAACTTTCGAATAGCTTCTTCGATAAAATTAAAATTTTGTATGGTAAACCGGGCTAATAAGACCTTCTTTTGGAGTGGGGTCGATTTTTGTTACCGGCCCCCATGTCGGGGCCAGGGGGGCCAACTTCATTTTTTTAAATACGAACCCCCACCTTGCGATACATTTTTAGAAAGGTCTTTAAATAAGAAATACATTGGTATAAATTTTATTTTTTCAATATTAACTGTTTGCAAATGGCGTCCAACTTTGTGTATGCAGTAAAGTCTGGAAACCCCTGAATATCTTTTGAAAGGGCTTTCTCAGTAAATTTAAAACTGTGTACGGTAAGTCGGAGTAATTAGCCCTTTCCAAAAATGTATCGCAAGGTGGGTAAAAAAAATTGGTCCCATTCTAATAAAAGGTCTAATTACCAAGGATTACCGTACACAATTTTAAATTTACTGAGAAAGCCCTTTCGAAAGATATTCAGGGGTTTCCAGACTTTTCTGCATACACAAAGTTGGACGCCATTTGCAAACAGTTAATATTTAAATAATAAAATTTGCACCAATGTATTTCTTATTTAAAGCCCTCTCCAAAAATGTATCGCAAGGTGGGGGTTCGTATTTAAAAAAATGAAGTTGGCCCCCCTGGCCCCGACATGGGGGCCGGTAACAAAAATCGACCCCTTTCTAAAGGAAGGTCTTATTAACCCGGTTTACCATACAAAATTTTAATTTTACCGAAGAAGCCATTCGAAAGTTATTCAGGGGTTTCCAGACTTTTGCCCCACCCTGTATAGGTGCTAGGTGCATATTACTAGTACACTAGTACTCGTATATTTATGTACATATAATAATATATACTGGAGAAATTATATACGAGAGGAAATGGAAGAGCACATGCATTTGAAAAAAAAGAACATCACAGGATAATAAAAAGAAAATGATAAAAACGAGAAGAAAAAAGTTTCCTCTATTTTATTTTACCAACTTTATGGGTGTCGTCATTTTCTTGAAACTTTTTCCTCATTCGAATCCCAGAGAAGTTGAAGCAGGGAAAGAAATGTTCAAGAAGAAGAAAACGGAAAAAAACGTTAGACAGTGTGGTAGAGAGCATGGATTGTTGAGTTGGTGACATGACTGACAGCGTAGTCAAAGGGGGGGATTTGGGCGGTCAAACTTCAAACTAGATTTAGACTAGACGGCGTGGCGGGAACTGCACTGGTAGTCCAGGTACTGTAGGAATCCATTGTTTCGAGTCCCACCCAGTGCATGAATTTTTCCTCAATTAGTCGTCATTTTCTTGAAACTTTTTCCTCATTCGAATCCCAGAGAAGTTGAAGCCGAGGAAGAAATGTTCAAGAAGAAGAAGAAAACGGAAAAAAACGTTATACAGTGTGGTAGAGAACACGGATTGGTGAGTTAATGACATGACTGACATCCAATAGACATTCCAGCGTGGGTAAGGAGGGATTAGAAGGGTCAAACTTCGCACCACATTAGCAAAAAAAGAAGTCCCGGTTTCAGCGTAGATTTAGACAAGACGGCGCAAACTGCACTGGTAGTCAAGTGGTTAACGAGCTGGTCTGGTAATCTAGGTACTGTAGGAATTCATTGGTTCGAATACCACCCAGTGCATGAATTTGAAAGATTTTTTTGTGGATAAATGTTTTTAGATGCTGTTTTTAGATGCTGGGGCAGACAGAGATGGTCGTATAAGGAAATTAGAAAAATCGATCTTTCCTCCTCTGATCCTGAAACCCCTCCATCGGAAATTTATGCGAACGCCAATGCATGGACACCTTGGCAATACACGTTCTGCTGGTTATTCGCGGCCCCACTCAGGCTTAGTGAAATTAACTTGAGTATCTTAATATATAAATGTCAAAGTCACTGACTGATCATCGCTCTACAGCCCAAACCGTAAGTCCTAGGAAGCTGAAATTTGGTAGGTAGCTTTGTCTTATAGTCTAGATGTGCAATAAGACGGGATTTTTCGAAATTCCCACTACAACACCTGCCATTGGCGAAAAAGGATTTTTTGCTTTCTCGGCCATGCCTCGGCCCGCAAAGCGGGCGACAGCCCGCTAGTCAGCTATATTGCTATAAGTTCCAACCTAGGTCCAAGTTTTCTTTGGAAACTAAATTATTAATATCTATTTTTTTCCAATTTTTTATTTCAAATGCTTTGTCTTTGTCTAACAAGAGAAACCCCTGCCAGCAATGATGTCAATGGGGTGACCCTGCCAGCAATAGGGTTGTCATTATATCATCATCTATATCATTAAACTTTTGAGACTTAGGGATCTTAGATAATTCTAGAAGGGTGATATTACGAGTAAGTAATTCAAAAACTTACGTCCATTAGGAAAAACTGAATTTACTTATTTGGCAATGACATAAAAACATATACAAATATATCTGTATTACGACTGAGAAACCATTAAATCGTGATTCATTAAAGTCTTTCAAAGTTTTCTGGATGTGAAAATCCAAAAAGTTTGTTTCTTGAGGAATGGTTTTTGTTGAACAACATTTGTACGTTGAAAATTTCAAATCATTGCTCGTTCTTCAAAGCACTGAAATTTTGGGACAATTCCATGCTTCTGAGAAAAATGAAAACGTATAGAATTTTGAAATGAACACAAATAAAATCACTGATTTTCTAAATAAATATGAAATTTGGGTGACCATCCGACTTCAGTAGCTTGATCTATAAGGCGAGGGACTTGTTACGTGGAGGTTGGTGGTTTGAGTCCCGAGCATGTTTGTAATACTAAATAATATTAATAGAAGAATTCATATTAATATATAAATTATTTACAATCATTGTGATGAGCACAAAATACATAATATATAAGACAGTTGATAAGTTACTATTATAAAACTTATCGCGATAAAAGATGCTACTTTTGTGTAATCAAGCTGAAAATTTCAGGTTATATTCTGAAATTTTCAAGTTATATTCTGGAATTTTCAGGTTATATTCTAAACTTGACTTATGGAGAGATGAAGAAGAAATCATCCAATCAAAAAATGTGGCGATCTCAACAAAGCGTAGCTTTTAGAATATGATGATGATCCTAGACATTTGAACGCTGACATGAGCTATGATCAGATTGATCAACTAGTTTTTTTTTTTTTTTTTTCTGGAATTGGTTGGCAAAGCCATTCCATACAGCCATTCATCAACTAGTTAAACTGCTGTTAAAAACACCAATGACTCCACAATCACCCCCACAACACACCTAACTAAAACTACCCGAGCTTGGGAATCAAACCAGCGACCTCCAGCAAGTCCACTGTCAATTTAGGTCGAAGGTATTGATGGGTTTAGTTTCAGTGGAGATCCAAATGCATGGAACCTTTGCGAGATCCATAAAAAAGGTTCATAAATATTACTTCCGAAAATTTCTAGTATTAGAAATCGGAAGGAAGTATTGGATCCATTTTTGTAAAAAAAAAAAAAAAAATACTAGCCTGACCACCAACTTTTTACTTATACACCTATGTATCATGAACGGTATACCCGATTTTGATGAAATTTTGTAATAATGTTTGTATAAAAAAAATACGAAATTTTTGACAAAAAAGTGAAAAAAAAGGTCTACGACTTGTCGATACAGCATTTTTTTTTTGTAGAAAAAATAGTGTGCTACCAAAAAAAATGAATTTGAAGAGAATCGGTTAAGACGTTTTGTAGATACAAGTGATTTAGTATAAAATCTCATTTTTGCACGTGTTTACAATGTGAACCACAATCACGAGGAAGTATTGTGTCAATGTTTGGCAGTGTATTTCTTTCTCACATCGGAATATCTGATTTACATATCAATACATATTTTTTATTCCAATTAGTTCCATCAGTCTGATGAGTCCAAACTACCCAAAAATAATGTAAACAATGAAGAATTGGTAAAAAAAAAAAAAAAAAAAAAAATCGGCTAAGTTAATGTACCTAACCTATGCACAATATAGTCTGTGGTACCTTCAATAGCATTTAAATATTTATTGTTTGTTTGTTTACATGTCTATGCAAATCAGTTCCGGGTTCAAAGACCGAATGCACACCTAGAAACGATTTATCCTTTTATTTCCGACTTTGTCTGGAACCGAATACCAAAGAAAAGGATTGTTGTTTTGGTTTTGTGGGAATCTGGTGATATGATGTGTTTCTTTTCCAAAGCAGGATTGGCATGGGCTGGTGCTTTCTAATTATGTAAATGAGGGTTGGTGAATTGCTTACATACGAGTAAATGGTTGTAATAATACTTTTTTATTTTAACCTACGTAGGTCGTTTAAATTTGTTTCAGTGAGAATGCTTAGTCGTACGAACCCTTACAAGTCAGGGTAACTTGCAGTTTCCTAAGGGATTAATGACTCAAAAAGAAAAAGTTAAAGTCCTCACGATGGTTGATCGCACATAGAAATATGAGGTTCAGGGCGAGCGAACTTTCAAATAAAGTTGGCGGGAGACCATCATTGCCCTCTCCAGGTGTAGCCAAAGTTATCATATTTGTGTAAATCACTTTTGTAATATCACTACTCAAACTCGCTTTTCCAAATCCACGCTGAAACCAGGACTTGAACCACCGACCTCTAGGTTACAAGTCCGCCGCCTTATCGATCAAGCTACTGAGGCTGTTCAAGCTGGCTGCAACAACAACAAAAACTCGAATGAAAGGAAATCATTATCTCCTAATATTCTTATCTTCTTTTCTATCTTTTCAAATCCTCCGGGAAATCCAGCAAGGCCTCCCGAGTCCCTATCCTTATCCTGTTTTCAGGACTCCTTCATCTTAGCATCAACATCATCAGAGCTCTCCCTGACTTTATTACCCTCAATCCTGATGATATAATACTACTATTATTATTATTGTTAATCATAATAATAATAATGCGTTATTTTTCTCCCCAGGACTTTATCGCACTCTCTCCCGTCTCCTGAATTTCTTGTCAACATCTTTCCCTAATTTCTCCTGTCCTTCCATCAGCTTCTCTTTTCCTGATCTTAACTTTTCTTTCTTCCAAGGTTTTTATTTTTCTGAGCACCTCAAGCTCGGCATTCCTTTCACGACCAGCATCTGTAATGGACGAATTGTCCTCCTTTATTGTCCACTTGTTTTAAAATAATAAAAAAAAAAGAGATTCAATTCTTTCTCGTAAAATTCTTTTGATTGTTCTTCTTTTTTTTTCATTCTTCGATTTTGAACGTGCACAGAGTACTACCTCTGAGCTCTTTGAGTTGATCCTTTTTTTTTACTTTTCTTATTTTTATGTTTTAATGACGATCGTAAAGCAGTTAACACAGATTCGCAGCGCTTCGTAATTGTCAGTCCTAACAAAGTCTCTTTTGAATAGTATTCTAGTAATTACTATTATGCATTGAATGTTTATTAGTGTTTCAAAGCAAAATGTAGTATCTTTGGTCAAGTATCAACAATACAATTTTACATAACTCCAATTAATAATTTCCATTTTGGATCAAGTTATTAATTTTCTTTTTTGTATAAGCTTTCGTTTATTATCTAAAAACAAGTGGATAACCATTTTTTCCTTTGATAATCCAATTTTGATAATTTTATTTTGTAGAGGTTTCGTAAGCTAAAAAAATCACGCGGACAAACATATAAAACATTGATTTAAAAGTGATTTATTATATCTTAGTGTTTTGCTCACCTTTTTTAATGTAAATTTTATCTATTAATATTCTGTTGGATTTAGTGCAATATACCCATTTTTTCTAGAACATCTATACTAACCCAGTACCGTCGTCATTTCTTAGCAATTCATCTCCTGTGGTAAGTGGAAGCTACGCCTACATCACTTAGAAATTATTATTATTAAAAAAATCAGGTGCGGCCAGTGCTATATAAGCAGCACCCCTAGACGAAAAAAGAAAAGAGAGGCTTTTCTCTAGAATAATTAAGGTTATGTAATAATAATAATGCTTTTTCTTTGTGTTATTATGTCACAATTTTAGTGGGTAGTGCAGAATTATAGGACTTTACCACTTTAATTTACAATATCTTGTATTATTTTTTTTGCCTAAGATTCTGCCACTGGTCGCTGCTTCACATTAAAGTAGCTACTCATTTTTCCTCACGAGGTATGAGTGGACCCCATCCAAGTACAGAGCAGAAAAAATCCTCCCCCGCTGGGAATCGAACCCAGGTCACCATGTGTGCAATGCCTAGCGCGCTAACTCGCTCTGCCACAGTGACTACTAATTAAGCTTATATCCTTTCACACGTACGGAAATTGACGGATTTGGACCGTACAGTCCAAGATCTTTAAAATTGGACCGTGCGTGTAAATTCAAACTCCTCCGTCGTCTCCTGGACTGTGAGATATACCAATTTGGACCGTAAATCTGAAGAAGGTCTGGCAGTCCAGATCAGTCGGCCCAAATCTGTACATGTAAACACAAACTTCATAACTATATGGACTGCTCATATTTGAAATAAAAAGTGTACAGACAGATCTGGACCTTATAGGACTAGGACTGGCAGATTTGGACTGCCGGGTCGGATCTGATGATCCGTTTCTAAATTTGTTACACAAAAATGGACTGCAACTGGACTGAATATATGAAACTACAATAGACTATACTTCTCGTAGAGTGTACCTACAATTCTTAAGGATTAAAATGATCGCTTAAAATATCAAATTTGATATCACCATCACCTGCTCAAATCTACTACCTAAATATAAGTACCTATACTTGTTTTTAATATGGGTGTAACGTCTCTTTCCACTCGATAGTCACACGACGGGGGCTTAACCCTTCATTCGCTGGAAACTCACAAACTAGCTACTTAAATTAACTCATCCAGCCTGAGTGGGGCCGGGCTGGGAATAGTGAACATCAAATGGGTTCGAATTTGAATGGTCAACCATCATCCAAGTCCTAACTTCCACTCACTGGAACGTTGCTTAACTTCAGCCTACTACTACGTTACTTTCGAAAAGGAATTTAAAATTAGATATTGGAGAATATCGGAGTTTTTCATTTTTCGCGACAGGACCTCCGTTACAAATCTGCGCCTTACTAAAATCAAGTCTACTGAAGTCGGATGTATCTATTTTTAAAGACATCCAGTGATTTATTTTTATTGTGTAAATTCAAGAATCTAAACATTTTCCACAGAGGCACTGTCTCGAAACTTCGTGCTTGGACCGAGAATAATTTGAAAAAAAAGGATTAAGAAAATGATGATGATATTCGATATAAATAAATGAAGTCTAGTTCCAGGGCATTATCTAAATTGTTTGAGAAAAATCTACAGCTGCCATTATATAATATGTGCCCCACACCATAGGTAATAAATAATTTTAAACAGGAGGAATCTTTGTTGTGTGAATCTGGGCAATTTAGATAATTTGAGCTGAAACCAAAATGGATTCAAGAAATACCTAGCTATGATATAAGATGCTTGAAGTTTCATATACCTAAAACTATTTCAAATGTGTTAAAAAAAAATAATTTAGATTAGTATATACCTATAGGTATATATAGGTATGTGCTTGAAAATTGAGAGTTTTTTTTAGGTTGGTACTTAAAATTTAAAAGTCCTAACCTCAATGGATGTCGCTTATTGACGGAATGAGCACTGGTTCATCCAAACTGCCCTCGACCCTGGCTCATTATAATGGTAATGGTAGTGTTTTCTTTAAAAAAATATCATTTAAAATAACAATGTCATGTAACAATAACTCAAACTCGCTTTACTAAATCTTTGCTCAATTTGAGACTCGAACCAACGACCTCCAGGTTACGAGACCACCGCCTTATCGGTCAAGTTACTGAGGTCTGTGGCGATTATATATACATATATTATTATAATTACCTAATAGAATTTTTGCACCAATGCCTAATCAAACCTTAAAGAGGACTATATTAACCTCGTATACAATATATTAGCCGGGCCTCGATATAATAAGAGAACGATTTTCAGGTCCAATTCATCTCCATTTAATTATTATTATACATATAATTATTGATCTTTATTAGGAGGACAATATTCACAGTTCAAATTTTTGAGAGAAAAAAAAAAATCAAAAAACTTAATGACAAAGAAAAAATACTAATATCCTAAAAAAAAAGGATGGGGTTATTTCCTTCGGCAATCTCTTCCACCCAAACCTTAACATAAGTGAAAATAACCTCTTTATAGGAGAAACGTGGATATAAGAGAGAGAAAATTCCGGCCCTTAGTTTCTCTTACATCCAGGTTGACCAGGTTCGGCTGTTTAAGAGAGAGAAGAGAGAGAGAGAGGGGGGGGGAGAGAGAGAGAGAGAGAGAAGAGCACTACATACCTTACACATAAATGTATACAGACTGGCAATACAAGCGGTACATAATATTATGTATGTACAATATGTTGTAGTTTCCCCACAGTCTACAATGTGGTATGTTGAATAATGGCTGCGATAATTTCTCACCGAGTTTATGACCTTTAAATTGATGCACTCCCAGGCCAAAGAGGAGACTGTATATACTTATTACTAGTGTATAATATAGTGCTTACTATATATGTATATACATTTAATATTTATGCTTATTAGACATGTAGGCATATGCTATTTTCTCTGGGTATCTGGACTGCCCGTAGTCCTGAGAATCAAATAGAATCGTTGGCGTTAGGAAGGGTATCCACAGCCGTAAAAATGTGCCACAACCAACCATCCTCAACCATGAGCTTGAGCATCGAATAGTATAGACCATGCTTAGGCGGGATATAAGAAAGAGGAAAAGAAAAAAAAGTTATCATACTTGTGTTAATCACTTTCGCGATATCACAACTACTCAAACTCGCTTTACTAAATCTTTGCTGAAACCGCGCGGGACTTGAACCACCAACCTCCAGGTTACAAGTCGATCAAGCTATTGAGGTCGGTTAATTTAATGTCTTAATTTGAGTTATTCAGGACGGGGCAGGGGTTATATCCTACAATCTCTAGGAATCTTACCTATCAGCTACTTACATTGACCTCACCCAGCCTGAGATGGGCTGGAAATCTGGAAACACTTCTCAGGCACACAATGATGCCTTTAGACAGAAACCCATTATAAGCTCCGGTGAATCTACCCAGTATGGACAAAACACTTAACTCTATATTCCCAAGTGTTTAAGTGCATTTTAACGACTCATTAAAACGTTCAAATGCTCGGCCGAGGAATTGCAGATGCAATTATCCACAGCTTGCATATCGTGATTTGACATGGGTGGTGCAATGTTTATAGCTGCTGGTACTTTGAGCTTACTTTGTAGCATTTGTAGCGGTTGAGTTTGTGAACCTATAGCGAGTGAGAGAGCGCTCGTCAAGAGAAATTCATATCATAGGTGACATAGAGTTTGTGAACCTATATAGCGAGTGGGAGAGCGCTCGTCAAGAGAGATTCATATCATGGGTTGTTGTGCCTGTTGTTTTACACTGGGCGGCATGTGCTGGGCATGGGATGGGTAAGGTACAACACAGACCACAAGCGTGTGCAGACGTGTAAAGACTCTAAAGTATCTGCTGTTTCATGGCTACGTCTACAGTAGCTTCTGTTTCATGGCTATGAAGTAACCCGAGGCATGGTCATATAATTTTTTTTTTTCTTCATAAATATAATACACTACACGCAATGAGGCATTTTCTTACATCGTTTTGGACTGAGGAACAAGAAGAAAGCATTGAATAGAATCCCTCAGCTTTGAGAGAGAAAGAACGATAAAGAATAAATTGGTAAAGATGGCTGTCTCCCTCTTTCATGAAAGATTCATCCTAGTTTAGAAAAACAGGAACAATATGGGAACTGTAGGATGCTGAGTAACCCATTCTTCTCTAGTCCTTTTCACTACCAGGGTGATGTTTATGAGGGTCTGTTTTTAATTTACCGTCGCTTTCAACACCAATGACTATACCAAGACGGGATTTCACCCTCTAATTGCTTAAAGAAACGCACAAACTAGCTACTCAAATTAAATTCACCCAGCCTGGGTGGGGCCGGGAATTGCCGCACCTTTCCAAATCCTAACCTCAATGGATGTCCAAATTTTAGTGAAGGAATGAGCACTGGTTCAGTCAAAGTCCCATCAACGCTGGCTATAAGGCTGGCTTATAAGGGTCTGTTTCCTGGTATATAGAATAGACATAATATATAGTCATATACCTACATAGACATACCTACATAATTTGGTATCGTTATTTTTATGCTGTTGTTAGGTGTTATGAAAGGAGAAATTATTAGAAATAAGAAAGAATGGTAGACAAAATAATAATTCAT
Organism: Bactericera cockerelli; assembly: GCA_024516035.1. Taxonomy (NCBI): domain Eukaryota; kingdom Metazoa; phylum Arthropoda; class Insecta; order Hemiptera; family Triozidae; genus Bactericera; species Bactericera cockerelli. The sequence continues at coordinate 9,459,637 of CM044961.1, read as the reverse complement.
CTTTTAACAATGATTTTTTTGTAATTTTTTTTGGACCGAAAGGGCACCTAGAGAAAAAAGAATAAATTTAATTAAATGATCAAACATGGCTGCCCCCCCCCTTCCTCCCCCATTTTCTATTGAGAAATATTTAATAGATCGCCCTTTATGAAATTAAAAGCAATTTATAAACATCCATCCGGGGTCCAGAATTTCAAAATTTTGCTTCCATACTGTTCTTTAGATTATATTTTCACTCATTTAATTTATTTCAATCTTGATTTATTATTTTATAGTTTTTTTTCGTTCTTCCATTTTTGTATTAAATTTCACATTGGTAGCATGATGCATGGGTGAGGTGCTGAGAGATTGGTAATAATATTTTTGTTATTTGATGAGGGTGTTTCTTTAGAACAATATGATACATACATATATATTTTATATTAATTCGATTCTTGGATTCCATGATTTTCATGATTTCATGATGATATTTTTATTATTAAAAATACACACACATATGAAATAGGGGCAAGATTATTGCTCAATTATTGCTCATGGCAATCTCTTCCAACCAACCCTTTTTATATTGATATTGTTAACAATGTGCATTGGTAGTAAAGTGCTTAACGCGCTAGTCTGATGGTAATCCAGGTAGCGTAGGGATCCGTTGGTTTGAATCCCACACCCAGTGCATTAATTTTTGCTCATTAATTTGAGTTTGTGACCACATAATAATAAGACTCTGAGGGTTAGGTGCTGGTAGAAAATGCTTTGAGCATTCGCCTGGTGGTTACCTTCCACTAAAGAATGTTTTTATCATTAATGTGTCTATCTTTCAATGGTCACAGAATTTCTTCTTTAAAATCATTGACAGAGTTACTGTAGTGCTAATATCGTGACAAACAATTCTGCAGGCACACGTTGTAACCTCACCCAACCTGAATGGGGCCGGAATTCGAACACGTACTGCCACTTTTACTACGGATGGGCTCATATCATATTTTTTTGTCAACCAAAAGTTTCGTGGTTCGTGTCATACATATAAAATCAACTTCCATACCAAATTTCAAGTCTAACTCTTATTAGCATTCTCAAGATATCTTGTTCATAGACACACGGACGTACGACCAATGCCCGATAATAACTTTTTTTGGTATCCTGAGGCTATGGATTCGTCCAGATTTGTGAAAAACTGGGTAGGTCAAATTTTCGATGAATACAACATTTTTCTTATTATAGGATAAGGAAAGTAAAAATAGAAAGTTATCATTACTTGTGGTTATCACTATCGTGATATTCGTCATATATTATCAATTTATCAGCATCCACTCAAACTCGCTCTACTAAATTTTTGTTCAACACGGGACTCGAACCACCGACCTCCGAGACCCTATCGATCGAGCTATATACTGAATCGATATACTTATATAACGATTTACAAAACTATACCACATCTAAATATTGAATAAATATTGATAATATTCAACAGAAAAACAGAAAAACATAAAATGTGTTTCTTTGTGTTATTATACTCGTATCACATTTTTAGTGGGTACCTAATAGCGTAGAATTATAGGACTTTACCGTATCTTTGTTATCCGAATATCTAATTGTTGCCTACAATTCCGCCAATGGTCGTTGCTCACATTAAAACAGCTACTCATTTTTCCTCACGAGGTATGAGTGGACCCCGAACACCCAAGTACAGAGCAGAAAAAATCCTGCCCCGCTGGGGATCGAACCCAGGTCACCGTGCGTGCATTCTAACGCACTAACTCACTCGGCCACAGTGACTACTGATTTAGAAAGTAGATAACGAACTATTGATAATACATTAATAATATCAGAAAATAATTTCACTCTGAAAGTTTTAACTTGATGAACAAATGAACCCCTTCCTAACAAACGCGCCTGACTTCATATCTACCTTCACGATGGTTTCACGTGTTACTATGGCAACCAACCAACAACTCCCTTCATGAATCATTCTTGAACATGGCCGCGTAGAGATGAACCAATGAGAACGTGTTATTATCAGCTGCTGAGCAGAGCAGGATATTTTGTGTTTTCTTCTAACCAATGGTATTATAGACCGCGCCCCTCGATAGTATGGACGGTCAACTGTTGTCATGACAACGTAATATGTTTCTGTTTCCATGTTGTTTCAAAATATCAGGGCTGCAATTAATGGAATTTAGATAAAGGGTACGTTAGTTTTTTCTTTACCAGTAGTTCGTTCTAGAAACATTTTCTACTCTCCAATCTCCGTTTCAACCGTCACACAACAAACTCTGATTGGTTATTGCGTTCAAATTAACCAATCTGAGTGCGTTGTGTGACAGTTGCAAGGGAGATTCGGGAATTCGGAGAGTGGAAAGTGTTTCTGGAATGGGCTACGGGCATTTAACAGTTTTGTTTTTAAATTATTCCTACCTTATATATCTACATGATTTTTATTTTGTGAGGAGGGGTTTTACATTTTAGATCATAGGTTCTAATAGAGGTATACACTATATACATAGTTGAAGAGCAATAGATGAAGGTTATGAATTTGATTAGGTAATCTAATACTGTTTCATAGTTCAGGCCTAAGGCTGCTACTCATTTTTCCTCACGAGGTATGAGTGGACCTCGGACATGCAAAAGAGCAGAAAATATCCTGCCCCACTGGGAACTGTATATGTAATTATGTATATATGGTTTATTTATTTATTTAGAAACTCTTTATTAGTAGGTAGAACATATATACAGACAAATAATGGTAAATATAAAAATAGACAATATTAATAATATATACAAGGAAAAAAAAAAAACAAAAACAAAATATATACATATGTCCTAACTAAAGGGCGGGGTTATTGCCTATGGCAATCTCTTCCACCCAACCCTTGAAATTCCACAAGAGGGTTTACGGGATAGTGTAGGATTAGGCAATCTAATCTTGTTTTATAATTCAGACCTAAAGCTGCTACTCATTTTTTGTCACGAGTTTAAGTTCAGTGGACCTCGGACATCCAAGTAGAGAACAGAAAAATCTTGCCCCGCTGGGAATCGAACCTATTAGGTCACCATGAGTGTAAAGCGCTACACACTCGGCCACGGTGACTATACTGTGAGATTGACTATTTCCAACCAAACCTGAAGAGCGTAAAACATATATCATAAATATAATATACCTACCTAATATTTAATTTAATTTATTATTTTATTTGTACAATTGTATAATTATACTATACGAAGTCACACATAATTACATACAAATAAATATTATATAAATTCTTAGCTAAAAAGAAAAACTATAGGTATGTACCTTCACACAGTAAAAAGTCTATCCTGTCTAAGGTAGACCTGAGTATATAGCTAATAGCTAATAATATATTATTATTACCAATTCCCAATGTGTTAAGTGTTACTTAAGTGCTGGGCCATTAAATAATAAATTATTCTGCACTTAATTTACAACCCAACCAGTCCACTAACCTAATCTCAATGCCTAAACCACCATGTCTAATATAATGTATTTTCTATTCGTCCATAAGGAGAAACAGATTTGTGTATAAATTACCTTCAAACAGATTACCTACTCAAATATGTTACCAGCAGACTTGAGCTGACAGACAATGTATTTCATAATATATGTACATACGAGTATACTAATACTATAGGTAATGTACCTATGTATATGTATTTGTATATACATATACCTATGCATGAAACACGTTAAGTTTTATGAACATATGTACTTCACAATAGCCATGTAAATACTTTATCAAATTTGTCTGACACAATGTACAAAGAGATTTACAAGCTGCATTTTACAACTTTTGGCTTTTTATGCTGCCTCTTAGTCTAATGCAGAATTCTGACACATTGAATGCATCCCTGATGTGGGTTGTGACGCATATCAAATCCAATGATTTTGAGGTATTCACATATAATCTCTCTTTGCAAAATTATAGCAGGATAACCTATTAGATACAACATTTTTGCCCCTCCAGGAGCGGCGTTCTCGAGATATAGGTATCTACATATATTACATTCACCTAGAAAGTTATCATATTTGTGTTAATCACTTACGTGATATCACAACTACTCAAACTCGCTTTACTAAATCCACGTTGAAACTGTGACTTGAACCACCGACCTCCAGGTTACAAGTCCATCGCCTTACCGTTCAAACTACTGAGGTCGGTTATTACATTTACCTACCTAATATTATTGAACATTTTAAGGTATACTTTAGTTAAACAAAAAGTAATCATATTTGAGTTAATCACAATCGTAATATCACAACAGACAAAAAGAAACAGAGAGCATTTTCTCAAGTCCTATGAGCTCGTATCCAATGAAAATCATTATACATTTTAGAATAATTAATGCATTATTATTATGACTGGCATGGTAAACAAACTCAAACTCTTTAGATATTGGAAAGAGGAATAGCTATAAATTCTACTTTAGTGCAGTTTATGTGGAAGTCCAAGGTCCAAGGTTCACTCTCTAACGAACACCCTATATCTAATAGGATATTCTAGTAATTCCTGCGCTACTTTGGGAACACTCTGTAGTCACATTCTAAATCAGAAATATTCAAGGTTTTACTCTCTATTGAACACCCTATATCAAGAAGGATCTTCTAGTTATTCCTGATGCGCTACTTTGGGAACACACTGTAGTCACATTCTAAATCAGAAATATTCGAGGTTTCACTCTCTATTGAACACCCTGTATCGAGAGGGATCATGGAGTGAATTCCAGGCTCCTTACAATTCCTGCGCTTGACACATTTGTTGTAATTTATGGGATGGGTCAGGCCCGGAGCTTAGGGAATCCTCTGGGGGTCTATTTCGTGCCTGACATAGAAGAGTCTTCAATTAAATTCAACGTCCTAGAGCCAAATTATGAAACAGTATTAAAAATATCAAGGATTCGTTAATCCTAATAGCCACCATCACATAACAGCTGATATAAATGCGCTGTGTTTGGTTGAAATTCTCACCTGAGGGCGTGTTAAGGTAGGATTAGTTAACACAATATATCCTGTTTCATAATTCAGGCTTCAGTTCATCACTTCACATGGCTGGGCTACTATAAATAACCACAGTAAATAATCCAAATTAAAATCCAAAGTCAGTTTATGATGGAGCCCAGCATTTGTTATTAGACCTATAATCTTGTCAGTTTTTTTTTCTAAACTGTCGAATATCATTTTTATGATAACTAAAGTTTTCCCTATGATTAGGTAGTTTTACCATTTTGTTGACCATGCGGGGACTCATAATGAGTCTTGATTTTCGAAATAAAATTCTAGGTAATTGGTCCTCGTTGTATACAGGGTGGTCCAGAAAGTTTGCACCAAAATGATAGGGGTAATAAAAGAGACCATTTCCAACAAAAATATTCCCGGACATTTTCCTTTATTTTTTGTCGTTTTCAAAATGGCGGCCAAAACGTGTGTTTTTCAAATATTCCGACTTTGGTTGGCTTTTGATTTTTTTATTTTTTTCTGTACCATCTAGAAAAAAACGGATTGCATTTTTGAATTGAAAATAAAATTTTAATTAAAATAAGTTAAATTAACCCGTTCAATGTTTTAATAATCATGCTCATTTAGGCTGTCAACGTTCTGAACGCACATATTTGAAAAACACACGTTTTGGCCGCCATTATGAAAACGACAAAAAATAAAGGAAAATGTCCGGGAATATTTCTGTTGGAAATGGTCTCTTTTATTACCCCTATCATTTTGGTGCAAACTTTTTGGACCACCCTGTATAACTATTTATACCTATGCATTATTTACTTTCATGGGTTTCGAACCCAGATCCTTAGCTAAACCAGTCTTGTCCAGTGAACTACCCCCACTATCCTACCCCCAAGTGATCTTTGGAAAACAATCCCTGAGTGTGAACTCCTTTACAAAATGTTAATCCAACACCCTTCTCTCATCTTGAGCTAACTAACATAATCATCTGTACTTTTATAAAATGTAAACAAGGTCCGTGAAGATAGCACCCGACATTGAAGCTAGAATTTTGTACCACCTACCATAATAATGTACTAATTATGTACTGTTAGGAACAACAAACCCCGAATTTTGTACTCCAACCGTAACCCCAGGAGAGCGGTTGAAACATGTCGGGTGCTAACTTCACGCTAGCACCCGACATTGAAGCTAGAATTTTGTACCACCTACCATAATAATGTACTAATTATGTACTGTTAGGAACAACAAACCCCGAATTTTGTACTCCAACCGTAACCCCAGGAGAGAGGTTGGAACATGTCGGGTGCTAACTTCACGATTTTAACCGATGGAGCTAGAATATTGTACCGCATACCAAAATAATCTCTGAATTATGTACTCCCAGGAACAACAAACCCCGAATTTTGTACTCCAACCGTAACGCCAGGAGAGAGGTTTTAACATCGAAAAACCCACCCCCCGCCTCGCCTATTGAAACGCAAATCAGATGCAGAACTGTATGGAACCCCGTGCCTCTCTCATTGCAACGAAGCGATGGGAGCAGAGGTGCGGGGGGACTCCACGTTGTTCTCATGAATTAAACCATAGGTTCTCAAACGGTGGTACTCGGGGCAGTTTCAGATGGTACGGGAAGCCATTTTCAGTTGTACACAAAATATGATAAAATTTTGACCGTACACAAAGACCGTGAAAGATAATATATGTTTAACACTAGTAGTTAAGTTGATTTTTTGATGAAAATCAATATCAAGTCTCCACAAAAAAATAATAAAAGCCCTTCTACCCTTTGTTACCACATAATTATATGTGCGAATCTGGCTTTTCATGTTGTATTTGTAAAACACAAATATAGGAGCAAGTTAGAAGTGTCCTCTGACATTCGCGTTAAAATGAGTAACATTCAACCTGATTGGACCGACCTCAGTAGTTTAATCGATAGGGCGGCGGACTTGTTACCTGGAGGTCGGTGGTTCAAGTCCCGGTTTCAGCGTATATTTAGTAAAGCGAGTTTGAGTAGTTATGACATCACGAAAGTGATTAACACAAGTATGATAGCTAATAAAGTAACATTCAGCCATTGATGCAATTGTTTCTGAGAAGAGTAGGTATATTATAATAAATGTAATCTCACAGAATTTAGATAGGTAGACCTTTCCATTTTTTTTCATCGCAGATAATTCAGATGCAGGCGTTGCTGACGAAGATAAACAATCGTTTATTGATGTGACGTTTATATTACGCTCACATTTCTTTAGTAGGTATGTACCTACCTTATCTTTTACCTTCAGCTTCTTTGTGGAACTGTGTTAAGTACGATATTATGTAATAAGTTATCATATTTGTGCTATTCACTTTCGTGATGTCACAACTACTCAAACTCGCTTTACTCAATCTATGCTGAAACCGGGACTTGAACCACCGACCTCCGGGTTACAAGTCCGCCGCCTTATCGGTAATAACATAATGTCATACTCTGTATACCTATTACTGTTTACTTTTATAATAAATCATAAATCGCTTCTGAAATTTTCAATTTTATATTTTCCTTTTTCCTAACAAACGGAACACTGTGAACTCAGATTTTCCAAACGTCGTGGGTTCGAATCCAAGTGAGGACATGACAAATACCTTCTATTTGGAATTCTTTTCACATGATTTTGGCTTGCTGCTGGGAAAATGAGACTTTAATAGTTCTAATTCGGCAGTATAAACAAGCCGATATTATTATTATTATTTATATAATTACATGTTATGATTAAGTAGTAGTCAAGGTGGCAGAGTGAGTTAGCGCGCTAGGCCAATACGCACGGTGACCTGGGTTCGATCCCCAGCGAGGTAGGATTTTTTCTGCTCTGTACTTAGATGTTCGGGGTCCACTCATATATATTACCTCGTGAGGAAAAATGTGTAGCTCTTTTGATGTGAAACAGCGACTGGTGGCGTAATTATAGGCAAAAAAATCGTACAAGATATTGTATACTAAAGTGGTAAAGTCCTCTGTAGCAAATAATAATAATTGCAACTTTACGGTTGCTAGATAAGGTTTATCTAGCTTTATTCGGGGGAGCGGTTCCTGTTTTTGACTTATCCGCCTCCCTGTTTTTGACTTTTTTTTTGTTATCATCCTGTGTGTTTTCTGTGATCATGTTGTTATCTTCCTGCTAATTTAACCACAGGAAGATACATTTAATTTGTATTCGTGTCTTTGTTTGTTGGGCAGTTTGAGTTAAGTCATTGTCTAGTCAGTGTTGTATATTGTATCCCCCAAAAATACACTTCGTGTGCAAGAAACACCAAGAAAATTAGAATCCTTCAAAAACAATTACCTTAAAACAATTGTCTAAAAAGGAATTGATATCAAATGAATGCCAAGTTCTTATAAACTGGAAATCATTTGCCAGGAAAGGAGTCTCAAGCACAGAAATCAAACTGAGGATTGGACATTATGTCCCAATATTCTGCAATTTATTAACGCTAAAAGTTAACATTAAAAAACTTAAAAAAACTGCAGAATCTGAGTGAATCTGCCTATCTCTCTCTCTCTCTTTCTCTCTATCTCTCTCTTTCTATCTGTTTCTATTTCTATTTCTATTTCTCTCTCTCTTCTCTCTTTCTATCTCTCTTTCTCTCTATCCCTCTCTTCTCTCTTTCTATCTCTATTTCTCTTTCTCTCTCTCTCTCTCTCTTCTCTCTTTCTTTCTCTCTCTCTCTTCTATCTTTCTATCTCTCTATCCCTCTCTTTTCTCTAATTTCTTGAGAACATGCAACTATCCTATGTCGAAGGGTTTCCAGATCAGGGTCTATACAGTTCAGTACGGGGACAGGATCCTAGAATACCGTGTACCTAGTCTACTCAACACTTACTGTCAAGGTTTTTTATCAGGAGACCTAGGGTTTATACAGTTCAGTACGGGGACAGGATCCTGGAATATCGTGTACCTAGTCTACTCAACACTTACTGCCAAAATTTTCTAGAAGAAAACAATAAAATAAGGCTCAAAAAAAAAAATAAGAGATAGCATAATGCGAAAACAGTACCTAAATGTTGTATATTACTCAAATTATCACAGTATTAACTAGATAGAATACCTTTAGATAGAAACCTATAATTTTATTATGTAGGTAAATAATAATGATAAATGGTCATGGGATGATTAATTGGTCAATTTTTTACATTTATTTAGCAAGCATTAAGAGAAGAGACATCTCCCAATAAGTTATACATTAGCTTAGGAGATTATTGTATGTAACTAAACTTATTGTATAATAAAGAAATATATTCAATTCAATTCAATTCAATTCTCTCTCTCTTCTCTCTTTCTATCTCTATTTCTCTTTCTCTCTCTCTCTCAACTCTCTCTATCACCTCTATTCTGTCTCTCTCTTCTCCCTATCTCTCTTTCTCTATTCTCTCTCTCACTATCACTCTTTCTCTCTTCCTCTCTCTGTCTTTCTCTTTCTTTTTCTCTTTCTCTTTCTCTTTGTCTTTCTCTTTGTCTTCCTCTTTCTCTCTCTTTCTCTCTCTCCTCTCTCTCTCTCTCTCTCTCTCTCTCTCTCTCTCTCTCTCTCTGTGTCTCTCTATCACTCTCTATCGGGTGCCAACTTCACGCCGGACCAACATGTACAAAGTTCCAAGTATTTTTTGAACTTGCCCTACAACTGCATTGCATGGTCATATCACGACGGGGTGTTTACCCTCCATTCGTAGGAAACTCACAAACCTGCTACCCACATTAACCTCACCCAGCCTGGGTTGGGTGAGATTAATGTGTTAAGCAACGTTAAACAACGTTTATCTCGCTAAACGTTGCTTAACCTCGGTGATCCTGAGAGAACTGGTGCATTCAACGCGCCAGCGACGCCACGCTGGCAATTTGGAGTTTAATGTTCCTGAAAAATATTATATGTCACAACTTGGTGGGTAGCGCTGAATTATAGGACTATACCACCTTAATATACAATATCTTGTACAATTTTTGCCTATAATTCCGCCACTGGTCGCTGTTTCACATCAAAAGAGCTACTCATTTTTTCTCACGAGGTATATATTATAATTATATGAGCAGAAAAATCCTACCTCGCTGGGGATCGAACCCAGATTACCGTGCGTGCAATGCCTAGCGCGCCAACTCACTCTGCCACCTTGACTACTACTAAATCATAGCATGTAATTATATAAATAATAATAATAATAATAATAAAATCGGCTTGTTTATACTGCCGAATTAGGACTATTAAAGTCTCATTTTCCCAGCAGCAAGTCACGATCATGTAATAAGAATTCCAAACAGAAGGTATCTTGTCATGTCCTCACTTGGATTCGAACCCACGACGTTTGGAAAATCTGTGTTCACAGTGTTCCGTTTGTTAGGAAAAAGGAAAATATAAAATTGAAAATTTCAGAAGCGATTTATGATTTATTATAAAAGTAAACAGTAATAGGTATACAGAGTATGACATTATGTTATTACCGATAAGGCGGCGGACTTGTAACCTGGAGGTCGGTGGTTCAAGTCCCGGTTTCAGCATAGATTGAGTAAAGCGAGTTTGAGTAGTTGTGACATCACGAAAGTGAATAGCACAAATATGATAACTTATTACTTATTACATAATATCATACTTAACACAATTCCACAAAGAAGCTGACGTTAAAAAATAAGGTAGGTACATACCTACCAAAGTAATGTGAGCTTATAAACGTCACATCAATAAACGATTGTTTATCTTCGTCAGCAACGCCTGCATCTGAGTTATCTGCGACGAAAAAAAAATGGAAAGGTCTACCCTATCTACATTCTGTGAGATTACCTACTCTTCTCCGAAACAATTGCGAATGTCAGAGGACACATCTAACTTACTCCTATACTTGTTTTTCAAATACATCATTTGAGAAAAGCCAAATTCGCACATGTACCTAAATGGTAACAAAGAGTAGTAGGTACAATTTTGTGCACCTGACATTGTCCCGAGTACCACTGTTTGAGAACCTATGGTTTAATACGTGCTTGGACAACGTGAAGTCCCCCCACACTTCTGCTCCCATCGCTGCGTTGCAATGGAAGAGGTGAGGCGCGGGGTTCCATGTAGTTCTGTATGTGATTTGCGTTTCAATAGGCGAGGCGGGGGGTGGGTTTTTCGATGTTAAAACCTCTCTCCTGGCGTTACGGTTGGAGTACAAAATTCGGGGTTTGTTGTTCCTGGGAGTACATAATTCAGAGATTATTTTGGTATGCGGTACAATATTCTAGCTCCATCGGTTAAAATCGTGAAGTTAGCACCCGACATGTTCCAACCTCTCTCCTGGGGTTACGGTTGGAGTACAAAATTCGGGGTTTGTTGTTCCTAACAGTACATAATTAGTACATTATTATGGTAGGTGGTACAAAATTCTAGCTTCAATGTCGGGTGCTAGCGTGAAGTTAGCACCCGACATGTTTCAACCGCTCTCCTGGGGTTACGGTTGGAGTACAAAATTCGGGGTTTGTTGTTCCTAACAGTACATAATTAGTACATTATTATGGTAGGTGGTACAAAATTCTAGCTTCAATGTCGGGTGCTATCTTCACGCACCTATGTAAACAATCATTATTAGTATCCATAGCAACCATCATTGTTTTATTATTACCATCACCACCATGATGCAAAATAACAACAATAACAATAAATAGTTTTCTGATCTTCCATTTCAAGGCCATTATGCTCAGCAGAAGTATCTTCAATTTTATTACTTGGTTGCCATGACAACGCCCCAGAGTTACTCGTCGGCCATGTTTGTTTCGATCAATATGGCCGGAGGGTGGTGGGAAGGCAGTGCTTCTGTTGTTCTACGTTTAGAATAATGTTTTCAAGAGCTTCTTAGGATGACTGATAGAGGGCGCTACTTGTTTGAAATTAATAGTTTGATGGATGCGTGTTGGTTTGGTCATGTTTGATGAGTTGTAACTTACTTCAGATAATACCTAACTAAAATATCGAAAGTATTGTGTTCGTTTTTATAATAATTATAATGATTTTTTAGGGGTTAAAAGTCTGAGTTTTTTTTTTTTTTGAAGTGGGGTTTAACGTCGCTTTCAACTGCCATGGTCATATCACGACGGGGGTTTTACCCTCCATTCGCAGGAAACTCACAAACCTGCTACTCACATTGACCTCACCCAGCCTGAGTGGGGCCGGGAAAAGCCAGCGTCACGAGAATTAGAATTTGAATGGTCACCCATCCAAGTCTTAACCTCGCTGGATGTCGCTTAACTTCGGTGTTCTGAAGGGAACCGGTGTATTCAACATGCCATCGACGCTGGCTAGTCTGAGTTTACAATCCACTCTAAGAGATATTTCAACGATTTTTTTTTAAACACATCTAACTAAAGAAGACGTGATGTAGATGGTCCCATTTTAAGAATCTATACATGAACTTTGAATCAGCATTGGGTGTGTGAGTTAAAGACCGTTCGCCTGACCTGTAACTTTTTACTTAAACGCTTACATTTCATGAATTGTACACCCGATTTCAATGAAATTTTCCATGTCAATGTATTACCCATTTACAAGACGTGTTTTATATTTTTTATGGAAAAGATAATGGTTGTACTCTAATAATTAGGAAAATCCGAAGAAGGTCTTTCTTTTTTGTTGATAGGTATTTTCTGTACAATTTTGAATGTATAATTTAATAATCTATTAGCGTTATTAGATTTATAAAATTGCATTCACTTTTTTTTCTCTAAATTTTAATAATATATTAATTCTAAAATTTTCCAAATTCGAGTAGATAAAAGAAACTGCATGTTGTATAAGCATTTCTCATCCCTCAAATTTGCAGTAATAAATAAATAAATAATAATAAAAGTGTTTCTTTGTGTTATTATATCACAATTTTTTAGTGGGTAGGGTAATTTATAGGACTTTTCCATTTCTTTTAATATACCCTAATATCTTATTTTTGCCTATAATTCCGCCACTGATCGCTGCTCACATTCAAGCAGCTACTCATTTTTCCTCATGAGATATGAGTGAACCCCGAACACCCATCAAGAACTGAGCAGAAAAAATCTTACCCGCTGGGTATCGAACCCAGGTCACCGTGCGTGCAATGCCTAGCGCGTTAACTCACTCGTCCACGGTGACTTCTTTCAATATTCCAGTAGATATTACACTGCAATATCCCCTCGTATGAGCACTTCTCATCCCTCAAAATGCCAGTAGATACACTGCAACATCCCGTCGTATGAGCACTTCTCATCCCTCAAAATGACAGTAGATACACTGCAATATTAGCACAACACAGCCCTGAGGGACATCGTAAAACCCTTCCACCAGTACGGTTACTAATGGTTACCAACTTGCAGATTTCAGTAATGTACACAGATGTGGACACCACGTGACCCTCTGACGAATGGAAAGCTGAAAATGCTGAAATGGTCAGCATGCTACCATGTGCCCTGTTTTGTCCCTCTGGACTTTGCTATACGGAAATGGCTTGAGTTTTTTTTGGCTTTCTTTAAAGTAGCAGGGTTTTCACATACAAGCTCTTCCACTCAACCACTCATTCGTTTTTAAAGTCACCTTCATGATTTTTTTAAATTCGTTTTTAATTTCGCTTTCAACTGCATTCATATCATGACGGGGGTTTCGCACTCCATTCGCTGGAAGCTCACAAATCAGTTACTCAAATAAATCAACCACACCTCCCCTGAGTGGGGCTAGGGTAGACAACATAACGAGGGTTTGAATTTGAATGGTGGCTTGATTTTTATATACAACCACTTTCAACTATTAAGGCCCTGTTAGACAGAGCGCGTTCTGGACGCGCGGGCAGAACGCCCGGCGTTCTGCGATCTCTGTACTCTATGTAAGTGCATGGTGCTGGTCAAACTGAGAGCGTTCTGAACGCGCGATCAGATTTAGACGCGCGGTCAGAAGAGAGTGTTGTAATATTTTACAGAGAACGCGCGTTCCAGTTGTGTATGTTTTGTTTTTAACATGGCTGATGAAACAGAAAAATTAATTTCTCTCGTTAGAGAGTGTGTTTTTCTAGTGGGATACGACAAGTAATTACTTCAAGAATACGGGAAAGAAAGCCGAAAAATTCACCGATGTTTTTTCTCTTTCCTGGTTGATCTCATGGACCCATTTTCTCTTGCGCCCGTGACATAAAGCCAACAAAAGGAGTACTTCTTCTTCATCAGAGGAATTGCTGGACATTTTTAAAAAATATATACCTAATAATAAAAAAATGACACATCAAATAATATAACAACCAGCCACACTCATTAGTTATCATATACTAGAACGCCCAAATCAGAACGCTTCCTGTGTGACCACTACAGAACGCGGCGTTCTGCTATCTGCGATCTGCGATCTGCGTTCTGCCCGCGCGTTCAGAACGCGCTCTGTCTGACAGAGCCTTTAATTATGCAGTCATACCTGCTTATACAAATTGCACACATAGGTAGAATTGATACCTTAATAATTTAACTTATACGATGTGGAAATGGGTAGAAGACACTCTACTCAGTATAAACTGAAAAGTGAGAAGTTGTAATACTAGATAACACAGATATCTATATATGGAGGAATGGGAATTCGAAGACTCACTGATTTGATATTTCCTGCTTTTCTATCTTCCGTGAGCAGCAACTTTCCTCTCATCCGTACGATGTTAAACAATAATATGGATATTGTGAATGTTGCTTGTTACTCTGAGGGTGTGAGAGGTTGGACCGATCGCTTGGGTGGGAACTCAATTCCAGAATGCACTGCTACACAACATGGATGGAACGAGATCTTATGTACATCTATCCGCGAGAGTTTGGTATTTGGATCACAAAATGAGAAAGCTTTGTACTTAGCTTCAACTGCTAAGGAATCAAATGGATGGTTACAAGCATTACCGTCCAGAGCAGTTGGTACACTTCTAGATAATAATACCTTCCGCATATCTGCTGCTCTAAGAATTTGAGGTCTAATCTGTGCCGGTCATCAGTGTTCATGTGGAGAACATGTTTCGTCAGATGGAAGACATGGTTTATCATGCTTAAAGAGTGCTGGACGACAGTCCCGACATTTCATGCTCAATGACATCATCAGGCGCGCACTAGTATCAGCTAAGATCCCTGCTGTTCTGGAACCAGTCGGAATGTCGCGAGATGATGGTAAGCGTCCGGACGGCATGTCGCTCATTCCATGGAAGTCCGGAAGATGTCTAGTATGGGACGCAACGTGCTCAGACACTTTCGCTCCATCACATGTTGAATTGTCTAGCAGAGGTGTTGCAGGAGTAGCTGAGATGGCGGCAACAAAAAAGAGAGCGAAATACAGGAATTTAACAGACAACCACCTGTTTGTCCCACTTGCGGTAGAAACAATGGGTCCCTGGTGTGAGGGAGCTAAATGTTTCATCCAAGACCTCGGGAACCTCCTCACAGCTGTATCAGGCGACAAAAGAAGTACTGAGTTTTTACGACAACGAATATCGATAGCAATCCAAAAAAGCAATGCCGCATGTGTGATGGGCACAATGCCCTATTCCTCTAGCATGGAGGAAATATTTTACATTTTATAAATTGTATGTTTTAAAATAAAATAAACCAGTGTATCAGATATCTATATATCTACTTCATTGAGATGGGACCCTCATTTTATTTTTCATAAGATTCAATCAAAGTTAACTTTCAAGCATTCATCAGCCTGAGTACATGGGGCAATGCGATGATAATACATTTTAAGCAGTCTCGTCATATCGAAGATTCGAAGAGGCTACTCAAAATGTATCATTCATGAATAATTTCAAAAGTCCACTTTGTTTATCCTTTTCTCTCCCCATCAAATGAGGTAAATCCTCTAACAATATGGCGTACTCTCTTCCTCCTCCTCCTCCTCTCTCTTCTCATTCTCCTCCTTCTTCTCCTCCTCCTCCTCCTCCTCCTCTTTCTACTCCTCCTCTTCCGTCTCCTTCCTCTTCTTCTCCTCCCCTCCTCCTCTTTCTACTCCTCCTCTTCCGTCTCCTTCTCTTCTTCCTCCTCCTCCTCCTCTTTCTACTCCTCCTCTTCCGTCTCCTTCTCTTCTTCCTCCTCCTCCTCCTCTTTCTACTCCTCCTCTTCCGTCTCCTTCTCTTCTTCCTCCTCCTCCTCCTCTTTCTACTCCTCCTCTTCCGTCTCCTTCTCTTCTTCCTCCTCCTCCTCCTCTTTCTACTCCTCCTCTTCCGTCTCCTTCTCTTCTTCCTCCTCCTCCTCCTCTTTCTACTCCTCCTCTTCCGTCTCCTTCTCTTCTTCCTCCTCCTCCTCCTCTTTCTACTCCTCCTCTTCCGTCTCCTTCTCTTCTTCCTCCTCCTCCTCCTCTTTCTACTCCTCCTCTTCCGTCTCCTTCTCTTCTTCCTCCTCCTCCTCCTCTTTCTACTCCTCCTCTTCCGTCTCCTTCTCTTCTTCCTCCTCCTCCTCCTCTTTCTACTCCTCCTCTTCCGTCTCCTTCTCTTCTTCCTCCTCCTCCTCCTCTTTCTACTCCTCCTCTTCCGTCTCCTTCTCTTCTTCCTCCTCCTCCTCCTTCTTCTTGCCATCCTCATCCTCCTTTTATCCCTCTCTCCACCTCACTCAATCCTTTTTTTTATTCCTCTGGTCACTGCTGTTTCGAACACGAGGTACAGCGAGTATACACAGCTGATGCTCTGTTACAAAGTATACCGGGTGTACAGTCAAACCTGCATCAGGAGTTATTATTATTATTATATACATTATTATGTTTTAAAGAGTAAGAAAAAGTAAAATACATACAGTAAAATACAATGAAATTATAAAGATAAAATAAATAAATTGAACAAAGAAACAAGAACAAAAAAGAGAATAAAGCTAATGTCCTACCTAAAGGGTGGAGTTATTGCCTGTGGCTATCTCTTTAAGGATTTAAGAGAACATGGGCATAAGAAATACCTGGATACAAGAGAACAATAAATTATTGTATCTCTATCTGAAATATTCTAGAAAATTTCCATATCAACAACATTGAAGTGATTGCACTAATCGTATAGGAGCTAGATGCTAGAGGAACCATCAGTTTTTTGAAGATTTCAGAAAAAAAAATTGATCTCCCAAAATCCATGGCTGAAAAATCATCATTGCAGCAATTCGTATTTCTTATAAAATTACTAACCGCATTGCGGCGCGGTGATGCATTCACCAAGGCATGGCCTTGCATTTTGTATTTAACTTTTATCATTATTTGTTTGCACATATTTTATGTCCTGTTAATAAATAATTTAATAATAATTATATAATATTACATTAATGTAGATCCTAATTTAATCAGAGCTCTCTAATCCTAAATTAATCAAAGCTCTCTAAACCTATCATTATTTGCTCAAATTTTACGTTAATCAGTCGGAAAGTGGTACATCTCTCGTTTGATTTGAAATTAAAAAAGTCATTTTTCGAACAATGACCTGAAAATATTTTCATCTTGACATATTCTGAAATTTTCTAGAAAAAAAAGAAACATGGACAATTGATGGACACCCTGTACAATAATTATACAGTATATTTTATATATAAGGAGACATTTAGTCCAACTAAATCTTAACAAAAAATATTACTTTTTTCTGAGAGAAAAAAATAAACCAGTTTATTTTATTTAAATTTAATTCTGATTCGGGCAAATTGGGAGGACCCAGCAGCACTCGGTCCAAATTAGCTCTCCTGGGTTCCAAATTCCCGATGCCAACCTCTCTGATAAGTCACTTAGAAGCTTCTCAGTATGGAGTAGTAACATAAAATTATTTCCAAATAAAACCTGTCTCTGATAGGTTTAAAATTTAAGCTCACAAATTATTCCAAGCTTTTAAAATTCTGATTTCAAAAACCAGATAATTCTTCTTCACAATTTTGTTATAATTCACAGTGTACTGTGTAGGAATATAACTACTCTACAGTAGAGTGGTAGAGAGCATAAATATGTATTATAATATACATATAATAAATGTATAATATCATATACTCGTACATAATTATTTATATTATTAAAGGGTGTTTGGTATTTCTTTTCAATACTTACCTAAGGTGTTAAAAATGATACTTCATCTCTCAATAGCTTTAACGCAGGCAACCAATCGGGTTTGGATAGGAGGTAAATGAGTAGATAATAATACAATACATATATCTATACTGATGGTTAGTTAAAACATATTGTCTTGAGCAATAACCTCGTCCTTCTAAGCTGATGGTACTTATATATCTACATCTATCGACATTATATATAGTTTGTCCCGGTAGCTCAGTGGTAAAGGCGGCACTGTGTGAAAACACAGGTTCCAGAGGTCGTGGGTTCGAAACCCAGCCGGGACATGACGAGTTATCCCCCCATTTAGGATTCTTACCACATTTTAGTAATATGTCTTGGGCTTACTGCTGGAATAATGGGACTTTAATAGTCCTTATATCGGGCAGTATAAATAAGGCGATATTATTTATTTATTATTTATATATATATTATATATTTACATGGGGTATCTGTATCTACCAGCACTTAACCCACTTACCAGCATTGGTAGTCAAGTGGTTAACGCGCTAGTCTGGCAATGCAGGTAGCGCAGAGATCGGTTGGTTCGAATCCCACCCAGTGCATGAATTTTTCTTCATTAATTTGGTTTTTTGACCACATAATAATAAGACTCTGAGGGTTATGTGGTAGAAAATGCATTAACCTCGCCTGGTGGTTAATACCTTCCACTAAAAAGTGTTAATATGATTAGGTATTACTATTATTATTATTACCAGCAGTTTATTAGGTATCCCCGGTCCACCGGAACCAAAATATCATCTACTTTGAAAAATATTACATCCTGAATGAAATTTTAAAGTTAGTATCTTCAGCTACACCCTGTATATTTTTTATGTTAATATTTTTTTCAACTAAAATCAACTTAGTCTAATTTATTTCACGTCCAGAATCAAATCCTCCATTTCTCCTTGACCATAAAAAATATAAGACTAACGAACTACAAAGTAAATATAAATACATATCTACTTATATTTTACTTATTGTATATTAATTCCATGTAAGTCTTACAAGCTTTCGTACCAATTTGATATTTTTATTATTTTTTACTACCAGTCGGGTTGTTTATTTATTATACCGGTGTATTTGTGAGCTATACCTAATATACATTGAATTTGAATCATAAAGATAATTCTAATATACAAGGTGTATAGAAGAGTTTAATACCAAGGTGTATAGAAGAGTTTAATAACACTCTAGCGGAAGGTATTAACCAACAGGCGAAGTTCATGCTCAAAGCATTTTCTACCACCTAACCCTGAGAGTCTTATTATTATGGAGTCTGATTATATATTATCCTATAAAATTATGGACTTACAATATCCTCGCTTGTATTCGAAGTTTCAATAACATAAAAATAAAACTCTTCAAAGAACACCCTTTATACTGAAGGCAATGTTCAAATCTTGAGACAGAAAAAAGGAAGAAAAAAAAAAGAATATAAAAAAAACATGGAAGAATCTCATCTTCTTCTTCTCTGAAACAGGTTTTTAATTTAAAATTTATCTAATTTAAATAAACATGTAATTCGGAATACCAATATGTTCCTTAGATTCTTATTCGAGATTCTTTTTTATTATGAAGATTCTTCTGCATGATCATTATTATAATGATGTGGATTTTGAAAAAAGAGAGAAAGAAACTGGTTGAAATACGACCCATGTTGGTAGAGTTAGTTGATCAGAGTTGGTTGGTTTTTTTTAATGAACATTTATTTAAAGATGGCACTGAAACTCTCAGAGACCTTGCGTTAGAGTTGGTTTTTCTTGGTAATATACCTACTGTCCCAGGCATGTTACAAATAGTTCCACTCATCAGCGTGGGACTTAGGACCAAGTCCCAGCCATCAGGGTGGGACTTAGGAACAAGACCCATTTTACTACAGCAGACTATTGTATACAATACAGAGTGAACGAAAAGTCATACCTACATTAATTAGGTACATATCCTTTTAATTTGTTTGACTTTTTTTTTGCTTTTTTCCCTTAATGGAAATTGAAACGAGCGGAGAGAGAAAGAAAGAGGATGAAATTGAGAGAAAAAAAATTGAGATGGGGATTAGAGAGAGAGAGAGAGAGATCCTTAACAAAAGAGGGAGTGTCACTTGAAGACATTTCAGACTAATCCTGAGGTCTAAAAGATATGGACTTAAGTCTTCCGAGGTCTGAAAGATATGGACTTATGTCTGACTCAATTCTTATCTTATTGAACTGTCTGATATACTAGTTTCAAGCGTGTTTTATCCAGACAGTACCCATCAATATTATTATAGTATTATTTATCGTACATTGTCCAAAATATACTCCTAACAATATTGATGTATATCTATTTGTACAATATACTTACCTACTCGTACACAATTTACAGGACCGACCTCAGTAGCTTGATCGATAAGGCGGCGGATTTGTAACCTGGAGGTCGGTTTTTTTCCCTCTATTGCTTTCTATATAAATAATTTGTCATCACCGCTCTAAATTTCCCAATTCACTTATTTCCCACAAAATATGCCTCCTTTCTATAAAATTTAGTACGTCTACTTTCTATTATATGTACTGGTAGTCAAGTAGTAAACGCGCTAGTCTGGTAATCCAGGTAGCGTAGGGATCCAATGGTTCGAATCCCACCCAGTGCACGAATTTTTCCTCATTAATTTGAGTTTGTGACCACATAATAATAAGACTCTGAGGGTTAGGTGGTTAGAAAATGCTTTGAGTATTAACCTCGCCTGGTGGTTACCTTCCACTAAAGAGTATTATTAGGAGATGCCTCATTTGCTGTTTGTAAACACAATAAAATTATGTAAAATTGATTAATTTCAGATATGCAATCACATGATTTTCAACATCTTAATGTCCATTTTACTTTGCAGACGCGGCCGGTTGGAAAATGTTTTAGGGGTGCTACCTGATACTAAAACGGGATTTATAGAGTCATTCCTTCCGTATGTAAAGAGTTGAAGTTTGTTAACCATGGCAATCTTAATAATTATGTGTTTGTTATTCTAGAAATGTGTGATGTTTTTCATTGTGTACGAGCTAGGACTCGAGAAAATCCTCTATTTTTCTTTTTCGTCTGGGGTGCTGCAGTTCCGCAGCTCCTTAGCAATGGCCGCGCCTGTTTTGTACTTACCTAAAAGCTATACAGTATTGATCGAAAAAGTTCTATTATAATCTCTGAATAAACTTATTTATTTTATAAACAATTGGATCAAGCTTTATTTACTTCTTTTATATACAATGAACATGGTAACAAGTTAAGAAATAAATATAAATAAAGCCTGATCAAGGGTGGTAATAATGCCTTCGGCATTCTCTTCTTCTTCCGCACCAGTCGTGATATAAATATGACTATGTAGTTGAAAGCGACGTTAAACCAAAAAGAGTCCAGCTATAAGGCGGCAGATTTTTAACATGAAGGTCGGTGGTTCGAGTAAGTTTAGCAACTATTTACTAAATCGAGTTTCAATAGTTGTGACATTACGTCGTGACTATAACACAAATTATGATAACTTATACTTTAGTTTCTATATGGACTAATATTGATGACATGATATTAATTAAGGAAGAAAATGCCGAAGGCATCACCACCCTTGATCAGGCTTTTTTATATATTTATTTTATAACTTATTATTATGTTCATTGTATATTAAAAAAATTGTGAATAAAGCTTGATCGAAATGTTTACAAATGACATGATGACTCAATAACATGACATTTTCATCACGACAATCATCTACAAAATGTCAAAGGAAGAGACAGTGTTTTAGGGCGTTCGCCGGCTAAAATTTATCTCGGGTTTTTGGATAAGATAAAAAATAGGGGAGTCAAAGGACAATTTTTTACGACTTTGCTGATTACATTCCCTGATAACATAATTATACTTCGGATGGAAATGCTCCACCCTCCATATAATAAATAATCTATGGTTGTATATTTTTCAGATATATATTTTTTTATGTACTTAAATATATCTATACGCATTTATTATATGTTCACAGAGATTAAATGACAAAATTAGAAGTTCAAACAATGGAAAAATGCTAAAAAGAGGGAGAATAAATAGAGATAGTGGTGGAAGGGGGAAGAACAAGGGGAAGAGGCATTTTCTTTTTTTTTACCAAAAAAGTCTCCCCTCCATTTTTTAGCATTTCCAAATTATCTTTTTCCTTCCCTCGAACAACATCGTCTCTCTTTTTTTCCCTTTTTTGCACAAGGGGGTGGAGGGAAGAGTACTAGAAGGAGGAGGAGGAGGAGAAGAAGAAAGAAGAGGAGGAAGAGTAGGATAAGGAGGAGTAGAATAAAGAGGAAGCGTAGGAGGAAGAGGAGGAGGTGAAAGAGGAGGAGGGGAATCTCATCACCATAATATTATACAAGCGAAACTGTCCAGAACGAATGGTAATAGGATCTGAGAGTCATTTTCCTTTTCGGTGTAGAGTTGTCTTGAAAATAAGCTGGAATCATAACCTTTGAAAAGCTGCGGAATCATCTGGAAACGTGCTATGAGGGGGGTTGATTATGGAAAGATGTTCGGTATGCCTTCTGACTCTTTAGGCGCTCTTGTGTTCAATCATAGCACAATGTTTTGTTTTTCTCAAGAATTACCTATGTATACTGTATATCTTTGCTATTCAGAGAAACTATATAGCAAAACGCGAGTTATACTTAAATCTAGACTTAAAATTTGTTTATAGTTTTAGTAAGTTATCGTATTTGTGTTAAAACTTTCGTGATATCCCAACTACTCAAATTAGCATCACTAAATCTACGCTGAATCCGGGATATGAACCACCGACCTCCAGGTTACGAGTTCGCCGTCTTATCGATCAAGATAAGGTCGGTTTTTAATAGTTGCAAGCATAGTATTTTTTTTTTGTTTTTCTTGAGAATAATTACCCAGCTCTGATTTTCGTAGAAATAAATAAATTTAAAATGTGATTTTTGAGCATGTTGAAATTTGAGAGAGTTTATCGCTGTTGTTTTCATGATGGCTAAAAAAATATCATTGTCAACTTTATAGTCCATCAATTAAAATTATACATATATCTACCTATTTCTTTGCCAATACTAAGGTCCTTAAATATTTTATGGTATGTACAATTGTACAGATGTGGTTTACAACAACGGCAATACAAAACTCTGCAGTTGTTCTACATTTCGAGTGAGCACAACTCAACCATCCACCGTCCCACCCTGCTTCAAAATCTCCATTATTCACAGCAACATGGAGCATGCTGCTTTTTAAAAATTTAAAATGTGATTTGTGAGCATGGTGTTTGAAATTTGAGAGGGTTTTAAATTTTCATCAAAGAGGGCGAAAAGGATAAAAATAATAAACTTAAGGATAAGTTCTGTTCTCAATGGTGCCCTCTTCAGTTGCCATATTCATAATTCATGTAAGGCAGGGGTGTTGAATCTGTTTGGTAGGAGGGTCGTCAGTTCGACGCTCGTAAAGATGTCAAAAACTGGTGCTTGATATTTCCAAGACCTGGAAATGTGATGTTTCAAAGAATCTTCGAATCTAGAATATGTCGAGGGTATCAGCAGTGCCGGATTACCCATATGGCGGATTTGGCAGATGCCAAGGGCCCCGCGCTTTAGGGGGCCCCGCGCTTGAGTATAGCTTACACTAGATATTATGAATTTTTTAAAAGCTTACAGTAGGTAGTGTTTTTTAAAAGCTTACACTAGGTACTTTTGGATAATGAGTAAGAAGAAGAAGAAATAAAAGTGAAAAAACACCAATATGTCGGATTTGGTAGATGCCAAGTTCCCCGCGATTTTGGGGGCCCTGCGTTTCGGGCAGCTTACATAAATTATGAGTGTTTTTGATAGACATTTAACTCGGGTTTTCTGGATTTTAATATTAAATAAAATCACAGCCAGTTGAGCAAAATATTAAAAGAAAAACCACGGGGCCCCGCTTAAAATGGACCACATATATGAAAATAGGTAGATCTCTATACCTATTGCCTGCGACACTTTAATATAATAAAATTACTCGTATTTGAAAAGAATAATATTGACAAAGGACGTGATTATCACCTTAGGTAATCTCTGCCATCAAACCCAGTGCCATCTGAGTGCTCAGTGATCGGCTTTATTGACATCTTAACTTAACCAATGATCTTCATTATAGTCACCTGCGGCGCTTTTAATGAATTTTTCAAGATATCTTTTTGTATCTATTTTCCGATTACTTTACCCCATAACTTCAAAAATTTCGCCTGCGGCGCCGTCAAGTTTACTTATCTTGAGGGTTTGGATTGTTTTTCAAGACATGCAATTCTAGTACCATTAAAAGAAAAAAATCTCTGGGCATTTTCGAAGTGCCTTTTGATTGTTTGGAATTAACTTGGAAAGTTACCTTTAAAAAAAGTAGCATTCAATACTAGCGATAAAATTTTCATAGTAATCAATGATCTACCTTCTACACATATTCTTTTCATAATGCATTTTATTTAGATATTTCTACTATTATTCGGAAAAATTTTTGCCTTCAGTGTTATAAACGTCGTTTTGGATACTATTATGGATTGGTGCTCAGGACACTTGGCTTCGATTTCAAGGTTCTAAAAATAGTATTTTAGAATAAACTCAGTACAATTTTGGGGCCCCGCGCCTTAAAATTGCCAAGGGCCCCGCGCAGCCTTAATCCGGCACTGGGTATCAGCTGATCAGGACATAAAATATTACCAGGGAGTCTTTGTAATTCGACAGACAATTGCCAGATACTTATCATCGACATTATACAATAATAATACATTCGAACCTGGATATAAGAGAACTCGAGGAACAGGAGTTTTTTCTCTCATATCCAGGTTTCTCTTATAAAGAGGTTATTTTCCCTTATTATTATAGACTGGTTGGAGTTCCACAAGAGAAGCACCAATTAACACATCGACCTCTATTTAGATCAATTGTGACCAGTTGATTCTATTTGGTTTTAACGTCCTGATTTGAAGTAGTCAGGACGGGGGTTTTTACCGTCCATTCGCTACAAACATCAACCTCACCCAGCCTAAGTAGGGCCGGAAATACTAGCCTCACGTGTATGGAGGGAACAGAATTTTCTTCGAAAAGTCTGCCCTAACCGGGAATCGAACTGGGGATTTCTGGACTACGGGCTGTAATCACAACTATTACGCCACGGAGGCTGTCAACTATATTTCCATACTTTTTAACAAATTAGAACAGAATAGAATTACCTTGTTTAATGTTTTCTTGTCAAGAAAGTTGAAGCTTTCTTGTCAAGAATAAAGAAGAAAAAAATCCTAGAATTTTTTTTTTAGTCTTAAAAATGTCCCTTGGAATCAGTTCAGAAATTTTCTATTTATGAAGAAACTTGGGACACCCTGTATAAAATAAAGATTTCAACATGCCTCGTCCTTCTCACATGGACAAGTGTCCTGATGAAGATGTTGTACTCCACATTCTTCTTCCTTTTAATGCTCTGAATTCATTTCAATAGATAATTAGGTAAGTCATTACGCCACCACATTCTGGTTGAAATATCTCCATAACGGGAAAAAGAACCAATTAAAAAAAAAGTTTCAGTTCGTTCGGTCAATTATCTTTTAAAAAATGATAATTTATGTGTACATTAATTGAAGTATTCTTTTAGTTTTAAATGTATTTAAATGTATGTATTGAATACATTTTTTATTAGGTATGTAAGTGTAATGCCTATACATTAGGTAATACATGTATAATTATGTACGTAGGAATATCTATTAAATATAATACTACTAAGGGGTTATACCCGCCGCTTCTCCAGGCCACCACACACACACACACACACACACACACACACTGTCATATTCTTGTTAATGAATTGTGATTCGAAAAAAAAAAACACGAAAACCATCTTTAAGGTATATTAACACCAAAAAGTTCTAAATAACTTTTTTTTTAATTCGGCTTTAATGTCGCTTTCAACTACATGGTCGTATCACCAAACAACTTTTAGCATGCCGGCTAATCGGGCCATGTTTTCTTATAAAAAACCATCATGTATACACAACACCAATAAAACACAAGCCCTTAGTGGTCATCAAAATTCCGAAATCTACTAGAGGTATGCGCATAGTACTTACCTATTACCTAATAACTATATCAGACATGTATAATATACAATATACATAATTATATGTATATGTATGTTTGTATGTACATAATTATGTATAGGGACAAGGAATTTCATCAAATTCCCGAGTTTTGAAAACAGAAAATGAAAGCCATAAAAATGGCGACCAACCCAAAGTAGGGAGGGAGACGACTTCTAACTTAATTAAAAATAACAATTCTATTTGTGATGAGGATGTTAATAATGTTAATATAGGGTGTAGTGGTATAGCATAACGGCTATAGTTGTGATTGAGAGTGGTATGATCATTATAATCTCATGTGTAAGTCAAGTGGTTAATGCGCTGTCTGGTAATCCAGGTAGCGTAGGGATCCGTTGCTTCGAATACCACCAAATGCATGAATTTTTCCTGATTCATTTGGGTTTGTGACCACTTAATAATAAGATTCTGAGGGTTGGGTGGTAGAATATGCTTTATAAGCATTAACCTCGCTTGGTGGTTACCTTGTACACTATAAAGAGTGTTATATTATTATTAATTTATGTGAATAAAATAGTAATAATAATAATAATGAGTATTTAACCAGAACCCGAATATCAAAAGTGTAATAGGCCAGCGCCGATGACACGTTGAATACACCAGTTCTCTTTCAGTCATGCAGTGATACAAAGCAACGTGCAGTGAGACTATATAGGACTTGGATGCGTGACCATTCAAATTCGAACCCTCGTGATGCGTGTTATTCCCGGCCCCACTCTTTGGCTGTGGCTAAGTTTGATTTGAGTAGCTGGTTTGGAGTTTCCAGTTTCCAGCGAATGAAGGGTAAAACCCCCGTCGTGATATGATGTTAAACCCCAATTTAAAAAAAAAATGTAATATAATATCACACCTCGGCCGAGGTGTGAAGAACGCCTATACAAATAATTATTTCTGCACAAATCAACTGGGATGAGAATGTTAACAATGCAACAATGTTCGTTCAGTTTCTACTTTTGGCTTTTTTTTTCACTGGTATAGGCGGAGGTGAATATTTGACGGGGTTGCAGGGTCTACAAGTTTGGGTACGGAGGTGGGGAAGAATAGGAGATACAGATAAAGGGAGGAGCAAGTGGGAGGAGGTGTTGGGGGAGTAGCTTAGGGAGGAAAGGATAGTGGCATATTGGAGGTTGAAGATGGGAGATATACAGATTATAGGGTAGAGGAAGGAGGGGGTGTGTGGCAGGGGAGGTATGGTGAGAGGGGAAGTGTAATGGGAGGGGAGGTTTAGTGGGAGGGGGGAGGTTGAAGATGATGGGAGATAGAGATTATAGGGAAGAGGATGGAGGGGGTGTGTGGCAGGGGAGGAATAGTGGGAGGGGAAGTGTAGTGGGAGGGGGGAGGTTAAAGATGGGAGATACAGATTATAGGGAAGAGGAAGGAGGAGGTGTGTGGCAGGGGAGGTATAGTGGGAGGGGAAGTGTAGTGGGAGGTGGGAGGTTAAAGATGGGAGATACATCAGATTATAAGGAAGAGGAAGGAGGAGGTGTGTGGCAGGGGAGGTATAGTGGGAGGGGAAGTGTAGTGGGAGGGGGGAGGTTAAAGATGGGAGATACAGATTAAACACACACGATGCGTGCTTACCGAATCGGAAAATGGCGCCGGTCTTTTCATGCTGGGGGACAAACTGATGGCAACTTTTGTTGTGTGGGAGCTTCGAGCTTTTCACGGAACATTAAATAAATTGGGCCACGCATTAGTGTCTATGTTTGTAGATAAGTGTGCTTAGAATTAATTAAATTTTAGACTATACTCCCTAGAATCATGTAAAGGCCAAGGGCCGAATTCTGAAACATAAACATTATTATTATTAAATTTTTCTTTAGATATTAAGAAATAATATATGTATATAAAACAAATAATGATTACAAAAAAAAAAAAAAAAAAAAAAAAAAAAAATAGAAACAATATAAAAAGGAAAAATACATATTATTATAATGTTTATTTGAAAAATACATATTATATACATACATACATATATGTAACTATGTCCTATAACTAAAGGCGGGGATTTTGCCCTTTTTAAATAGGATTAAATTTAAGATTAGTCAGAATTATCCCTCACAACTTACTTACTTTCCGAGTCCTAACCTAACCTAACCTTATCCCTCACAAGTCAGTGCGTGATGTTAACCGACCTCAGTAACTAAATTGATAAGGCGGTTAGGCGCCGCCTTCAGGCGGAGGTTAGTAATAAACTTCCGACCTTATCCCATCTAAAACTACCTGTCGACTGGGCTACCAGTTTTAGAAAAAAAGAAAAAGAAGGTAATTGTGCCCTAGAACCGCTTTCGCATTACTTCAGGGCACTTTACCTTTACATCCATGCCATTCCGGAAACGGAAAACTCGGTTAAAATTTTCCGCTTCCGCCGGGATTCGAACCCGCAACCTCCGGGTCAGCAACCAATGCTATTAACCACTGAGCCACGGAGGTCGGCTACCAGTTAGTTCTTTGGAAGTGACTACAATATGCAGCATATCTTATTATACCTTAGAGTCGTTCATGCCCCACAGCTCATGTCGGTAAATATTGAATGTATTATGAAGCCGTAAGTATTTTATGAACTTGAGAATTTTATGAAGTCTCATAAAGTAATTAATGCTCTTCTCATCATAGTAACATTAACATTGAATACATAACATTAACTCCTAGTTAGAATTAACATAAAATACATTAGTGTTACATGTTACAGACCAGGTTTGTTCTAAGGAGTTCATTTATTTTTCAAGAGGTTTTAACACCAGCCTCCGTGGCGTAACGGTTGTGACTATTGCCCGTAGTCCAGAGATCCTGCTGAGTCCGATTTCCGGTTGGAGCAGACTTTTCACATAGAAAATGATGTTAACTCCGAACACATGAGGCTGACATTTCCAGAATACCCAGGCTGGGTGAGGTTTATTTTCACAAGAATGAATAGTAATAGGGCACTCTGGGCACTTACTTTTCACGTACTTTTCATGAATGACTTTAATCTCTGAGCCGTTATAATTCTTGCTACACATTCTTGAAATTTCTTAAAGAAAACACCATTGTTTTGTTAGTCATGGTAATGAATTTTATCAGTAAAATATTATTTGTTACAAATGAAATTCTTTCAATTTATGACTTGAACAAATAAATAAAATTTACAAAAATATATTTTGCTTCAATTAAATAAATATAAATTTGAATTTTCTATGTAGGTACTCTTCAATTATTTCGGTTCTTACGGTTAAATACTAGTTCATCCTACATTTGCATAGCTTAATATTAAAAGCGTTGCCTCAACCTAATAGATATCCTACTTACATGTAATTAAAATTCATGATGCCTCTGAATTGTAAAAGGAAATGTAAAAATAAATACTATAAATTGTAAAAA